>CM069924.1:35841620-36172618 GCA_036172225.1 Cryptocoryne crispatula var. balansae | reverse complement strand
TGCTAAGATAATACAATGGTTGTTCCTTGCCTTCGTCATTTAACCGCGCCAACATAGCACCCAAAGATGCATCCAATGCAACATTGATATATAAAATGGGAGGCTTACCCTTGATGGGTGCCCCTAGAACTGGTGGATTTAAGAGATACTTATTTCTACCATCCAGTATGTACCGACAACTATCATCCCAAATAAATGGTGCTCCTTTCTTGGCTAATTTTCAGAATGGCTGGTATCGGCCAGATAAATTGGCGATAAAACGCCGAATATATGCAATTTTACCTTGGAGGGATCTTAACTCCCGAATGTTGCGAGGAGGTGGGAGTTCTCTCGATTGCCTTGATTTTATCGTGGTCTATCTCAATCCCCCGATATCCGACTATAAATCCCAAAATTTTCCACTTGATACGCCAAAGGCACACTTCATAGGATTCATTTTCAACTTATACCGTCGAAAGTCGCTTCAAAAAACCTTTCTCAAATCATTTAAATGATCCTCCCGCCTCTTTGTTTTGACAACAAGGTCATCAATGTAACATTCAACCGCATCATGCAGCATTTCATCAAAGATCTTGGTCATTGCCCTTTGATATGTTGCTCCAGCATTCTTCAGTCCGAACGGCATCCGTTTGTAATTAAATATGCCTTTAGGAGTTCGGAATGCCGTGGAATTCTTATCTTCTGGCGCCATCAAGATTTGATTGTACCCAGATGAACCATCCATGAATGACAAAGTTTCATGTCCCATGGTTATATCTACCATATTTTCGGGAATAGGCAAAGGAAAATCGTCCTTAGGACAAGCTTTATTCAAGTCTCTATAATCAATACATACCCGGATTTGGCCATTTTCTTTTTAACTGGGACAATATTAGCAAGCCATACAGGGTATATACAGGGTTCAATGAAGTCTACTTCTCTAAGCTTGTCGACTTCGGCATTTACTTTCAATTCCAGCTCTGCCCGCATCCGTCTTTGTGCTTGTTTGACTGGCTTCACTGAAGGGAGAATAGCCAGCTTATGAACCGCCACCTCCGGGGCTAATCCAGGCATTTCATCATAAGACCAAGCAAAACAGTCTTTGAATTTCTGCAACAACGCTTTATATTGCAATTTTTCTTCCTCCCCGAGGAGACTACTTACAAAGCAGGGCTTTGGCTCATCTGACGACCCCAGATTGACTTCTTGAAGATCATCAACTGTAGCTTGTCCGCCGTCTTCGATTTCTTCGGGTGCCGGCTGTAGATCAACAAACTTTTCATCATTTTCTTCTTCATCTTCTATGTCATGAACCTCCTCATGAACCTCCACTTGTACAAGATTGTCATCATCCTGTAGACTTAGTGATTTTATATCTTGCACTGGATCATTCTGGAATTGGCAAGCCTCCTCTTGTTGAATAAGCTCCTGCTCCATTTCATCTTCAGATGATTGGTCATAAATTGGGGCTATATCATAAACAATCTCTTCTTTTTTATGAATACTGACCATATTTGTTGCATAGTGCACAATGGGCTCATAGTCTGCGCTATATCCCAGCCCATAGTTTTTATTCTGTTTTTCTTGTTCACTTTGAAGGTGCCACATTTGCTTGAACATTCTATCTCTTTCACGAGACTACCTTTGAGGGATTTTATGTTTTTGACACAACTCTAGTGTCTGAGATGTCATGCTCACTATTGGCTCCACTGGCACTGTACATGAATCTGGGTCCATTGACCAATCAAAATTGTCTTCTGAAATCTGTCTTGGAACCCAACCTTCCCGATGATACACCAAATAGCCGATCGAGGAGCGGGACCTTGAAGGTTTCTAGCTTCTCAACAAGCTTGGAGTTCACGCTCCTCTCGCTAACCATAACAATTCTAGGGGCATAAAGACAACGGCATTGAAGACTTTAGTGGCGAATTAGCATCAAAAGTAATCGGACGCCACTCTTTCCGTCAACCTTGCTATAGGACTTTCGTGCACTTATCGTCATCCTATGCATCTTTAGCTTTGACTTCATTAATGAATATCTCTTCATCTAAAAAGTTGTCAATCACTTTCGCTTTCCCCGATTGGAGCCAACTTTGGAAGTTTCGCTTCAAAATACAAATGGGCATCTGAGAGATGGCATTCTGCAACTTCAAAAGGGGCTTGATCAGCATCAATCTTGCATTGCACTCCTTCTTTATTATACTTGATGCATTGGTGCAGTGTAGAGGGCACGACCCAATTTGCATGCAACCATGGGCGTCCCAACAAGATAAGTGGTGTCTGAGTCAATGACATAAAATGTAGCTTTAGTCACAAAGTCACCTAAGACAATATCCACTTCAACTTTCCCCAGTGCTTCTTCGGAATTTTGATTAAACCCAGATATGGTGACTCCCGAGACTTTCTGGAGATGTGGCATTAAGTACAAAGACTTAAAAGTTTTAAAAGGGAGTATATTCACGGACGATCCCGAGTCAACCATAATTCTAGTCATCTCGTGCCCATTGATTGACCCCTTCATATACAAAGGCCGATTATGAAATGTGGTGGGTAACATCATATCATCCTCGGTAAATGAAATCGACGCTGCATATGCTTCATACTCCCCCATCTCGGCCAACTGTAGCTTCATAAACCTCTGGCTCCTGCAGAACTGCTATAAGAGCTTCACGAAGCTCTTTACTCAAGGATAAAACTTCCCATAGGCTGAGACGCGCAGGAAGCCTCCTTAATTGCAAAAGAACCTTCTTATCCACCCTCTCTTTCATCTCTTTCAACGGAGGGAGAGTTTCGGTGGAGGAGGAACCAAGCTCGCCGCATGATTTGCTCCACCAAGTCGGGATCTACCGAGCTTTGTGTTGTATCCGTCCGAAGTTGCTTTGTTGTGATGTGCTTGCACGAGCATGCTTGTTTACTACAGCCTTCTCTTGAACCGTTCGACTGCGGGCAAACTTTAGAAGGAGCATTTTCTGCATTATTATCCTCTTCGTCATCTGAAGAAGACTGGAACCGGATAACACGCCCAGGGGGTTGTTTCACCAATGGCGGTAGCACTGTCCTGGGTTTTTCATCCCTGAAATAAATGATTTTACCACTATGCTGGCTCTGACCTCGGCCTCCACGCCTTCCACGTGAATTCTTGTCAGTACGCCTTTGATACGTGATTAGAGGTTGATGTTTCTGTCCCCGGCCTCTTGTTCCATTGTACAAATCAGATGGTGGCGGAATACTCGCCATATTGCAAGATAAATTTTGAAAACGGGACATGACATCATGCACATCCGGCTCATCTTCATCATTGCCCCAGAAGTTTGCTACTTCGGCTGCCGATGGTTCATCACCCTCTGCCACTCTCCTTCTGAATTCCCATAACCATTCTTTGAATTTTATATATTTTGCCCATTCACCCCAAGGGACATAAGCATCAAGGGGAACCGGACCCGAAGGTTGTTTTGGTTCATAATCCTCGAGCTGATCAATTAATGCTTGCAACTTTTGCAAAGGAGTGAGATCCTTTGAGCGAGCTTCCATTGCTTGTAACTTCTCTTCCTGGCGTTTTGCCCTTCTTTTGTCTGCTTTTCTTTTATTCTTTATCCACTTTCTTCTATGAGCAAGGTCAACAGATTTCTTGGATGATGCTGACTGTGGGGTTTCTTCACCTTGAACAGTCTGTGAGGCCTGTGCTTCTGCTTTCTCACGAGCTATCTCTGCCCTGGCTTGGACTCTCTCTTCTCGAGTAGGGATTCTCTGCCATGGTTGCTCTGACTCCTCGGGCACAACTTCTTCGGCCTTTTCTTGGTGGAATTTAGCAATCGCCTCAATATTCTTATCAACCATCTCCCGTGGGAGTTGTTGATATGTAGAGTAAGTCTTTGGGACGTGCTTGCCTTTGAGTGCTGCTCCCCGGCTGATGCCCTTCTTTGCATGCTAGCTTCTGAGGTGACATGTACGACATTAGCTGAAAAATTTTGTACATTGACACCATGCGGTCTTGGTGGCCGAATCAAATGGTCACCCACATCAATCTCCCCACCTCTTATAAGGAGTTCAATATGCTCCATGGTAAGGTGGTACATACATCCTGCTCGGGGGAACACAAGATGTGCCTCTTCAAATCGGGGGTGTAGGGCTATCAAACCCGCTCTAATGCAGCCTATATATATTGGATATGTCATGTGCTGAGGGAATGAATATTGGACATAGTGGGGGATACGTAGGCGCCTTTCTGCTTCCTGCTCCCCTAGCCCCAAATCGGGACTCTCTGATGATTGTGCACTGAACAATCCTCGATTTCTATTGCTTCTTTCTAGCGCTGCTCGCCGCACTTCTGGTTGGCTTATTGTGTCCTCATCAGTCTGTGAATTTGATCCCACACTCGGTGGCCTTTGAGGTTGTTCATGAGTTGGGCATACATCTTCAAATGTCACTCTTCCTGCCAAAAGTTCTGGCAAATGAGACATGGTGAGCTCCAAGTCTCGCTCAAGAGACGAACACCTCTCGTCGGAATCTTTCCAAAATGGAACATGTTCTGGCAGCCATATCATAAACCCTAGGACATTCAGGCCTAGCTTGGACATGCTGACGTTGTGGAGCTCGGGATGAACTAGCACCTGGAGCTGCTCTCCGTTGATGTATCACATTGGCACTGAAGTTAACTTGTTGCTTCGGCCTTGCATGGGGTTGGGGTGGGTGAACTATATGCTTGGACATATCAATGGTCCCATCTCGAATAAGAGCTTCTGCCAAATCTTTAAATAGGTAACAATCTTCAAGAGGGTGACCAAGCATCCGATGAAACGGACAAAAGTTTGGATCTCCGGCCTTTATTTACATCCCCTGGTCACTTAGGCTGTGGAAGGTTAACCAAATTCTCTTTCATACACATATCAAACAACTTTTTAGTGTGCTCACGGTGGAAAGAATATGGCTTCTTCAAGCGTTCGGCCAATGTGATCGTGGGACCAGATTGACTAACATTTTTGGGTGTCGTCACTGATGCTGATGTGTCTTTCTTGCCCCCATTGTCATTTTTTGCTGGAGAAAAGTCTACCATGAAAGCTTCCTTGGCTGCCGGTTGTTTGTCCTTAGACATTCTTGGCCTGGCTGCAAGCACTGCCGCCGAGTTATCTGCATAGAATAGCTCCAATTCGGAGACTATCCTATTAAGCTCATCAAATGTGCGAATGTTGGCAATCAACAATTTTTCCAACACCTCAGGTCGTAGTCCTCTCTTGCATAAACCCACTGCTTCTTCATTTACCGGTGGGTTGGAACATTTCATGCAAAGGTTTCGCCACCTCTTGATATATTCCAAAGCTGACTCATCCTCGCGTTGACGCAATGATGCTAGCTCAACAAGAGTGAACGGCCTTTCGTCAACTCGAACCGTTCAATAAACTTCTTTTGCGAGATCATCCCATCCGATTCATCGACCTCGTTTTCAATTTAGAATACCACTCGAAGGCTGACCCTGTCAAAGTGGTAGCAAAATATCGGAGGAGATAAGACTCCTCGAGTGCAAGATCGCCCATATGTGTAACATAAAGGGTTAAATGTTCTTTTGGGGAACCACGCCCATCAAATCTTGGACACTTGGGAATTTTGGTGACGTCGGCTGGTAACTTTTTGAATTGATGGTGGATGGGGTAAGGAACCCGGTACAAATCAACTGTCGTCACCCCATCATCATGCTCTGCAAGTTTAGCATCAACAATCTTCTCAATCAGAATTCTTTGAGTGACTGTAGCATCTTCAGAAGGCACATTTGTTTCTTGAACTACTTGTTGGGGTTCAACCTCTGGAGCTTCAAACTGCACTTGTGGCTGATATACTGGTCGACGCGGAGGAACTCTAGGAGGTATCGGTGCCGGTTGATCGACCTCTGTTGCTCGGGGAACATTTTCCAAATTCACTGGAGTACTGGGTCGAGCAGCTACTTGTGCAGAAATAAGACTTTGGATTATTGCCCTAAGCTCTTGATTCGTCCTCCACAAGTCTTCCATAGTCATCTCTTGTGGAATAACTTCTTCCTCATCTTCTTGAAGGTTCCCCCGTTCGGCCTCTTCTTGTCCTGGTCGATGAGGACTCGGGGGAGGCGGTGTAGGAATTGGACGGATTTCTTGACGAAGTGTTGCAATAAGTTGATCCTGACTTCGGGTTACGGGTCCCGGACGCAATCGAGCTTGAACTGCCAGATCATCTGGATGGTCATTAGAACTTGAAGCATAACACGTGAATATACGCATTTTGCCCCCTGCCCCCGGTATCACATATCTTTTTGGGGTACTGCGAACAGGCATAAGTCGAGTGAAAACCGACTCGCTTTCGGGCAAAAGTTGTGGACCCATAGACCCATCATCATAATAATGGGATGCAAACTGGCGTCTATATGGGGGTGCAAATTGGACCATAGGCCGAGCTGCGGTGGCCTTCGACTGTGTAGGATGGCCATGCCGAGTGCTGGAAGAGCAATGATCGGCATGATGAGAAAGGGCAGCCTTTGGTAAAGGTCCTGGAGTTGGAGCCTTCCCCTTAGGAACCCAAGTTTGCTTCTTTTGGGAAGAGGATTGATTCCCCTGCCCCCTGTCAACATGACGGGCAATCGGTTGCTCCTTAGCCCGCATGGTTGGTGAACGACTTGGAGGGTGGCCCCCAATCGGATGAATAATGTCTTCTTGTAGTCGATTAACAAATCGACTAGTAGGAGGTGCATATCGAGTAGCGGATTGATTCCGAACCCGAGCTGAAGGTGAAAGTGCCCCACCTGGGCAATTTTGAGAGCGGGCATTGGATACATTCCTAGCCCGAGCTTCATCTTTGGCAAGATAAGGACCATGGGATTGGTTCCCATCTCGTCTGGTAGCATGAAATGGCGGAACCGCTGATCGGTCCCCCCGGTTAATATGACGGGCTGAGGGTTGGTCCCTCTCCCGAGGAGTAACATGAAGAGCCGCTGATCGGCCGAAGTCGGAAATCTTGGAACTAGAGGGCTGCTCCCTCTTCTTAACAATTGTAGCCGTTGATCGGCTAGTTGTATCTTGATGGGTGGAGGATTTCTTCTTCCCCCGAAAAGACGACTTCAAGTTGGTGGAAGGTTGAGAAACAACCTTATTCTTTTCATCAATCCGAGCCAAGGTGGCAAAGCGATTGGTGAGTGATAAGATGGTGAGCTTCGACCTTTGCTGTCTTAGCTCGGCAGGAGTGTAAATTGGGACAGCATGGCACTTTCCCCAATAAACCCTCATAGAACCCATCACTATTGATCGACGTGATCCGCGCGATGGGCTGGATTTGCCCGGACGGAACCGTCGAAGCTTTGGCTCAGTGCTTGATACAGTGTTGACGGACAGTACTATCTGTGTGTCTGCCACGTTTTCCTTCTCTAAGACTGAATCCATGGCCATGGAGGCCAAAAGCAATTGCTCCCGGATGAATGTCGTCATCATTGGTGATCGGGTGCAATAACTTCACGCCCAAGCAGTCGACGGGCTGAACTACCTCCGGGAATGCCCCGAACACAATTGGATTTGGCAGAGAGCCAAAGCCCATAGCTCGGTTGACATGATACTCGGAGTAGCTAACTTTCTCTTCGTACGTCATCTTCCTACAAATGGCAAGACGAGCACGTTAGATGTAAAGGTTTACATTTGATTTGAAGATGTATATTTTCTTGAATTGCTATGGCGGAGAGATCAAGGGAGAGAGAGGTCCCACCGGGTGTGCCATTTGTGAAACCTCGAAAATTTAAAACTTTTCTTTTTTTAAAAAAAATATGGTTGTTTGAAATTTGGATTTGGTGTGATTGGAATATGGTTGTTTGAAATTTAGATTCTATGTATACGACTAGCAGACATCAGATAGGCACTCTTAGTTGTTGGAGTCTTGGAGATCCTGCAAATCACTCTAGGGTTCAGGGCCTCTGTGAAACCTCGAAAATTTAAAACTTTTCTTTTTTTAAAAAAAAAAATATGGTTGTTTGAAATTTGGATTTGGTGTGATTGGAATTGGTATGATTGTGATTTGGAAAGTTTGAAAATTTTGTTGAAGATATGTATATATAACCTCAAATTTTGAGATTGAAATCAAATTTGGAAATTCATTCATGTATATGTGTGTTTCGAAATATGTATATATGAAAATTGAAAATTTGAGTATTTCAAAAAAGTCTTGAAAATACATCTTTTTGATTTGAGCTTTAAACCTGAAAAGGATTTTTAATTTTAAAGAATAGTTTTCCAAAAATCTCATCCAAAATTTATTCATCAAATTTCGGTTTTACAACTATGAAAATATCGATATTCCATAGAAGTATAACTAATCCGACGATAAACATAGAAATATAAGTTCGAGGTTGGGTTCTTTTAAAAAAAATCGTTTTGACCTCTCCCCATCGGGTGGTGCGAAGACCCGATGTTAATTATATCGAAAACATTCGAATACCCTTGATTAGCCGCCATAGCAATTTCGAAACGATAGCATACATCCGCAAATGAAATGAACATAATAAGAGCAACGGCTCCATAACTTCGATGGAATGCAAACCTTTGTTTTTAAAATTGAATTTGATTTGATTTGATTTAAAATTTTGATTTATTTGGTTTGTGATTAATATCTTTTGTGGTTGATTTAAGATTTGATTCACTATTAAGTTAAAGTTGATTTGACTGATTTTTAAATTTGTTAAGTTTGTTTAATTCAAATGTTATGCAATTATTTGAAGGTTTTAAGATTAAAAAATCTTAAGTGATATTTGTTTGTTTTGTTTATTATTATTGTTTATCAATTATGATTATATGTGTTTTTGTTATTTAATTGAATCCATTAATTAATTAGTTTAAGAGATTTGATTGTTTAATATTTTGATTGATTTGAAGGTGTAAAAATTAGTTTTAACTTAATTAGGTATATTTTATGTATCTTCTTATATTAAATTGGTATTAAATATTAATAGGTATGTTATGTTCATAAAATTTGTATTGTTTTATGTTATTTTATGTGTTGGTTTGTTTGTTTAACTTTTAAAATTATCTTAAAGTTAATTTTAATTTATGAAAGTTAACTTTGATTAACTTGGTATTTTCGGATTATTTAATTAATTAACTATCTTTCTCTTTTTGTTATTGTTATGAATTTAACATAATCTTTCTTTAAATTATTCTCTTCTCGTTTGCATTCCATATAACTTATGGAGCTATTCTAACTCTCATTGACATCAAAAATACATACACCATGTAATTTCCATTAATTGGAAAAAATGTACAACTTACAAATGAGATGAACATAAAATGATATCATGATTACAATGAATCAAATCGGTTTTGAAACCATTGAGCCATTGATAGGCATTATGGAATGGATCACATCGACATTGGGTTTAGTACACCGACCTTTGTTTAAGGTTTGTGGGTGCAACCCATCGATATAATCAATATTATATCGGTTTTATATTTTGGCATTCATGTATATATGCATATACATTTAGCCATCATATAAAATTGATATAATAATCCCTTGATGGGAAAATTGATATAGCATTGGGGTCATTTCATTTTGACCTTTATATGCTAATCAAAATTAATTTTATTTTTTATTCTTTTAAGTTATGCCGAAGCGTAGAGCGTGCCCGATTGGACCGGCCCCCAATTAGCCTCGATTGTTTAATTATTTTCCAAAGACGTAGAGCGTGCCCGATTGGACCGGCCCCCAATTAGTCTCGGATCGATTTATTATTTAAGTTTAAATTTGAGACGTAGAGCGTGTCCGATTGGACCGGCCCCCAATTAGTCTCAAATCGGTTTGATTGTGAATTTTATTTGATCAATATCAAACTTAGACTTGAACCAGTTTCCTCCGGTAACCGTTTATCTACGTCCACTGCCGCTTGTGGGACGCGCATAGTCGTCGGACGGGTCTCAAGGGATCCGACCGGCTGGTTCAAACGGGGTATGGGCGGCTAACTTGCTTCAACAGTGAACAGAAGAGAGGGAAGGGAGGGGGCGACCACGGCTGTCTAACGGCGACATAAGGGGAAAGGGAGAAAGGGGGGGGCTGCGGCGACAACAGAGAAGAGAGGGAGAAACAGGGGCGGCTGCGGCGAAGAGAGGAGGTGCGCGCGCGCGGCTGTCGCTGCGGGGTTGCGCGCCGGCGGATAGAGAGAGAGAGAGGAGGCTCGCGGCTTCGGCTGCGAGGCTGCAGACGGGCGGACAGAGAGAGAGGGAGGGAAGAGAGATTGCGCGCGGGCGGACAGAGAAAGAGGCGGCTGCGGCTACGGGACTGTGGGCGGAGGTGAGAGAGAGGGAGAGAGGAGAGGTTGCGCGCGGGCGGAGTGCGGCTTGCGCGCGGACGGTAGGAGGAGGGAGGAGGGGTGTGCAGCGGGCGGACAGAGAAATAGAGAGAGAGGCGCGTGCGGCTTCAGCCGAGGTCTTCGCGGCTGCAGGCGAACGGCAGAAGAGGAGGAGGCTTACGGCGACGGAGGCTCAAGGGGGAGGCTGCGCGCGGGAGCGTGGCCGGGGGGTCGTCTGGCGGAAGGAGGAGAGGGAGACGGGGGAGAGGCTGCGTGCGGGAGCACTTGGGTGGCTTGGCGAGGCGGCCGCGGACGGGCGAAGGAGGACGAAGACGCGCGCGGCTACCGGCGGACGACGGAAGACGACCACCCTTCTCCCGGAGGTGAAACTCACATGTACTTCTTCTTCCTCCCTTCTTCTCTTTTTTTTTTCTTTGCTCTCTCTGTCGTCGAATCCAACTCCCTTCTGAATGAGGCTGGTCGCCGACCCCTTATCTTGCGGCCACCATTGATGACCCGGGAGACACGCCCGCTTCCATCGTTACGCGCCTGGCAACGTGCGCATGGGCCTGCGCCATGGATAGCGCTGGTAACGTGCGCATAGTGCGGCTCTTTTAATCCTCTGGGCGTTACAAAAATTTGAATGGGCTGATGACGGTGGCGTTGATCGTTGCCGACGCTGGTTATCCTTGGCTCTTAATGAGCTGATCGATGTGGCTTCTGAAGCATTGCTCTTGCTGGACATATGTCGATACAGTTGGGACGTCGCTGACAATGGCAACGTCGAACGTTGCTAGCAGCGGTTAACTCTGGCTCTTGATGAGCCGATCAATGATCTTCAAAGGCGTTGCTCCTGTTGAGAGCTACGATGGACCGTTAGGCTGCCGGAAGGTCATTGTGACCCCCGGTTTATTTTGTCGACGTATCAGGCCACTGTCGGAAGCTGTAAAAGTCCGACCAATGCTTTAAACCAACGGGAGAGCTTTGCGATGCCGTCGGTTGTCCTTCGTCTAGACGTCGGACTGTTATACATGAGTTGCAGAAGCTTCGACGATGACTAAAATTGATCGAAAAGTGCTTCGACGTCTTCGCTCGTCTTTTATTGACATGTGAAAATATTGTACGAAAGCTTTGACACTCTTCGTACGAACATCGTCGTCAGTTTGAACTTGTCGACGAAGTGCCGTTTGTGACAAATTCGGAAGATGTATGCCAACGTTGCATCTTCGACGGCTGAACTGCATCGTCTTGTCCACTTTTATTTATTTTGTGAATTTTTCCAGCACTTTTTAGGCGTCAACAGCCTCTCACACGGGACTAACATTGTGTAAATGTAAGGTCACTTTTGACATCAATTGCCATGGCCATTAGAATTCACTATAGTAGTATATATTGTCCCGTAGGTCTCACCTATGTGCCATACCTTTGCACATTCACATGTGGACTTTCGATGTTTTGTCTCGTTCCTGGACAGGCACCTTTGCTGAACCTTCCGAGTTCCACTAACATGACTTGTGGGCATGGAATGCGATCTCCCGAGAATCTCTCGAGATCTGCCTAGAATCTCTTTCTCTTCACATGTCCGAGAAACGAGATTGCCGAAACGAGAATATCCATATGATACCATTGGTATCTTGATATCCTCCACCTATTAGTACTCCTAACTTTGTTAGATGGCCTTGATAAGTTTACTTTATATATTTTCAATTTTATTATGGAATCTCTACAAATATTCATCTAGACATTATTGTTTGATAAAATTTTCTAACTTAATATTTTGTCATTATATATATACAATTGGCCCAAGATGTCATCAATCTCCTACCCATATTATTCAAGATGAAACTTTAATCTCACATAAGATCCCTTGTATGTCTATGTTAACAATAATTCACCCTCTTTGTATTATGTTTTAATTCTGTCATAGCTTATTTTAATGTTTAATATAAATTTCATTGTCATTTTTGAAAAGATTACATGGCATTTTACACTTAAACATGTACATTGATTGATATTTTCAAGATCCAATCTCTCAAGATTTTTCAGAGATCTTTTTTGTTCAATTTTCATGAGATAAAATCTAGATGCAAAATAGCAATCTTTGAGTAAGGCATACCCTGCACAAATGAAATCCGAGATCCGATCTCCCAAGATTTTTTCAAGAATCTCACGAGATCTCTTCTCTTTCACCCTTCCGAGATGAAACCGAGATCCGAGACGTCATTCCTTGCTTGTGGGCATTCCAAAAGGTGCCATCTTAATGTCATAGAGCTACAAATTGCTTCTAAAGATCTGAACCATCCATCATTTTGACATGAGGCTATCGCACTACTCTTTTCCCAGAGGATTTTGCTACATGGCACCTATATTACTACGCTATCTTCGCTTCTAAAAATGCCTTTACTCCTTTGTTGAACTGATTCGTTAGAGCTCCTCTGAAGTGGACTCAATTGGATTGGTTTTACAAGTTTTGAAGGATGAATGCAGTATCATTTTTTAAGATTGACTGCAACATAGATATCATAATTTCATTATGTATTTTTTTTTAGTTTAGATGCTTTTTTCAACTGCTTAGATGTTAGAACGGACACACAACTTTATAAACAGGCAGATTCTCAGTAGCAATACTTCATAAAAGTTAAATATATTCTATACTTTTCAGAAAATTTGACATGTAAAAATTGAGGTTTTAAAATACCCACCGTGTAGCATAAGAAAAACAAGATGAATGCGTATTCTTGGAACTAAACTCTAAAGCAACCATACTTCACTTTAGGGGTTAAGTGAGCGCCTCCTGGCAAAACGGACACTGGTTCCATCTATCATAGCCATGCACTGGGGCCATCGATACTTCCAGTTACCAATAAAGCCCGAAAACTATAGTTGCAGGAGCATATAAAATTACTGTCAAGGACACCACATCATCATCACATGTGAAGACCCAGCAGAATTTGTGCAACAGTGTTGATGGTCACGGTAGGCTGATAGCTTCTTTTCTTTGGGGTCTCTCATTTGGCTTGCAGGAATTGAGACTTGCTGATGGCTAACATTGTTAGTTCCTCTTGTTTTGTGGGTTTCTCAACAACATCCTGCATCACCCTCCTTCAGAGGCTTTGTTGACAGGCTTGGATATGAACTTACTTATTTTTCATAATCTGTCATACATCAGGCCTTAAAATGGATTCTGAACTTGCTAAAACATTGACGGACTTGGATATGAAGATTTCTTGTGTCTTCCAGGATTTCATGTCAAGGTGATTGTACCTTTACTATATAATGGTTTTTCAGTAATGTTTTTCTTTATTGTTATATGGTTTACAGTGTGCTCATGATAATTGCATTACCTGATCATTCAACACATGTATCATCTTTGTTGTTTCTTAAGCATTACATCAGCTCCTGACTTTTTCCTTAAATCATTTGTGTTTCCTTTTTATGTTTATCTATTTTATCATTGCAATTTTTACCAATAGTTATCAAAATGGGAAATGAAATATGTAGTAAAGCAAGGCACGAGACTTGAGCCTTAGAATCTAAAAATTTTCATGCAAGGAGAAATAGGAAAAAAGGAAGTGGGAAAGCTGGAGCCATGGCTACAATTACAATATAATTGTTTCTTGTTAAGCTGCTAATTTATTTTTTAACATTTAAAAAGAATTTTATTGCACCATCTTCTACCTATATATTTTTTTGTACAGCTAGGAAATATATTACTTTTCTAGTCGAGTTGTAATCTTAAATATAATAGTCAACTCAACTCTAGCCTTAATCCCAAATTATCTGGGGTCAACCATATGGATTCTCTTTCTCACTAACATTGATTTTGAGTCAATTCTTGAGAGAAACTGAGCATCTAATGTTTATTATTATTTGTTAGTTTCAAGTGATAAAGGACATGTATGAAGTGTTTGTCCTCAACCTAAGTGACACCTAGGCAGATGCCTTGGCAATTATCACAATTGGAGGATAAATAAGAGGATTTCTGTATCAATCAACTTACATATTGATTTGCTTTATGTTTTTATGTTTTTATATTAGTCATGGATGAATTAACAAAAGAAATACTGGATGATATGTCGTGTACAATATTTACATATAATATTGCATTGATAGATTAGATAAATTAGTTAACAGGATCTACCAACCAGGAACTTTGGGCAACCCCTTTTGTGTTAGACGATTTTTCATGCTGAATAAAATTATAGCATAACATATGAATTGTAAGTTAAGTGACAGTCAAGGGGAAAACAGGGGAGGAGTTAGTTTGGATAAAATAATATCACTTAAAAGTTTTGTATCATAGTTTAATTGGCAGTTACAGGATTGAATATCAATATGGAGAAGTGTGAACTTACCGGCATGAACATCTCTGGAGATCATAGAATTATGCTGCAGCTTATCTTTGATATGCCCTTGATGTAACCTCAAAAATCTCTTTCCTTAAAGATTTTGAATTTTGGAAATTCGTTTTCCTGTTTGGATTAGACTTGATTTGACCTTAGTATTGACCTCTTAGGAAAATAGGTGCTATTCCATAAAAGTACTAATTAGGGTCAATGATATGTATTATAATTTGAGGTTGTTAGGTTCTTTAAAACTGATTTTGACCTCTCCCTGTCGGATGGTGCGAAGATCCAACGTTAATTACATCGAGATTACTCGAAAACCCTTGATTAATCGTCATAGCAACCCGTTGAAGTAGAAGAACATACATCCACAAAAATAAACATTCACACATAGGAGAAAACAACCTCATGAAATTGACAGAATGCAAGCAATTAATTTAGTTTTGGATTTAGTTTGAATTGAATTGATTTGAATTTTGGTTTGATTAATTTGAATTTACTTGAGTTGGTTAAAATTAAGTTGAATTTGTTTGACTTGGATTGAAAATTGAATTGTTTTGAATTGGGTTAATTTGGATTGAATTGGCTTGATTTGAATTTTGTTTTGATAAATTTGTTTGATTTGGATTGATTGGATTTATTTTATGGGTTTAAATTAGATTTCAGTTAAATGGATGTAACTTTCAGGTTTATGTGAAATTGTTCGGGTTGGTTTTGAATTTGAAATTTTTTTACTGGTTTGGAATTCATTTGAATTGGGTTATGAATTATGACTTGGATTCATGTACAGATTTTACTGTTTTGAATTGATTATGTTTGAGCTTGATGGGCGGCCAGATTTGATTTGGCTCGGAAGTTAGCTTGTTTACAGATTTGGTTCGTTTATGAATTTGTGATTTGCTTGAGAATGTTTTGATTTGGCTATTTAATTATATGAAGACTCAGATTTCAGATTCTGGGCTTTACAGGTTTCGGGATTTTACAATTTCTTAAATTTACAAGTTTGCTTGGATTCCTGATTTTATCTTCGGATATAACATTCAAATTTCAAATCCTTGGAGTTCAGATTTTTGAATTAGAAACTGCAGATTTCAATTTCAAGTTATGTTTTAGATTTTTAATTGGTTGTCCATGAGTTAATTGCAGTTTTATTCGAATTTGGAATATTCAGATCTTAAACCCTCAATTCTCAGATTTTTTAATCAACCCCTGCTCCAGATTTCTGCACGTTCTCAGATTTTTTGTTTTGAATGTGAAGTTCAGATTTTGAATCTTTGAAATGCAGATTTCAGATTCTGGGTTTTTTTTTATTTCGGCTCCCCTGCAAATTCTATACGTTCCAAAATTTTCAGATTTGGAATTTCCATAATCGGCCCTCCTGCAGAATTTTTTACAACTTCAGATCTTCAGATTTACACACTTTTGGGCCTCTGACCTCTGATTTCTAGATTTTTGCTCCAGACTTCCGATTTTTTTAGATCCTGCGCATTCCAACTTCATATCAGAGATTTCCAGATTTTTTTTTTGCTGCAGGTTTTTATGGATGACAGTTTATGGACTTTTCAGATTTTTACCGATTTCTGGATTTTGTGCACATTTGCAGATTCAAATTTCAGATTTACATACATTTCAGCTATTTTATTTTATTTTTTTATTTTATTCTGCACCTTAAAAATTTCAGACTCTTCGGTTTGCAGACTTGTGAGCTTCAGAGATTTTCATTGCAGATTCAGACTTCTCCAGATTTTAGATTTGTAGGCTTTATTAGATTTTCTTTAAATGACAGATCCTGGACCTGCAAATGCAGGCTCCGGTCCCTGATTTCGGTTTCCAGATCTTGTTGTCTTGCCTTCAAAAAAATTTCATGTAGCTGTCCTTTCCTTGTAGCATAAACATGTGCACCGAACATGAATTTTCTCACTTGCTTTCTCAATTTGAGACATGATTTACAATTATGACCAGAAACTCGGTCCTTGAATCTTTGATGAACTTGTCAATTCATGGGCGGCATGTATCCGGTCTTGATAGACTTATGAGTATCCCCCGCTGATTTGAGACTGAGCACACTCGGCTTTTGATAAGCATATGGGGACTCATCACATTGTCTTGAGACTGAGCATGTCCCGACCTTTGATAGGTTTGTGGGAAATTAGCTTATGTCGATCTTTTAGAATTCCTTCATGAGTTAATGAACTATCTTCTGAACTGGTAAAGACATTGGGGTCTTTTTTTTATAGACCTTTGGATGTCTACCTTAAGAAGAGGGTCAAGAGGTGGGTTTAGAACCGGCCTCTTGGTTTCCCTTTGTTTTGAATTCTTTTAAGTTAAGCTGAAGCCATGAGGTGGGTTTAGAACCGGCCTTATGCTTGCCTCGGTTTGTTTAAATTAAATGAATTTTTATTTAGATTAAGTTGATTGTTTGTTTTATTTTATTTTTGAATTAATTATGGGTCAAGAGGTGGGTTTAGAACCGGCCTCTTGGTTACCCATTTGTTTTGAATTCTTTTAAGTTACCCCGAAGCCATGAGGTGGGTTTAGAACCGGCCTTATGCTTGCCTTGGTTTGTTTAAATTAAATAAATTTTTATTTACTTTAAGTATTTTTTTAAAAAAATTAATTTGAATCTCCTGCTGAAGCACTGCTCATCCACTGTCATTGGGTGCTCGGCGGCCCACTAAGGCCGCGGCCCAGCTCCACGCGGCCGCACGCCCCTTCTTTTTTTTCTTTTCTTCTTGGTGGGCCCCACTGTATTTTTGCCACCGTGGACATAAGTTTGAAAAAATAATCCCCTCGGCGCTGTTCATCCAGTGGCGTCCTCTCCACCTGCTCGGTCGACTGCGCGGCACTCGACGGCGTCTTCCTCGGCCGAAGCTCGGCCGCGACGGCGGCAGGGTTCAGCTTCACTTCCGCGATGGCCCTGTAGACCTCCGGGCACCTCGACGACGACAGTGGAAGAGATTAAAGCCCTAACGGCCTCCGCGGCAACTTGTGGAAGCGGAAGAGGAGATGGCTCTGAGGGGACGCAAAGGCGACTCGGAGTGATCTCGACAGAGAGAAAGGGGCTTGCCGGCGAACAGCGCCGCCTGGAGGGGGTGAAACGGGCACGCCGGCGCCGCTTGAAGAAGAACCAGAGGCTTACGACGCTAGAAAAGGAGGCAAAGCTCGCCAGCGAGAAGAGCAGACGGGGCAGGGCTTACTGGCACGACCGGAAGGATCGACAGCACCCCGGTAACCCTCTGGCGGTTTCTCCTTTCACTATCATCCGCTCCCTTCAATCTCTTTCTCTCTTAAGGTCTCCGATCCCTTTTCCCGTCGGCCTTTGCTATCCTTTTATAGGGTCCTGTCCCCTCGGTTTCGGAAAGCTTTCAGAACGGGAGTCCGAGTTCGCGTGGGGAGCTGGCCTTTCTTGCAACGGCCGGACCTTCTCGCGATAGACTCTAACCGAGGAGTACCACCCAAACTAGGACTGTTAGACCCATGGTTCGCCGGGTCGCGACCCGGGTCGCGACCCGGACCCGACCGGGTCGGTTTTGGGGCCGACCGACCCGGTCGCGACCCCAAGACTCCGACCCCATTTTGAATTTTTTATTATTATTTTTTGCGACCCGGGCCGACCCCGTCCCGACCCGGGTCGCGACCCAGGCCGACCCGGGTCGGTTTGGCCCCAAACCGACCCGGTTCCGACTCCCGACCCCACCTTCCTTGGTTAGACCGCCAACAGCCTCGCTCTCCAGTTACGGCAAAATTCTACTCCCGCTCCCTCCTCTTAAACAACCCCGACTGGGAATCGGATTGTTGAGGTGGTAAGGTATGAATTTCTCCACAATCCCCCCCGGCAGGGCTGTATCGTGGAAACCAGAAAACCTATATGGAAGGCCATCGTAATGGGCCTAATTCAGGACTAATATTCAGTCCATTAAGGGAGTGAAATGGGTGCATCAAATTGAGTTCAATTTAATCCTTGATGGTTTAGGCCTCGGGCCATTTTATCAAAGGAATGGCTATTGAAGTGGATAGTAAATGACATCCAATTGAAGGGCATGTCTCAAAGTTGAACATTATGGCTCAATGGAGATTCAATCTCAATTTAAAATTTTTTCGGTGTCCACAGCCCTGGACCGCATTACCAATAAAATATCTTGGTTTACCTCTCTCATATAAAGGGTCCAAGAGTGGTGATTGGCAAAGTGTGATCCAGGAGACGGAAAGTAAACTACAAGGCTAGTTGAGTAGAATGCTATCTGTAGGAGGCAGATGGTATCAAAGACTGTGCTTCAAATCATTCCACTATTTTTCTTCTATTTTGCAAGTACCCAAAGGCATTTGTAAAAAAACTGGAGAGTATGAGGGCTAGATTTTTCTGGCAAGGCACTTGTGATAAGAAGGGCCCACACCTTATCAAGTGGGAACATATTTGCTGACCCACTAAAGAAGGGAGAGTTGGTTTGGCATCATTGGATACTATCAATAATGCTCTGTTATTGAAATAGTTATGGAAGATTAACACCAATAGAGATGCTATGTGGGTTAAGATTGTTATCTCTAAATATGGAATATGTATAAATGATGCTTGTATTAGAGACTTCAGGGAAAGTGGCATAGTTTCTAACATTTGGAATGGTATTCTTTACACCTAGGATTTTTTCTATTGTTTTGTCTCCATTGAGGTTGGAAATGGTAAAAGGACTTCTTTCCGGGAGGATCGGTGGATTGGGTACTTCCCTATGGCTGTCTTATTTCTCACTCTCTGTATCTTACATTGCAATCCTTGTGCCACCGTTAGCTGCAACTAGGATGATAGATCTAAGTGGTGTTTACTGTTAAAAAGGAACCTTAAGGATGAGGAAATTAATGATCTCTCCAACTTGTGTCTTCTTGATAAACACAGGTGTATTGAGAACAACGAAGATAAATTGATGTGGCTGCAATGTAACAAATTTGTTTTTACTGTGAAGTCTGCTATGAGGATGTTATCATCGGAGTTTTGTTTTGCCCATGGCACGATAATGTTTGGGATCCCCTATCCCAATTAAAATCAAGGTTTTCTTGTGGAAGATTAGTAGGCAGAGGCTTTCAACCAAATGCTACCTAAACAAGTTTTTTCTTGATCTACCCATGGTTTGTATATTTTGTGGCAGAATAGACAAGTCCATTGATCAATTTTTACCTCTTACAGGATTATCAATTCATTGTGAAGAGTCATGTTCAAAGCATGGAGCACTCCCTCTTAATTGTGTAGCCTTCTCTGAATCCGTGGCGTTCGGAACCTAAGTTGTGGAAGCTTATGTTACTGGCTATGTTGTGGTCTATTTAGCAGGTGAGAAATAGGCGGATCTTTGAGGAGCATTTTGAGCACCTTAGTTTGATCCTTCATTTGATGTCGGTCTATGTTAAAGACTGGTTTTTTGCTCATTTTGGTCACTACATTGACAAGGTTACTTTCAGGGAGAGATTCTTGCCCCTTAGATCAATTTTTTTTTGTAGTCTCCTCACTCCCTACCATCTCAGTAGCTGTGTTTTAGGTTGGCTTGGGGTTTCTTTCTTTGCTCTTTTGCCTTTCTTGGCTATCCACTATCCTTTGTAATGCTCTTTTATGTTCATGAATGAAATGAATTGTGACCCTGGCCACCTTAAAAAACATGTTGGATAATGAATAGCATGAGTACGAATGAAAATTTCCATTTTATTTCATATTTAATGTAAATATACATCCAAGTACATAAGAAATGAGGATGCGTGAAAAGTTATAATCGCCATTGAAATAAACATAAAATCATTTGCATGGCAACCCTAATTTGAGATATTAAACCCCGGGTTCGTCTTCTGGCTATTTAATCTCATGTCCTTAACTTCGTGAAATATTTATGAAACATTTATAATGATATTATATAGGGTCATACACCCTCATATATTAACTCCTGATTAGCTCTGTAGTCATATATGATAGGCTGTGTATTTATGGGTTAATAAGTTTTGAGTTCAACATTTTATCATGGTTTTTATATGACACGTGTTGGCCTAAGAGCTTTGTCTTATAAGGTCTTTTAGTGTTTGTTATTTTTCTTGATTTCTTCTCTTGTGCCTTTTAGGCACTTTGGGCTTCTTGAAGGTTATCTTTCTTTTCTTGTGCCTTGGTATTTTTGCATCTCTTGGATAAATTTTTTTCTCCTTGGGAGATGGCCTCTTGGAAGCTTTTTTTAGGCTCATTAGAAGCTCTTTGTGCAAGAAATTTCTTGCCATGCACTTAAGGGAACTTTTATAGAGTGGTAGAAAACATTTTGGTTTATTAAATTCTCCTACCATTCCATAGTTTCTTGGTGAGATGGGTGGCCTAAATAGATGGGAGGTCCAACAAGGGCCATGCAGGAGGAGGTAATCTGACCGCTGATCACCTCCTTTGCCTTTTTTCTCCCCCTGGAACCGTAGTAGGGGGCATGCGAGTGGGGTACTAGTAGGGCTGCAAATGGGTCATATTTGGTGGTGGAATCACCTATATTTGATTTCAATTCTGACAAGGGTTAAGATGTTCTGATTCCAATTATTTTGGAATCACTATGTTCCAATTTCGATTTTGTCATAAAAATGAAATTGGATTCATTAAAATTTTTAAATTCATACTAAATATTAAATTCTACTTAAAAACGTTAATAATTTACATATAATCACTAAAATTTGCTATATTCTCTTTAAAACTTTTTTTTTACTAATTTTATCACTTTATACATCATGTTTTGCTATATATTTAATTTTAGTTATAAATATCTGATTTCAATAGCTTATAGGATACATTAAAAAATTTAGAATCTATCAAATTTTGTCGGAATCTAATCCAAAATTTGACATATCGGATTCTGCTACAGACACCCACCCACACATCCTCTTTTCTTTCTTTGGATGCCAGCACTAGGGGCAATGTGGTGGCAGACTCCTTCCTTTAGCAACCATTGTGGCATCTCTGTCAGAGTGTTAGGTTCTCTCTTCTTCCCTCTGCCGGTGTTGAATTGCAGCCAAGCCTCCTTGGTGAGTTGGTTCCTCCTCCTTTCTTCTTCCCTCAGTCGTGTGTCACGTCAGAGTTTTTCTCCTCTCCTTCCTTCTTGCCGGCAGCAGTTCTTTGATCTCTCATTACTCGATTGGGTGCACAAGGGAAGCCAGCGGCTGCTCTTTCTCTTCCTTTTCTTCATTTTTTTTTCTTTCTCCTCCTTCTCCCTCTTCTTCTAAGGTGTAGTGCGCATGACCCCTTTGTGGCTCCCTCTTTTTTAAAGGTGCAACAGTTGTATAACAATAAGTTTTGTAATATTGTACAGTAGTGAATGCTGGAATGTTGGATAATAATGAAAAAATATGTTTTCATAACAAGTGTTGATGAAATAAGAATTCCAAGATGGATATGTAGACAGTTGATTAGATAGATGTACATTATGAATGTACCAGAAAAAATAGTGTAATGTCAATTGAAGACAAATTCAAAGAAAAGAGATTGAGATGGTTTAGACATTTTAAAAGTAGGGCTAAAGAAGTTTTAGCTAGAAAATTGAAAAAAATCATAATAGTAGCAAAAGAGGATGCATGGGTGCGGTAGACCTAAGAGAACGAGGATATTTCTGCATGATGTGGATGATTTACATTTTAAAAAAATAATTCAAATTGAAACAAGTGGAAAAAGAGAATCTATATAATCGACTTAAATTATTTGAGATTATGGCTTTGAGTTGAGTTGTGATGAATTTTGTTTCAATGTCTTCATGCTATGGTTATATGGTGAATTACACAAATTTTTATCATTATATTACTTCTGTGAACAAGCTCACTATAATGGTTTTTTTTCACTTGTAATAAGTTAGAACAATCCATATCATGAGATGTGATGATTTTTGTGATAGTTGTCACATATTGCAATCCTCTTCCTTTATTCGAAAATGGGACTGGCGAAGCACAAATAAACTTGTGCTTATGTGAATATATAATAGAAAATGCTTGTACAACAATAATTATAGACAAATTGAAAAAAATTAATGTAGACCTAGGGTAGCTACAGGTAGAAAAGTGAAAAACATCAAAATAATAGAAACGAAAGAAAAGAATGCGGTAGACCTACGTCTTAAGTTATGGTGGGCAGTAATTAACATGATTTGGATGATTTAAATGTCTTAAAGAAATAACTTAAAATTGATGGGAGTGGAGAGAGAATTTATATGGCTAACCCCAAATAATTTGGGATTAAGGATAAAATTGAGTTGAACTAAAAAAATATGGGTGCCTTGGATGGTTTGGCTTTCACCTGTCCTGCAGGCTCGGTTAGCTCCTCTTTGTCCTATCTTGTGGGGGGAATGTGGGAGTAATATGTTTTCTATTATGGTTGTGTTAAGTAATGAGGAAGCTTTGGAACCTTGCAAAGCTTCATAACGAAGTTTCTTTTGTTTTTTCCTTTTATAGTTAATGCATGGCATGGCTATAAATTTCATTGTTTATATTATTGTATTCAGGATTTTGAAGATTGAGGATCTGACAAATGTGGGAAGTCAGTTGCTGAGGAGTTATCATCAAGAATTAGGTTTGTTCTTTTATATTGTTTTATACTCTGTTAGAGGTGTATGATGAGAATATGACTATTTGATGTTTTTTGAATTTATATACTTGTCTGGCCGGGGAGATCAGCACTGATTTGCTTATACATATTTAAGTGCCATTACTTTCTTCTTCGTTAGTATGTAGCACAACATATTTCATAGTTTGCTCCCATATCTGAACCTCTCTTCTTTTCATGACGTTGGCATAACGCAATGCAGGATTCTTTAGAAGGCCTCCACTGAATGAAGAATCTAAAACAGTTGATGCCATCCTTGAGGCTAATCAAACTCGTAGACTGGAGGCATACATTCAATCTGGAAGCAGACATGCTTACATGGACATGCAAAACATATGCAAATGTAAGTTTCACAACGTAGTTTCTGATGCAAACCATTACATTACGTCAGTGATTCATCGTGGAAATGTTCGATTATATATGCTCCAAGAACCTATAAGTTGAATGCCATTGACTGACAGAGGTTACTTTTGCCTTGGTTACATGGAAACTCTTGTAACCGCTTTGTTTCTCGCTTCGGTTCTCATGCTTTTCACTAAGATTTGAGCCTTGTTTAGTGCCTCAGTGTTTGCTCTTGTTTTCATTTCCCACATTGGTAACTATGTTTTCCCTCTTCATACAATCTGAGCTGCAACCCTAGTGCTAGGGTCTGAGACTTTAAGGATCTGGATTCCAGTTGGTATTTGACATTCAGAAGAAATCTTAAAGATGAAGAAATTGTTGAGTTCACTAAGTTGTTCTTCTCAATAATCATAAATACATGGATCCCTCATTGGATAAGATGTTTTGTCTTTCCCTAGCAGACATTTTTTCAGTTCACACTGCTTTAAAAAAAGTTGAGCAGACGCGGGTTGAAAGTCGCTTGGCATCAGGAAGTTTGGAAGCAGCTTGTACCAAGTAGGATCAAGATTTCCTTATGGAAGATTGGCAGGGATAGACTCCTGACCAAATTTTTACCTTCACAAAATCTTTCCTATCGTGTGTACTTGTGTTTTTTTGCAGAGGAAAAGAAGAATACACAGATCATCTTTTCTTCAAGTGTGAGATCAATAGTTTAGAAGATTTTGTTAAAGTGTTGGAATATTACATGATTGGAACCTACTTCTACCTTATTCTTTCTGCGGCTCTGGCCCTCTTTTAATCTTTGGCCGTCTGATGGTGTTTTGTGGAAGCTTGTTAATCCGGCTATGCTTTGGTCTATTTGGCGGACAATAAATACTCATATTTTGGAAGATTGTTTTGACAATTCAAACCTCATCTTCCATCTGATGCGGGACGGGAAGGGAGGTGCCGCCATCCCCGCGCGCGTCGGCGGGCCCGAGGAGGATGTACCGAGCTGATGGGGTGCTGAACCGTTTCAAACGGAGCTGGACCGACCCGGGACAGCGCTGAACCGCGTCGAACCGGGCTGGAAACTGCTGAACGGGGCTTGAAATCCACCGAACTGGTCCCCACGGCCGCTGAACCGGGCCCACAACTGTTGAACCGGTCCCAAACGGCCCTGAACCGGCCTTAAAAGGGCTGAACCGGCCTTGAACCGGTATGAACCGGGTCCGGAAGGCTGAACCGGCCCCGAACCGGCCTGAACCGGCCCCTCGGAGCGTCGAACCGGCCCCGAACCGGCGGCCGGCTCGAGTCCGGACGCTGAACCCGTCGGGCGGACCGGTTGGGCGAAGGAAACCGGCGGACCGGGGCCGGCTGAGCCGGCGTGCGAACCGGCGTCACTTAACCCGTCGGGGGGAGACGTGGCCGCCGGGCGGCGCGCGCGACCGCGCGACTAACTCCCCGGGGGGGTCGTGGCGGCTGCCGGGGGCTCGATCGAGAAGAGAGAGAGGGCGAACGGGGCCGGGGCTCGTGGCATCTCTCCGGAGCCCCCGACGGCGCAGCGGTCTTCGTCTCCACGCACGGCGGACCCGGCGGCCGCGGCCGGCGGTGGGAACGGGGGCGGAGGCCGCGGCAGCGGCGGCCGGAGGTCCCGACGGCGCCGCCTCTTCCTTCTCTTCTCTCCTCTTCCGTCGTCGTCGGCTCGGCCCGCCGGAAATGGCGCCGCTCGCGGGGTCTTCGACGGCAACGGAGACGGGGCTGGGTACGGGTTAGCGGCGGCTCAATAGGATGGAAGGGGTTCGGGGAGGCTCCGCGTGGGAGGCCACGGACCCGCGGGGGGGGCTTCGTGGTTGGGGGGTGTCCGGGGGGTGGGGTGGTCGGTTTAGTGCTCGCGGGGTGTCCCCGCGGTGCGGACGGAACCGGAAAGGGGGGGGTCCGTCGCGGGGCTTCCGCGGGGGAAGGGGGACCGTAGGGGTGAAGGGGGCTGCCGAAGGGGGTCGAGGGAGGCGAGGGATCCGAGGTGGGAGGGTCCGGGACGGACCTGGGGCGAGGATCTCGACGAAGGCGTCGACGGAGGTCGGAAACAGGACGGGATAGGGGAAGAAGAGGTACCGGACCTAACTCCGGAGGTGGGGAGGAACACCGGGAAGGGGAGGGGAGAACCGGGAGCACCCGGAGGTGAGGGAACGACGCCGACGTCGTCGGAGGGGAACAGGGGGGGGACGGGAGGAGCTTCTCCTTGGCTTCAAACATCCATCTCTTTTTTTCATTCAAAGACTTGGGCTCTTTAAATAGAGCTGGACATTACAAGATGGACCTCTAAAAACCCTAATTACATATATGTCCTCTAAAGAACTAAAATAAAAAGAAGGACTCAAAGGACTCTAAATACTCAAATAAAATGCATAAAAATAAAAATCTAATGGGGTGTTTGGTTGCATGATAATTGAGGTTTTTATTTTAATTTTTAAAAATTGTAAGAAAACTTGTTAAAAGAGGTGTTTGACAACCATGACAATTTTATGTTTTGAAAGTGATTTTCTTCTTAAACAAAAAAGAGGGTCTCACCTCTTTCTTTTTTCTTGTGGTCCCCCACTTTATTTGGTCATGTGCGGTGGTTACTCTTTTTTGTAATCACATCCCTCCAAACATGATAATTTTATGTCATGAGTTGGTTTACTTTTTATTTTAATACAATTTTTTATCATGAAAGTGTACAAAAAATTATCATGCAACCAAACACCCCATAATACTACGAAATAAAAGAAATAAATACGTCGTCTCCTCAAGACCCGGAAGACGCTATCTCCAAACAAACGGACGATCCGGTCCGTACCGGTCCCCATCACCATCTATTGATTACTTATGTCTCAAATTGATCATTGGCTTACTTCGGGAATACTCACAAAGCGGCTAAATTCAGGGCTTGGTCCTCAAAGTTTACTACTTTCTTTATGTAATGTTGTTTTTTCCTTACTACCAGCTGAGTAGTGGGGGCCCCTTCTATATTTTCTTTTTCTCTTGTTCTTTGTTGTTATTTTTTAAAGTATTGATAGAATCTTTGGTCTTTGGACCTTCGTTAAGAACTATGTTTTTTCTCATTTTCTAAATGTTTACTTGGTATTCCATGAGAATGTTACTTCCTAGTATTAAGGATTGCTATCTCGTATCTTGATTTTATTTTGGGGAGACTAAAAAGAAGAGATCTCGAAGAGATCTAGAAAAATGTTGGGAGTTTGGATCTCAAAAATATCAATTAAAGTGCATCTTTAAGTGGGAAATATCTTGTGTTCTTTTCAAAAAGTACAATTAAACTCATATTAAACATCAAAATAAATTGATAGAGAAATAAAAGCGAAATATAGAGAGGGCGAACTTTACTAACATGAGACATACAAGTGATCTTATGTCTGATCTAAGCTTCATCTTGAGTAGTATGGGGAGGAGATTAATATGACATCTTAGGTCAATTGTGCATATATAGTCACAAAAATATTAAGTTATAAAATTTTATTAAACAATAATGTCTAGATGAATCTTTGGATGTATTCCATAATAAAGTTGGTAATATATGAAGCAAACTTAATAAGGCTATCTAACTAAAATAATAATAAAAAATAGAATGAGAGAGAATATATATGATATAGGTAGTTTGTCCAATATGGAGCTAAGAAGTTAGCTATAGTAATTGATGGAGGAAATCAAGAGATGAGAGGTACTATATATATTCTTATTTTGACGATCTTGTTTCTTGGATATGTGGAGAAAAAGAGATTTTCGGGAGATTGTATTCCATACTTATTATTGTCTTTTTTTCTTGTATCAAAATTTATGTTGTTGGTGTACATTTTTTTTAAAAATTTGACATCTACAATTTGATGTCTCCCATGTAACGAACCTTTTATATGCTATTATCACCATTCCAAAAGTATTTCAATGATGGGTTCCATGGTGGTGTATGCATTGATGTTTTAATATGCACATTCATTTATCCCTACAGCAACAACTTTACGGGGACTTCCTTTTATATCATTTACTATGTTATCATATACGTTTGCCTCGGGTGCCTAGGTGTTGAGGCAAAGGTAAAACTGTCTTGCCTTGGAAGTTCTTGCCTCGCCCGCTTCACCTGGATTTGGACTTGGTAAAGGCCGGATCTAGTAATGTAAAATCCTCTCACTGCTCCAAACTGCTCAATGCATAATCTTTCATCCTGAGATTCCAACATCCTGATGCCAAGCAGACCCTAAAAGTGAGTTTTTTTACATTTTATGTTCTTTACAAGTTTTAATGTTCTATATAAATATATATGTTATTACCCCTCCCCTTAGATAACTGTTGGCGCACAATTTTTACAAAAAAAAAAGAGAAAAAGAAGAAGTGGGCTCGACAGTTCAAACATTAAGTTGATTATCCAATTACAAGAATTCAAGACCAAATGACTTGTTTGGACCACCTTCCGGGGGGTGAATGGGCTATGTTCTGGCCAGGCCCAAATTGATTGAGCAATATTGGCCCACATATCAAGACGTGTTTGACAATCCGCCAATTAGCTGCCAAAAGATGAATCCCATAAACATGGAAAGACTGCCGGAGTAAGGCTATCAGAGTCCTAAAAGGGTTGGAATTGATCCTGCGTACAGCGGATCCTCCTGAATCCGTCTCAAGGTTGAGACTCCTTGTTCGGCAGGTTTTCCAACGGACAGGAACAGAGAGAAGGAGGAATCGGAAGGGGAGCGGAGTCAATCCCGCAAATATCGGGGCCTTTCGAGTCTGATTCAAAGCTGGAGACTCCTGTTCGGCAAGTCTTCTATCGGAGGAAGGGAAGTCGAACGCCTATAAGACACCCGCAAGGCCCGGCGTGGGACGGAGGATGGAGCAGCCGGAAGAGGAAGGCTAGGAAAGAAAGAAAGGGAGAGGAAGGGCGACCGGAGCCGAAGAGGAAAGAGGAGACGGCCAGGGAGAGAGGTTACCGGAGCCGCATCACCCCATTCATACCGTCGGGACTTTCTCCACCCACCGGAAGCATCGTCGAAGCCCATTGTTCCTCCTCGAAGCATCGTCGAGGTCTTCTTCCTCCCACGCCGGGACTGTCGGGCCTTCGCCTACTCCCGTAAGCCACTGCCGCCATCGTCTAAGCCAATAGAGCTTGCCGTCGACGCTGGAGGAGGCTTCTTCATACCCTAGGAATGCCGAGCCCTCATTCCTCTTCCCCCTCTGGAGCCGCTGCCGTCGAGTGAAGCCGGGAGGTGCCCGCGATGTCGGGAGAGGAAGCCGGAAGCCCGTCGGAAGCCGGAGGAGTGTCGAGCAGACACTGTAGCAGCCGGGGGAAATAATGTCCCCCGGACTTATGTCCACGCTGGATATTGGTGGGGCCCACCAGTGGAGAAAAACGCAAAAAAAAAAGGAGAGGCGCGACCGGGCGAAGCCGGCCGGCCCCCCGCTGAAGCATCCCGGTCCAAACAGTGGACCGGGCCCTATTTGGCTGAAGCAGACCCCTGCGCACACACAGCGCAGGGCCTTTCAAAAAAAAATTTAATTTTAAAACAAACAATCAAGTGAAAATAAAAAAAAAATACATTTAATTCAACAAACCGGACTAGTTGGGGGGTCGACTAACCATCCGTCCCTACGTCTCGGCTTAACTTAAAAGAATCCAAAATTTGGACTAGTTGGGGGGTCGACTAACCATCTGCCCCTACGTCCTTAAAGTAGGCATACAAAGGTCTATAAAAGACCCCAATGTCTTACCAAGTTCACCAAGCTATGCAAGGCTCAAGCATAATCAATATGCTGTCATGCCGGTCATATGCTAGTGAAATCATCAAAAACAGTGGGGGATGCCCATAAGTCTATCAAGACCGGGTACATGCCGCCCATGAAATGACAAATCCACCAAGGATACAAGAGACCGAGTTTCTGGTCATGCAAGTTGTAAATCATGTCTCATATTGAGAGAACAAATGAAGAGTTCATGTTCGGTACACATGTTGACGCTACAAGGAGAGAACAATCACTTGATATATTTTGATAGGCAAGACAACAAAATTGACATAAAACAAAGTCTGAAAAATCTGAAAATCAATTTAATGTGCAGAATCTGCAAGAAATTCTGAAATCAAACATACAGAAAACTGAAATTTACAAACTGAAATTGGAATCTGTAATGTGCGGAATCACCATAAAAAAGTCTGAGATCTGGGGGTTCAGAATCTGAAATATGTAAAACTTGAAATCTGCATTTCAAAGATTCAAAATCTGAACTTCACATTGAAATAAGAACTCTGAGAGCGTGCAGGATTCTGGGACAGGGGTCGATCCTGGGCATTCCAAACATAAAATCTGCAATTTCTAATTCAAAAATCCGAAATCTAAAAGTCTTCAAAAAAAAGAGGGTGCAGAAATCCGAACTCCAAAATCTGGAATTCGAGCAAACTCCAAACCCTCGTCCTGTCAAGCAAATTTAAATCAAACTTCTTAAATTAAAAGTCAATCCCAAACTCAATCAATCTGTCACAGAATCCAACTTTTTCAAAATTCAACATTCAAATCTCTCAAACAAATACAAATCAATAAAACAAACCAAATTCAACTTAAGCCAATCATAAACAAATTTAATAATCCATCGAACATCCAAATCAAATTTTCAAACTTAAATTCACTCTTTCAATTCAAATCAAATTAAAACTCACACTAAATCCAAATTTCAATCAATTTAAACAAACTCAAATTCAAACTAAATCAAATCAACTCAAATACAAATCAAACTTTCCAAATCAAATTCAAGTCAAACTTAATAAAACAGATCCAAATTAATCAAACAAACCAAAATTCAAACCAATTCAAACCAAAATTCAAATCAATTCAATTCAACTTAAATTAATCAAACCAATTCAACTCAAATTAATGCAAATCAATGCAATTCAAGGGTATTCGAGTAATCTCGATGTAATTAACGTCGGATCTTCGCACCATCCGACGGGGAGAGGTCAAAATCAATTTTCAAAGAACCTAACAACCTCAATATATAATTTTGACCCTACTTAGTACTTTTATGGAATACCATCTATTTTCCTAATAAGTCAATACTAAGGTCTAATCAAATCTAATCCAAATTCAAATGGAAAATGAATTTCCAAAACCAAAATCTTTAAATCTTTAAATTTTGAGGTTACATCAATAACATAGATCGTTTAATCTTTTGCCTACTTTTGAATTGGAATCTTGTATATGTTCATCTGACTTCATGTAAGTCAAATGGTAAATATAGAAGATGCTTCCCTGAAGGAAGGTAAGACCGAAATCATTTTTTATGCTTTTTGCTTTTTTAGAGTTTTTGCATATCGGTCTATGTAGTCTACCTTAATTTCATTAATGTCTATATTTTTAAAATTCATGAAAAGTCCTTTCAAATTTTGGTTCCTTTCCACCACAGTACTTGTGGTTTGGCAAGCTCCATGGTGACACACCTCAAAAGCCTGTTGATTGCCCTTGCTGCCTATCTCTTTGCCTCTAGCATTTGGACCACCGCCACTCCACTGCCCTTGAAGTTTGTGACAACACCGATGCTGTCTAAAATGGCCTTCTTGATTATCTAGTCCTTCAGGTGCTAAACCTTGTGAGGGCATGCACTTCCTTGTCCATTGCCATGCTATTGTCACCCCGTTACCTTGGACTGATATGTCAATCATCTAGTCATTCTCATGGACATTGTTGTCCTTGGCTTAGCCACTTCCTCTACTCCGTTGTCCATGCCCTCTTTGGCCTTCTCATTCCTTCTAAGATCGGTGCCCCTCACCTCCACCCTTGTTTATCCCCATGGGGACATCTGTCCCGAGAAGGGCATTGTGTAGTCTAAGGTGAAATTTTGGGAAACACTATGCCGTTTTGCGAGTGGGGACTGTGGGTGGGAGTAGAGGACAATGTTGACAAAGTGAACATGAAAAGGAGGTGCCCTTGGCGGTTGGTGGCATAGGGTGGATTTAGCGGGTGACTTTGGTGGTGGTCTTAGTGGCAGAGGAGAAAGTGGAGGCACAAAGACGGGGGGAGGGGGGGTTGGGGGGAGGTAGGGGTGTAAATGGAATCTAAAATTCCAATTCAATTTCAATAAAAATTAACGGGTTTGAAACTTGTTTTTGTATCCTATAAGCTATTAGAATCGGAATTAGATATTCCGATAGTTTATCGGAATTGAAATTAGTTGATTCTATTTTCGTTTATCGATTTCGATAAAAAATAACTATATATAAGTAAAATGAATTAAATTAAAGTTAAATAAATTATAAAATATGCTATATCTAAATTGATAAAATGATGGAAATAAAGTTTTAAAGAGATTATATCAAATTTTAGTAATTATATGTGAATTATTAAGTTATTTTTGAATAAAAAATAATATTTATCATATTTCAGAAATTATTGAATTTTTCTTGGATTTTGATAATAGAATCGGAATATTGTGATTCCGAAATCATCGGAATCGTAATCTCTTAACCCTTGTTGGAATCGGATCTAGTGATTCTGCTACCGAATCCGACCTGTTTACAGTTCTAGGGCAAGGGGTGTTTGACAGGTGTTGGTTGCATGGATGGAAGAATCAGAATTAAAATCGGTGGGCACCGATTTGATCCGAATTGGATCACACTGGCTGATTTTTTGGGAAGAAAACTATCTTGACTGGTCAAATTTTTTTCTGGTGTAAAAAATTTAGAAAAATCACTAAAAATACAATTGGAAATTTCTTTAAAAAAATGTTAACAATAAAAATCGTTGATCTAACATAGTTTTATGTGATTACAATAGAGTTTAAGACAAGTAGACATCCTTTAATGATGATGATCATTTTATTAAATAAATGTAGCACGATACAAATGATATATTGACATGCAATAAAATGTTATACCTTTCTTTCATCACTATTTATGGAATTGGCCTTGATTCTCGTTCTTTGGATTCTCTTGGATGTTCCACTAAGAGTTATCTGTCATGATTGACCTGTATCTATATGAAAATAACAAATTGACCATCTGGGAAAAATCGTAAACATTGTCTTGAGAGGATGGAGATGTAACTGGAATATATGACTCAAAAGTTTTGAGGGGATTCTAGATAATTTGTTGTCACATACTGGTAAAATAATCATCGATTCCAGTGTTGTCTTCTCTCTTTGAATGTTGTTTTTGTCTCAAATCATTGGCCCCTACTTCATTGATGTGTGTACTATTGGAAAATCCTCCTCCTCCTCTACCACCTCCACTGTCACCTCCACTTGAACCCCTTACATTTTGTTATTGGGTAGGTGTAATGAACTTTTCTTCATCGTCATCTGAGGAAGGAGGTGCCGGGGTACTATGCTGGACTAACAGGTTCTCACCCGATTTCCAACTTCATTTTATTTGCTGCTTCTTTTGTTTGTGATGAAGAACTCCCAATCCCTTTGCTATGTTGATGTACCTTTCTAAATTGCGAAAAGCGTTTCAATCTATTTGCCATAGTCTTTGTCTTTGTTTCGGTGGGAGTTAGTCGGGGGCTGAGGTTGCAACTGGAATTTGGGCTGAAGTTGAGATTGGAGGTGGAGTAGTAGGGCCTTTATCTTGCATAGGGGTGTTCATGGTTTGGTTTAGTTTGATTTTTGAGTATTTTTTCTCAAACCAAATCAAACCAAACTATCTCCAAACCAAATTAATTCGGTTTGGTTTGATTTGGTCCAGTTCAAACCATATTTTATTAAGATAGAGTAGATATGTCAATATATAATTTCATTTTCTTTGTTTTAAATCACATTCTATTAAAATTTAGTATATTTGTTTATACGTTTCATTAATTTTGTCTTAAAAACTCTTAAAACAAGTTTATTTTTATAAGAAAAGACACATAAAAATTGTATTATATATAACTTAAAATGAAATATTTAATTCAATTTGGGTTCATCGATTTAGCGATTTAGTTTGGTTTGAAGGGCCCAAGAAATCAAACCAAACCAATCGGTAGTTCAAATCAAACCAAACCAATCGGTAGTTCAAATCAAACCAAACCTGGTTTGGTTTGGTTCGGTTTGGTTTCTTGGGTTGAACCAAATAGTGAACAACCCTAGTCTTGCATATGCTTAGCTTTAACTTGAATATCATCAAGTTTCCTTTCAGCCCATTTACGATCCTCTGGATCGATTTCTAGTGGTGCTTTGTCTGCCTTCTCCTCCATGTATGTGGCAAGTGGGTGCTCCTCTTGGAAGAGGTAATCTACATCAACATTTTTAGTAGGTGGTTCATGTGTTTCTGCTTCACCTCTTTGTTCATATAGACCACCTGCTAATCTAGTGAATTTTTGCTCTTGAAAATTTTGGCCATCTTTGTTATTATTTATCCTTAGTTGCATATCGTCGTGGCAGAACATAAGTTTCTTCAATCTGTCAGATATTAACATATTCCTTCCCTTCGTGTGAATAAGGCTAAATATATTCCATTTTTTCTCGTATTGGGAGGAACTTGTTCTCGGACTCATAATCCGAATGACAATAACAACAAGTGGATTCCATTCACTTTTTGTGTTCACTTGCATCCACCACTCAATTGCAAAAAACAATAATAGAATATGATATTACTATCACAATAAGGGTTTGTCTATCATAAAATAAAATGAGGTTTGTTTCACTTTCAACATACCAGAAGAAATCTTGTCAAATGAATTCCTCAGACCTAGATCTTAGTATACTACAGTTCTCATTCTATAAGATGCATATGAAAATTGAGAGTCATTAAATTATTAGACTATTAGCTATTAGTGCTTTAATGTAAAAACATCAAGAAAGATAACTTTCTCATTTACTTTTTACTCTATTTCACATCTATCATGTTGAGTTCATGAGAGTTGTTGTATTACAGACAAAGTATCCCTCATGACTTTTTGATCATTGTATACTTGTAGTCTTGTATCCAGGGTTTAAAAAATATCTTGCATTCATCACATAACATAAGAATGTACATTTATGCATCAAACAATAATTAACTTATGCACAATAATAATTACTTGCTACATACATATCATGGTGTAGTGTCTCGTCTCATCTGGCATCTATTATCTTTCATTACTTCTTATAATCTTTATAATGATTCTATTTTGTTTTTAATTTCACTTTATCCATGGCATTATATATGTATCCCATTTAGTTTCTCTCGTTTGAGTCTACTAATCTCAACTTATTTACAAGTGACTCAATGATAGATAAGTAATAAACAATTCTTCTTAAAAAATGCTTGTTTATTATTAGACACTCCATTTATGCAAGAATTTTTAATTGATCCATCATATTATGTATGTCAGTCATGTAGTAGATGTACTCAGTTGTTGTTATGAATCAGACTCGTGCATGTCTATGTCAGTGCAAGCTCTTCAAGACAATGAAGTTTGTGACAAATCTAGTCGGCCCACACCTAATTAGATCGTCTCTTTGCATGATATCTCATGATGTGCAGTATACGCGGATGTGAATAGATGAAGGATGTGATTAGTAGTTCTTGACTCATAAGTGTAAAAATTGAAGTTTTTTTGTCTATATCCTCCAACATCATTGATAGAGTATGCTGCACATGGAACACATTAAGAGGTGTGACCTCTTGTCTATCAACTTTCTCTTTGTTACTTTGTAGGATGATTTGTTATTTGCTACGAATTGGACAATATTTGTTATCCGTCAACATTCTTGATATGACCTAAGCATCAATAGACTTTAAAAATGATGTGTCGTCTGAGTAATAAATAAGAAAGTTAATCATAGATATCTTTGTTACGTCTGTTCATCCATCACACATGATTGCACACCCTCTCGTTGCAGATCAACTTGAGCTTATCTACTTCGTCATCTAGGTTGGCATCGTAGATATACCCATTGGTTCGGATATTTAATCATAGTCTAACTTCTCTAATTATATCAACCATAGTCTAGAAGTAGAGGCTAGTGGCAGAATGTGTTGGAACACCTACGTTAAGTTAAGATGAAAAAATTTGATATTGGCCCATTAAAGAAATATATAGAATACACATATATGAGCTAACCAATTTAAGATTATTACCTACATATTGAAACTACTTGTAAATAAATTTGACTGTTTGCTTTGCAGCGAAAGTGGTTGCCTTAATCCCTTTAAATACTTATATTATTGCTTTTTGCTAGCTATTTTGTTGTTTGAACATGTGAGGATCCTCAGTATTACTGGGTCACATTGAAGTAGATCGATAGAATAGAATGGACCCTATCTCTCTTTAGCTCTCACATCTTCAATAAGTGTTGGTCGAGTGAACTGTGAGTGACGATATGGCGACTCATTGGTTCCAGAGCCTCGTGCTCTTATCATTTTCTCTTTATCTTCCATTTGTGATTGGTTGCTGGTATACCTTGCTCTCATGACAGGTTTATCTACTTCCTCAGTATATGTGGTTGATTCATGTTCAGATTCAGTTCTTTTTTTGCCTTTGTTTTTTTGGGTCCCCCTATTGTCTCTTTTTCCCAAAAGCTCTTTATGCAAGTCCTCTTTCAGTTCAACACGAATATCCCTTTGTGAGGTTCTTGCATTCAAGTACGTCTATATAACGCCACTGGTCTCCCTGAACCTTATCACATTTTTTAACATTTTCCCTCACTCTACTTACGTGTTACTTCAAACGAATTACTTCTCAATTCTTTAATTTTTCACATCACTTACATTGCATATTCTTTTTGTTGAAATTCATCATATGACTGTTCCCACCCAATGTCATAAGAAACAAGTGCATTTTGCTCGACCATTGCTTCTTGAGTCTTTGGTTTACAAAATTTAGAATTTAACATATTTTTTAAAAAATAAGAAGTTCAACGATTAAGGGGGGAACCTAGGAGGGGGGGCGGGGGACAACTCCTTCAGCCTAACAGCCCCGAGTGACTGTTAGATTAGGGGGGTTGTTCTGGTGCTTATAAAATTGAAATAGTCACTAAGAGGGTGGTTGTTTCAGACTTTTTAGGGATTGGGGAGAGGCATGGTTGGAACAATCCCTTAAAAGATTGTTTCAGTGGTGACTGTTTCAGGTGTAATGGAGGGAGAGGGCCATGACTTGGGAGGGGGGATGGATTTCAGAAGAGATTCCCGAGGGATCGGTGGAGTCAAGAGAAGGGGGAGGGGAATTGCCTGAACAAGGAAGGAGCATGGAGGAATTGTCATCAGATGGCTGTCGGATACAAAAAATATTCGGAATCACTATTGGATTGATGCTGGATTGATCCAAATGCCGCTGGATCAAAGAGATTGCGGGAATCACCAGTGCCCTAACCGATTTGGGAAGAACAAGGGTATAAGGGGCGATTTCGGGCCAATATCACCGATATAAGGGTGATATTGGATTGATATTGGTCCAAATCAGGCCTGATATCGATAAATGACCTAAACTTAAGTGTCCCAGCCGAATTGGTGGAATCACTTGATTTTAGACTGATTCCTCCTGGAGTCGCATCTGGATTGGTGCTCTCTGCCAAAATCGGATCGACAATGACCGATTCGATTTAGGAATCGGCCAATTCCATCCTTTTCAATTGATTCTGTAATCAATTGTTGGTTGGGTGCCAAGGTGGGGGTAGGTTAGTCATCAGGTTTAGGGTGGTTTTAGCGAACTCAATGCTCAACTTAAGTATTAATGACCGAACAAATTTTAGAAGGGAACTAGATCTGAGATATTTTTTAAATAATTTCGAGAATATAGGGTCATATTTGAAACCATGTAGATTATAGGGATTGATATGTAAAAATTTGGAAGTACGATCTAGACATGATTTGCCGGATCAGCAGGTGCCAGCCCAATCACGTGTATCTTGTGTGTGTGTTGGGGGCAGGCTCAATCCCAGGGCTGATTTGTGTTGGGATCAGGTTAAGCTCAGCTAGATCAGCTTGGGTTGGGATGGCAGTGGAGGGGCAACAACCCCTCCAGCCCCTTCAGCCCAGTGCAAAATTGTTTCTGTTTTTTTTTTGTTTTCTTTCACGTTTTGGGGAAACAAATCCAGGCCGATGTCACTTTTCTGCAGTCGGATTAGCCAAATGGATGATACTGATTCTAATCCAGATCATAATTGGACCAGGGGCCGATTCCGACTTGGAATACCTTGGATCTAGCCAATTCTGAATCAGATTTCTTTATGATAAGCAACTGAAACAAGTTCTTGCTAATGGCAAAGGCAGTTTGAGATTCACTGATCAAATTCAATTCAATGGGATATTTTATTAACATTTTTTCTTCCAATAATGTTTTATGAAACTCTTTGACCCCCAAATTTACCTTGCTAATCCAAGGGTCAGAACCACCTGGAAATTCTTGCTTATTTTCAATATTATATGTTTTAGAAAGTTACAAATTAGAGACCCAGTAAAAAGTTACAGCGCCGCTGTGGCATTTTTCTCATCAATTATCTACTTTTTAACTTTGCACACTGTTTTCTAGGTAATTGTTGTTGATTCTCACTTTCTTTTAGATATTTTCTTATATTATTTTTTATGGTCTGTTTGTGACAGTAAACTTGTGTCTGGATGGGCTTCACAGCCAGTTGATTAAAGGTAAGTTTTATTTTAACTTGTGTATTTTTTTTATGAAAGATACTTCCTGAATCTGCTCACACTTCGACTTGAAATCTGTGTTCTTCTCTGAAGTCCTAATTTTAACACATACCTCCTCCAGCATGTTCTTTTATCGTTCATTCTGAATGTGTATTACTTTACCCTGACACATGCTCTGTAAGTTTGTTAGCAGTGAATACTAGAAGCTATGTTGTCGGAAACGTAAGGTATCGTCTTTACTTAGGCAATAGCATAGTTGTGGTGATAAGGCAGCCAAAGTGTTAAAAGGTGCCAAATTTGCTTAGCGACAAGGCAGCCACTTAGGCACCACCTAGGTGGTGGCGGCATTCGACATATATATGTATGTGTGTATATACTTATATACAAATATATATATAATTAGATGTTAATACTATACATATTTATGTTTACATACAAACATATATACATTAAAATACAATTATATTTGTATATTATAATCAAAGTGTGTTTATGTGTGCATACATGTAGATATGATTTTATTTTGCGAAATTATGAATGTATTGATATATATTTTATGGGAAAGAACTAATATCAAAGTGAGGGGGAAAAGTGGATTAAGAGAAACTTAAATTTAAGTATATAACATATACTTATAATCACAAATATTAACCGTGTATAATAGTACAAGTGGTAGGGAAATGTTTATAATATTATTAAATGGACGCTCATGAATCGCAGATCGACTTGACCAAGGGGGGCAAAGGGGGCAGTGTTCCTTATGCAGGGCTTCCGGGGGGGACCCCAAACTAAAATAAAGAAGTCATGAATGTGATCTTGGGTGCCTAGGCAGGTGTCTGGGCACCTTTTGCGCCCCCCATAAGGAACCTTGGCAAGGTGCTGCTAGAAAAACGCTTCGTCGCATAGGTGCTATCTTGCCAACTATGGGCAATAGTCTTGGGTTGTTGCAGCAATCCATGTTTTTATTTAAAAACTGACTACCTAAGAAATATAAATAGGTTACAGTGTAATTGATTTGAAATTGATAACTTGTCAATTTACCGCTGGTGTCAGTTAAAAAAATTAACTGTGGATAAAATATTTTAACAATCAGTTAATTTGCCTTTTATGGCTCTCAAGTGCCTCATGTCTTTGTTAACACAATTCAAAAGTGACAACACGCACACACATAAGTACATAAACAGATTTCACATATATGCACTCAGGTGTGCATGCACATACAGGTGTCAATGCATGAAAATGTTTGCGCAATGTTTGCATAAATCTATCCCCTTTTATGACATTGTTTTTTCCCCTTGCTAGAAAGGAGGCAACTAGTTTCTTTTGTGACGATTGACATAAAATTTAGATAGGCAGATAGACAGGAATGCATGTTCCCAGGGATGTCAAGCACATATACAACTGTCATTTTTACATATATATTGTATGCTCAAGGGTCAGAAGGTACATATTGAAAGACATTGATACATACTTGACGGAGACAGGTAGTACATTCGCTGGGTATTCACATAGGTTGATGTACGCATGAATTCATGAAAAATGTCCTTATCAATGTTTGCCACCTCTTATGAAATGTAGTTTTTCCCCTTCCCACTAGATAGAAAACTAGTTTCCTTTCAGATAATACATGCTTGAAATGTGTCAATTTGTCTCTTCTTTTTAAGATTTTTCTATATGTGTATATATATGTTCCGTGAAGTTATAAAACGGGCTTCTTTCTTGATAACTACTGTGGAGTTATCAGCGGGGTTATCTTGATGTCTGGTTGAGCTAGTAAATCAGACTTTATAGCTTTTTACATTGATCTTATTTCGCCTATTCTAGACTGTCAAACTTCTCATTGGTATCTTCTATGCCAGAATAGCTCCGTTAAATGCCTAATCAGTGGTCTTGTCTCCTGGCTGTGCCATGACCTGCACATCACCTGTCCCTTCAACATGGGAGATGCTAATCACTCTGAGTCCTTTCATTATGGGAGCTGCTAATCACCTTGAGTCTTTGTATTGATTATTTATGTTAGGTCATAATTTGTATTGAGCAACTGCAAATATCTATTTATTTGTATAAACATGGTTCAGGATGTCAACCTGAGTTTTCTTTTAAAGCTTTTCCCAATGACCTTGTAACTTCTTGGAAAATTTTCTTGTTGCTCTCATCTGATGTCTTTGCGTCCATCTGTTTAAATGAATTGATCATAGCAGTAATTCATCTTCTCTGTAATTTTTGATTCCTAGACTTTTAGATATTATTCTTTGAGATATTCGAGCTCAAAATTGGCATACCCAAGACTGACGGTTCAAGTGAATCATTGGCTGATTTTGGCATAATTCAAGTTGATGCAGCTAAATAATATTGTAGTTGATACTTGCCTTGGTGAAGCTAAGTGAATCATCGAGTAAGGGTGCTGTATTTGAGGGAAATGTCTGGAAGACCAAATCCCTTGAAGTAGGTACCAAATTCAACCTGTCTAGAAACTAGATTCTGATGGGGAACCAGTTCAATGAGTTTTAGGTTCTGTTGCATTTCTGTCTTTACAAGTACTTGATTGTAAATATTTTGATTAGGGGACTTTTTGTAAAAATAGAGTCTCTATATAAAGGCCTCTTCATTCTCCAGAATGAATATAGATATAGCGAAAATCTTAGAGGCTCAATATAATTTGTATTGAGCAACTGCAAATATCTATTTATTTGTATAAACATGGTTCAGGATGTCAACCTGAGTTTTCTTTTAAAGCTTTTCCCAATGACCTTGTAACTTCTTGGAAAATTTTCTTGGTGCTCTCATCTGATGTCTTTGCGTCCATCTGTTTAAATGAATTGATCATAGCAGTAATTCATCTTCTCTGAAATTTTTGATGTGTATATAATGATTCCTAGACTTTTAGATATTATTCTCTGAGTTATTCGAGCTCAAAATTGGCATACCCAAGACTGACGGTTCAAGTGAATCATTGGCTGATTTTGGCATAATTCAAGTTGATGCAGCTAAATAATATTGTAGTTGATACTTGCCTTGGTGAAGCTAAGTGAATCATCGAGTAAGGGTGCTGTATTTGAGGGAAATGTCTGGAAGACCAAATCCCTTGAAGTAGGTACCAAATTCAACCTGTCTAGAAACTAGATTCTGATGGGGAACCAGTTCAATGAGTTTTAGGTTCTGTTGCATTTCTGTCTTTACAAGTACTTGATTGTAAATATTTTGATTAGGGGACTTTTTGTAAAAATAGAGTCTCTATATAAAGGCCTCTTCATTCTCCAGAATGAATATAGATATAGCGAAAATCTTATAGCGAAAATCTTAGATATAGCGAAAATCTTATATAGATATAAAGGCCTGCTTCCGACCTTTGACCCTGACTACCTTGGGATTAACGTACCTGACTGGAAGAACCCGAGTGAAACTTCCTCATTTATCATTTCCATTGCTTCTAGTTTTAATAGCTATCATAGTGGGTTCTTTTATCTGTGACTTACTCCCTTTTTTCTATTTCTAGTGAAATCTCTGATTGATGAACTTCAATCTCTGTCGGACAATGGCATTGCCATAGCAGAGACAGTAAACCTAATGACTTCACTTTCGTGTGATGAATCTTCAAGTGATTGTTTTATCAATCAAGTTTGCTCACCTGAAGAGGTCAGTTCTTAATATCTCATACCTCATTCGTCTTTTTTTTCAACGTCACAACTTTCTCACTTCTGAGCACATTTTTAGGCGTTTACCTTCACTATGCTAATACTGAGTACATCGCCATTATGATGGCTCCAAATCATTGTTATAGAGTATGATGCCTGAGTACAGGAAAAAAATAGATGATTGGTGCGTGTGGCTCTCTCACCCAAGTCATGATTATAAGCACAAGTTAATTACGTTATGCATAAAGGACAAAAATTAATCGGTAATTTGTAGATTATTTATTTTAGTTTTTTTAACTGAAATAAGATGTTTTTAAGGATAATTGGATAAGGGATGTAACACTAATTGCATATCAATTGGAAATGGGTTGGGGCCATTTTATAAATTTGTTGTTTGTGTGAACCTTAATTTTATATGTTTTAAATATATCTGTAAACTTTTATAACATCTCATGGGTCCTATATTTTATGATAGTAGTAAAGTAGTCTTTTCATTAGTCTTTGTTATGCGGGTAACAATTCAATGACTTGATTGTAATTTATTTTATCTAAAGACTGAAAATGATTCACTAGTCTGGGCCCTATTTGGTCAGAATACTTAAATTGATACAATATCAATTTTGACATTCATCTAGACACATCAACGATACATCATTTCAAATTGATGGTGTCACATTTCAAAAACAGTACTAGCATAGATGGACTATACTATGAAGTCTAGATTAGGGTCTATGGTGCATTTTTGGGGACTTTAATACAGTTAGAAAGCCAGTGGATAGGCTGAATCATACAAGTAGGTGGGAGAAAATGACTCTTTTTGGTGATTGGGTGGAGGAAAATGATATCTTTGAAATGGATGGCTTGATGTGAATTTTACATGGTCGAATTTAGTTTCAAAATCCATGCTTGACAGAATTCTTCATTTCAGTGGATTGGTTGAATGTCGTGGGTGTTTCTGATGTTTTTTTAATATTCCGAGGGTGGTGTCAGATCATGTGTCAATATGCATCAAATGGGTGAACTGTGAAGTGATAGGCTTAAATATGCAGTGGATTGGTTGATGTTTTTTTAACATTCCGAGGGTGGTGACAGGTTTGAAAATCAACAAGAAGAGTGTGAACTGTGAAGTGATAGGCTTAAATATGCAGATTTTTCAGATGGTTCATGTGCAAAAGATTTTGGACATGCCCATGTCTTCCTTTCCATTTAAATAATTGGGTCTTCCACTATTAGATAAAGGTAAAACAAAGGTTGATTGACAAGTTTTAGTCCAAAAGGTTAAAAACAAGCCTCAAAGGCTGGAAGAACAAGATGCTATCAGCAGGAGGTAGTTGGGTTTTGTCAAAGGCAGTACTCCAAATTCCAAAACATCCCCTTATATCATGGATTACAGAATCGGTGGAATCGGTCCGATTCCGACCGATTCCGGAATCGGATCGGTGGATTCCATGCGGAAGGACCGATTCCGGTATGAATTCCGCGGAATCGGTCGGAATCGGTCGGAATCGATCCGATTCCACCGATTCCTTGTGGATTTGGTCGATCCCGACCGATTCGTCGGAAGACCGGTTTAAGTGGACCGGTTCGATTCCCGGTTCAATTCTGGACCGGGAATCGAACCAATTCCGGCCCTTTTAGGGCCGGAATCGACCGCCGCGGTCGATTCCGTCGATCCCGCAGCGGAAGGCTTCGATTCCGGCGATTTCCAGGCGATTCCATCGTCGATCCTTGCTCAGCCGCGGCGATTCCATCGGAGATCCCAGCTCCCAGCACCGATTGCACAAGGATTCCAGCGATTCCAGCACCGATTCCGGCGATTCCGGCGGCCATCTTTAGCCGATTCCGGCGATTCCATCGGAGATCCCAGCTCCCAGCACCGATTCCACAAAGATTCCAGCGATTCCAGCACCGATTCCGGTGATTCCGGCGGCGATCTTCAGCCGATTCCGCCGATCCAAGCTCCGATCGGCCTCGAATCAACCTCTTCTTCGATCTTTAACCGGTTATTGGTAAGATTTCTTCGCCGAAGACTTCGTACGTCCATTCTTACGCGTTTCCGACGAGTCCGAGCGTCGTTAAACGTTGTGACTTCCGACCGAACAAGTCCGTTTAAGTTCTGAACTATTCAATTGGATGTTGTTTGCACGGGAAAATTTCCGGATATCCCGTACGTCTATTTTTACATGTTTCCGACGAATCCGAGCAGAGTTAGAGAGTTAAACTCGGTGATTTTTGATCGAACAACTCCGCTCAAGTTGTTTGAATATCGATTGGATGTTCTTTGTACGGGAAAAATTTCGGATACCCCATACGTTGATTTACGACTATTTCCGGCAAATACGTAACCCTTTAAACATACCGAATGGTGTGTTACTTGGGTCGTCTGCTTCCCGAACAGCGTCTAAAGCAATTTTTATGTTATCTAATCATTTTTAGTGCATTGTTTACAATTTTTGCAGATATAAGCAATGGCCAATCAAGGTGATGCAGCACCAGTACGTGCTTCCGACGTGGGTTGTGAACACGGGCACATGGTAGACCCAGTCAGAAAGAGGGTACAGTGCAAATGGTGTGGGAAGGAGATGAACGGGGGGGTGTTCCGGCTGAAACAACATATTGCCGGAACATGTGGAAATGTAAAGAAATGTGACAAGGTGCCGAGGGAGAAGAGTGAGGAGATGAGAGGCTACATGACAGGTAGAGCCTCTCAACGGGCTGTTAGGATTGAGCAGAGGGAAGAGTTGCACAATGAGCTACTCCAGAGGAGGAGGGACCGCGATTTGCCTACCTTGAAAGGGAAAGGCAAGGGAAGGCACCAGCTGAGCCGGAGCCAGAGAGCGACGATAAGTCCACAGACTCCGAGCTTAGACGTGTTAGGCATGCTAGCAAGCGTGCATTTGCTGAGGAGGGGGACAAGAGGAGGGGAGCAGGAGGGTCTGGGTCCAGAGTTGACCCAGCTTTGGGCCGATCAGCATCGGCTCGCCCTACCCAGGACCGAGAGACTGACCCCAGGAGACAGGAGCCATACTGCCGTTCTACTTCTACCAGCACTCGATTTACACCGAGTGACAAGTATTTATTTAGGAAACAGAGTGCTGGGCAGATGGGGATTAAACAAGCAATGAAAGGGGTGAAGGCAACAGGAACGGCTGCAAAGAGTGCCGTTCGCCACATTGTGAAGTGGTTTTTGCATGCAGGTATCACTTTTTAAATTTAAAATGACATTTATGTCTTTTATTTACTTAAACTTAATTTTAGCCTGATCCCAAATTTTTTTAACTTGATGTAGGCATCCCAGCACATGCAGCCACCAGCCCCTACTTCCAGACGATGGTGGATGCCGTGGGTGAGGCTAGACCGGGTTTGCAAGCCCCGTGCAGCAGACATATACGGCGCTGGCCTGGATGAGGAGGTCCAGGAGTTGGAGTGGATGGATGGTTTTAAATTGGTGTGGAAGGAGAGGGGTTGCACAATTATGTGCGACGGGTGGACAGGTATCATTAAGAGGAGTATGATAAACTTCTTGGTGTATTGTTCTGAGGGGACAACATTCTTGAAGTCGGTAGATGCTTCTGGGAAGATAAAAAATGCCGACTTCCTTTTTTCTCTGATGGATGCGGTGGTGGAGGAGATCGGGGAGAACAATGTGGTTCATGTTGTCACTGACAACGAACCTTCATATAAGGCGGCTGGGAGAAAGTTGATGGAGAAGAGGAAGCACATGTTCTGGGTGCCCTGTGCGACACATTCCATTGATCTCATATTAGAGGATGTAGGCAAGGAGGAGGGTGTATCCACCCTTGTCAGGCAGGCGCAGACGATCACATCATTTATTTATTCGCATCCCCGCCTGCTACATATTATGAGATCACACACAGGAGGGCACGATCTTCTTAGGTCTGGTCCGACTCGATTTGCTACGAATTTCATTGCGTTGGAGAGTCTACACCGGCACAGGCATACATTGTTTAGGTTTACACAGTCCGAGGAGTATTATAATTATATGGTGGACAACCTGCATGACAAGAAAGATCATCTGGAGATTCTTGTCAGGTCTGAGAAGCAGATCACTGACAAGAGGTTTTGGGAGAGGATTTCCCACTACTTGGCAATCATTGAGCCACTGGTAGTTGTCTTGAGGTTGGTAGACTCAGATGACAGGGACCAGATGGGCACGTTATACGATGCCATGGACCGGGCAAAGCTGAAAATAAAAGAAAAAAATCCCAGAGGTTACAAAAAGTGGTGGAAGATCATAGATGACCGATGGGACAAGACTTTGCACCACGATGTCCATGTTGCAGGTTAGTTGGTTAAAAAATATTTTTGCTGAATAATTGTCTTATTCATAATGTTAACTAATAAAATCTTGTAGGATATTTTTTGAACCCCCGCATCCAATATGAATGACAGATGGTGAACGACAACGAGGTGATGCGGGGTACACTTGCTGTTATTCAGCGTCTGTGCCGATCTCAGCAGGACAGGATAGAGGCTGAGATAGAAGTAAGTTAGAGTTTATTCAATACTTTGGAGTAGAGTAGCCTTACCAGGCAACTAATGTTTTTTTTTATAATTTTTTCAGATGCAGAAGTATAAGATGAGGGTCGGCGTATACTCAGATGCTGATCTGAAGTATTCATTTAACAAAGTGTCACCTGGTATAGTAATAGCTTGATGAAGATTTAATTTTCTTTTCATATAAGTTATGAAAGATGATGGGCTAATTGTTTACTTTTTCTCTTCTTTTTTTTTCTTGCAGCTGAGTGGTGGGTTCAGGTGAACACCAGGAGTGGATGAAATCCACTTGCTGCCATCGGTATCAGGATACTCAGCCAGAGCACCAGTTCCTCCCATTGCGAGAGAAACTGTAGTACATTCAACATGATACATACGAAAATGAGGAACAGGTTGACCTCAGACCGGCTGGAGAAGCTGGTCTTCTGTCATTACAACATGAGGCTGCGCATCAAGAATATCAAGGATCGACAGAAGATCAGTGAGGAGCGATTTGCACGATTCGCAGGTGGTCCATACGAGCAGAGGCATTCCTCCGCCACACCACCACCTGAGGAGGTGGACATGGATCAGATATTCCAGGAGGAGCATGCACTTGCCTCCTGGATAGAGGAGAGGGAAGCCAGGGATCGTACGGTGAGTTTGATCCCGATGACCGTGTACGTGGTCGAAGGAGAGTTGGATGGTGTTGAAGCCGAGGAGGATGCTCTAGCTCCACCTCCACCTACTTCTCAGGCTCAGGCATGGCCTTCTTCTCGCCCTGGCGGCTATGGAGCGACCACTGCGGCTTTAGCCCCGCCTCCGTCCCGGCCGTCTCTACCTGTACCCATTCGCAGTCCGGGGAAAACGAAAACAAAAGTGACTGCAAGAAAAATGGGAGGATTTGCAAAGTTTAAAAAATCTTTGGGTTCTGGTATTTCAGAGATGGCTGAAGAGGTGAAGAGAAGGAAGCTAGAGGTCAGGCGTCCTGTCAGCCCAGATGACAGCACGCAGGCTCCTTCTCACTCCTCAGTTGATGATGAGGAGGAGTGCATACCAGCGACGCAGCCATCAGCAGCAGCCGAGTCTCCTGATTCACGGCATCCAAAGCCGTATTACACGCTGGATGAGCAGACACCTGATTCTTATATACAGGAGCCATAGTATCCAGCATTTGGCCAGGCTGACCAACAGTGGATTACACCACTAGCTCCACCATCCTCTGCTTACGTCTCGGTCGTCCCGCAGTCCGATCCGTATGACCTTGATAGCATGGTTCGCCGGGTCGGAAACGATCCGCGACTACTCTGTGCCGCATTTAATAATAGTATAACAATACTTCGCTATCACTTATACCATCACATGTATATAAGAATTTTAATCATAAAATACGTGTTATATACTCAAATTTTATAAAGATCTATTTTAACTCTCTTCTCTTTCACACACATCATCAAGTTTGTCCAGACCAATTATTTTTTGAGTGTCCCATTTATTAATTGTACAATAATATTTTACTAGTATTTATATTATTATGTATGTTTAAAATGTATAATTATAAATATATGATACATCTTAAAAATTATAAATTTATTTGTTAAGTATCTTTATCTTCTCACTTAAGATTAACTCTTTCCCAACATATATTAATACAACATAATCACAAAAAAATCATATCTACTTGTATACATAGATAAACACTCATATTCATTTATAATATAAAAAATATAATTATATTTATGTATACATAAATATATGACATAAAATTATTATTTCTATTTGTTTCTTATTTTTATATAATTTTTTATAATAAAATATTTAAAATCCGACCCCATCCGACCCTGTCCGACCTGGGGTCGCGACCCCGTCCGACTAGGTCGGTTTTGGGGCCGACCGACCCCGGGCCGACCCCCGACCCTGCCTTCCTTGCTTGATAGCATGGCATCGGCATTATTTTCATATGGATATGGTCCCGGACAGTATACAAGACTGAGCACGAGGGAGGAGCATCGAGAGCAGCAGGGAGAGGAGGAAGACCAATATCTATATCCTAGATATTGGTAGTAGATTGATATGATGTAAATGTATTTTTTTTTCATGATGTATCAACTCTTTGATTTTTGAATCAATGGAATATGTACTTAACTTCAAGTGGAGTTCATTAGTATTTATTCGATGTGGTCCCGTGGATGAATGCTAATCTTATTTTTAAGATTTTTTTCTAACTCATTTCCTATTTTTTAGAATTTTTTCTGAATTTTTTGAATTTTTTTGACGAAAAAAAATCAGAAAAAAATCGATTCCGGAATCGATTCCCTTCCGGCCGATTCCTGGAATCGAACCGATTCCGATTCCGATTCCGATTCCGGAATCCTTGCCTTATATTGTTTCTTTACACTGAAGACTCCAAAAGGTGTCTGCAGGAAGCTAGATTCTTTTGATGGCAAGGAAGGAATTAAGGGTCTTCATATCATAAAATGGAACCATGTGTGTAGAGATATAAAGAAATGTGGGGTTGGTCTTATAATACTAGAGATAATGAACAATGCATTGCTTATCAAGTAGATATGTAAACTGAACCACAGAAGTAACTATTGGAGTAAGGCTGTCTGCTCAAAGTATGGGTTGAGTTAGTCGTGAGGAAGGTTGAATTGCAGATTTTTGAGACCATAACAAACTATCTAGCATTTGGGAGGCATTTTCAAAAATTGGGATTTCATTCTATCATCTACACTGAATACTTGGGGGACTGAGAGGAAAGCTCTTTTTTGGAAGGATATCCCTATTGAGGCATCCTCCAACTGATCTCAGTGACCTTGTATGTCCCTATTCTCACGTCTACCATGATATAATTGGCCTTTTTATTTTCTCTTTTGTTTGAGCAACAAGATAAGCTTGCTAATGATGCCATTGATTTGTAAGGAGTTTTGATACTATTTTGGAAAAAGCTTGCCATCACATGAATTCACAGTCAGGTGCTTGCAAGTTCAGTGTTTATTGATGATTATGTCTGCATATGAGGTTATGTGTTCAGAAGATTAGTGTTGGCACCAAGGATCGCGGGATCGGAATCGGAATCGGGATCGGTGGGTACCGATCCGATCTGGATCGATCGGTGGGTACCGATCCGATCTGGATCGGATCGGATCGGACCGATTCCGACCGATCCAATGGAAGAAAATCGATCCAGAATCGGTAAGAAAAAAAAATGATCCGATTCCGATCCGATCCGATTCCAGACCGATCCGGACCGATTCTGGCCGATCCTGGTCGATCCGGCTGGAATAGCAAAAAATGAAAAAAAACGATTCGATTCCGATTCCGATTCCGATCCCGACCGATTCGGCCGATCCGATTCCGATTCCGATCCGATTCCGATCCGATCCCGACCGATTCTGCCGGAACTTTTTTCCGGATCGGTCCTTCAGCCAAGAATCAGATCAGCAATGGCCGATCCGATCCAGGAATCGGCCGATTCCGATCCGGATCAGCCGATTCCGCGATCTATGGTTGGCACTGAAAATTTTTAAGTCTAATGGAAGGGGATTAGATCAAATTTAATCACTGTGAAACCATAGCGCTCTGATTTCAGATATAACCCATAAATTAAGGGTTTAATGGATCCTTAATAAAGCTCGGATTCTACTTAAGGCACCAACGGTCATGATTAAAAGGTGAGATGAGATGAGATGGTGGTGATAGCGCCAAAATCAATGGCTAGAATGTGTTTTTCACTAAAGTTTTGGATCCTCTGGTTATTGGGTCCTTAACGGGATCTGGATCCTACTTTAGTAACGGATGGTCATGATGGAATCATGGATTAAAGATCCTATGGATGAGATCTTATGATCACTTAAGTTTTGGATTCTACTCTTATCGAGTCCTTGAGAAGATATGGATCTTAATTAAGTTAAGATTAATACGAGCCATTGAATCACGTGATGTGTGATGAGATATTAGGTCAAAGAGGAGGCTGTGATCCTCTTCTCACTGCCGTACAAGGACTTAGTCATGGCAGTTCATCCATTGAATGCTTCTAAAAAGTAGAAGTGGGAGAGAAAATTGGCGCACCTTCCCACCTCAAATCTTGACCAGATCATCCTCCACTCTCCCATGATGCCAACTGCTGCCACCCCTTTTTCTCTATAAGAACAGGTGCTGTGCGACAGGAGAAAGGGTTGGAGAGACTATGGGGAAATCTTCCAGTTGCTGCCCTTCCTGTTGGCGAGGCTGCTGTTGTGCTGTTGCGCAAGGAGAAGAGGAAGGGCTGATGCCCTCTTCATCTCCCCATGATGATGCCCCTGCTACCACCTACCCAAGGGGGATAAGGAGATGAGGCCAAGCCCTCCTACTGTGCTGCCACCTGTCCAAGGTGGAGGAGGAGTCTAGCTTCTCCATGCTGCTGTGGCTCCCCCATCTCCCTTTTTATGCTGTTGCGACCACAAGAGATGAAGAATGAAGAAGATGCTGCCCTCCTATCTGCTGCTGATGGGTACTGCTGCTGCCATTTTTCTGCTGCACCAACGGAAGGAGCTCATGCTCCTGCTGCCACTGATGCTCATGGGAGAGGAAGGAGGAGCTGGATGCTCCTACCTCATGCACACTTATTCAAGGGCTTGGAGACCCTCTCTTCCAGTCCCAGCTGTGTTGCTTCCCCCTCCTGGTTCTACCTGCTGCACACATGAAGGAAGAAGAACTTGCTGCTGATGGAAAGAGGTGATCCCCCCTATGGCCCTGCCTCCTCCAGTGTCCATAGAAGAAAAAGAAGAAGAAAAAGGAGGAGGGAGCCTCATCAGCTCTTTTTGGAGGTTGCCCCGGTGGTCCCTGGTGCCGCCCACCTGTTGTTGTGCTTTATTACACAAGGAGGAGAGGAAGGGCTGATGCCCTCTTCATTCCACTTCCTGATGCTGCAGCCGCGGCTTCTTCCTGCTCCTGCTCTTTGCTGCCATGCCCATGGGAGATGATAAGGAAGGAGCTGAGGGTGGGGGATGACCCGCCTGTTGCTTGAAAGGAGCCGATTGCTGAAGCTCTTCATGTTGCTGTCGCTACTTGCTACTGCCTGATCATGCTTTCTCTACTGCACCTGTTGCTGCGGCTGTGCTGTTGTCTATATGGAGGGTCAAAAGGAGGAGCCAACAGCTCCTCCTAATGCCCATTCTCACATACCACTTCTATCATCTATAGTGCTGCGCAGCAGGAGGATGAAGAAGAGGAGGTGAAGGAGGACCAAAGTCTTCTCCATCTATGCCTATTTTGACCCATCCCATGGCCCATAACATGTCTATCTACTCATCCCCATGAGCCTACACATGTCCATGGCTAAACCCATATCCCACAGCCCCGTGATTGACATCTAAGACCTATACTTGGATCTATAGGGCAAGGAGGAATCAGCTTATTTAATGTCCATTGGTCTTAAGGATATCCGGTCCATTTGCATGTCATACATAAATCCCACATACCCTATGGCTACACATGCCTATATACTGATGTAACCTCGAAAATCAAAAAAAGATTTATTTCTTTTGGAAATTCATTTTTCTTTTGAATTTGAATTTGATTAGACCTTAGCATTGACTTTTTAGAAAAATAGATGGTATTCCATAAAAGTACTAGCTAGGGTCAAAATTATATGTTGAGGTTGTTAGGTTCTTTGAAAATTTGTTTTGACCTCTCCCCGTCGGATGGTGCGAAGATCCGACGTTAATTACATCGAGATAACTCGAATACCCTTGATTAAGCGTCATAGCAATCCATTGAAGTAGAAGACATGCATCCACAATAAACATTCACACAAATACATAGGATAAAACAACCCCATGAGCTTGATGGAAGGCAAGCATTTAATTTAATTTTAAATTTAATTTGAATTTAGTTTGGATTTGATTTGAATTTAAGTTGAATTGAATTGGTTGAATTAAATTTGTTGGTTTGAATTTTAATTGAGTTGAATTTAATTTGAATCTGTTTGAATTTAGTTTGAGTTGAAATTAATTGGTTGAATTGCTTTGAGTTTGGGTTTGGAATTTGATTTGATTGAATTAGAGTTGAGTTTGATTTGAGTTCAATTTTGTTTGATTTAGATTTCAGTTAAACCTGCAGATTTCGACAGATGCAATTTTACAGATTTTGGTTAGCCGTCTCCAAGTTTGTACAGATTTCAGATTTCAGATTTACAAGTTGGTTTGGATTTCAGATTTTTGGAGTCCAAATTCTGCACTTCCCTCCTTCAGATTTCGGATTTCAGGTTCCCAGATTTGCTTCAAATCTCAGATTTTGGATTTTAGGCTCTGCACAAATTCAGATTCATTAAACTTCAGACTCTCGGATTTTACAAGCCTCAATTTCTTTGTGAAATTCAGATTAGCAAGTTTTAATTTCTGATTCTTTTGAAATGGGTTCTGAACACAAATTCTGATTTTCGGTTTGGTGCATTCCGATTTTAGATTTTACAGGTGCAGGTTTGTGTGTTTTAAGTTCAGAGGTTTTTTATTTCAATTTTACAGGTTCGGTTTCAGATTTCAATTTTAAAATTTCAGATTTCTTTTGTCTTGTCTTCCAGGAGTTTCATGGGGTTGTCCTCTCCTTGTAGTATCAATCAATGCACCGAACATGAATTTCTCTTGTTTTTCTCAATATGAGACATGATTTACAACTTGACCAGCAATCCGGTCTCTTGAGTTCTTGATGAACCTGTCAATTCATGGGCGGCATGTACCCGGTCTTGATAGACTTATGGGCATCCCCCACTGTTTTGAGATTGAATACACCCGGCTTTTGACAAGCTTATGGGCAATCAACTCACTGATTTGAGATCGAGCACACCCGGCTTTTGATAAGCTTGTGGGGACTCATCTCACTATTTTGAAACTGAGCATATCCCGGTCTTTGCTGGACTTGCGGGAAATTAGCTCATGTCGATCTTCATGGCTCCTTCATGAGTCTGCTGAACTGCTTGATGCACTGGTAAGACATTGGGGTCTGTTTTTTATAGACCTTTGGATGTCTACTTTAAGAAGAGGGTCAGGAGGTGGGTTTAGAACCGGCCTTCTGGTTTCCCTTTGTTTTGAATTCTTTTAAGTTGAGCCGAAGCCATGAGGTGGGTTTAGAACCGGCCTTATGCTTGCCTCGGTTTGTTTGAATTAGATGAATTTTTATTTAATTTAAATTGATTGTTTATTTTATTATTATTTTTTGAATTAATCATGGGTCAGGAGGTGGGTTTAGAACCGGCCTCCTGGTTTCCCAATTGTTTTCTTTTAGATTATGCCGAAGCCATGAGGTGGGTTTAGAACCGGCCTTATGCTTGCCTCGGTTTGTTTAAATTAATTTGACTTGAAATTTTAAATTTTGAATGGCCATGGCACTGTTCATCCAGGGCAGATGGGCTTTAATGGGCCCGGCCCAGCACTTTTGGCCCTGCGCGGATCCTCTCCTTCTCATCTTCTTCTCTCTTTTTTTTAATAACTTTTGAAGGTGGGCCCCACCATCGTTGACCCGTGGGTCAACACTCCTCACGCGCGGCCACCCGCGGCACTGTTGATATGTCCTCCGTGGACATAAGTCGGATAAAAATAACCCCGTGGCACTGTTCACCCGACGGCCTCCGGCGCTCGATCGCAGCGGGAGCCAAGGGCGACGGTTGGGCAGGAGCTCGACGACGGCGATGGGGGTTGGAGAGGCTTCCGTTGGCTCGCCTAGGAGAGGCGGAAGCCCCTGATGGCGGCGGCGGAAGAGGCTTAGAGCCCTGGCGACTTCCGCAGCGGCTTGCGGAAGTGGATGAAGACTTGGCGGCGCCGGCGGAAGAAGATGAAGACCTCAACGGCGCGAACGGCAGCGCGAGCGGAGGAAGATGACTCCGGCGCCTTGTCAGGCGGAGGAGGCTTCGCCGGCTTCGTGGGAAGAAGGAGGAGGTCCCGACGGTGCACCCGGGAGAGGTAAATCTCTGCCTCACATTGTCTATCTCTTGCGGCCTCTCCCCCCCCCCCCCCCCGCTCTCGGCCTGCGTATGGCTTTTTATAAGCCTCGAGGTTTCCTCTTCCGATTGGGAGACTGCTCTGGCTCCAGGATGGTCTCGGACCTTCCCACAACTCTCGGCTCCGTATCTTGGAAGGAGATCGAGATCCTTTCAAATAGGGACAACCTCTATCGACCGTTGCCTTGCGAGTAGGATTTGGGGCTTCCACAATATCCAGAATCAGACATCGATCAGGACTCAATAGCTTGCCGATATCCCAAGATAGGCTTCCCACTTCTTCCGTCCGACCTCCTGCCTTGTTTTAGAGAAAAAACTTCTTTATTTTCTGCCGAGCCCATCTTTGAGCAGGCTTTGTGGGCTGGGTACTTAGCTTGTTTTGAAAGATTGTCCGGCTCATTTTTGAGCAGGCCCGCGGGCCTTCTGCAGTGTGGTTGGCGATGACTTGTTTTCATCTGTTTATAGTGCCTGCACAAGCTGTATACAGACCAGGTTTGGGGAGGGCCGGTCATGCCTTTTTTTAATTGGCCTCATTTTTTTTCAAAAATTTAGGTGTCAACATATACTAAAGACCCTATGGCTTACATCATGCCTATTATACTCATCCCTCCATAGCCAACCATATGCCTATGCTTATACCCTCAAAATAGAATTTGGTTTGACTTCAAAACCAGTCTCAAAACCTCCTGTTTAGGCCACGTTATACAGCCCTCTTCATGGCTTAAACCCTATGACATCAAGGTTGTATGATCTAAGGTCACATGGCAGCAGGTCGACATGCTCAATAGAGTGTTGGCAGCACATGAAGCGCCTCAAGCTGATGTACAGCTGTGTGAACCTCTTTTTCTGCATCTGTTCTTTAGAAAGAAAGACATCTCCGGACTTTTCTAGGAAAATATGTGGTATCCTAAGAATATTAGGTAGTCCGATGATAGTTTTAAAAATATTAGAACCGATGTTCGGGTTCTTTGAAAATTTCATTTTTTGACCCTTCTCCGCCGGATGGTGCGAGTATCCGGCGTTAACTTACATCGAGCAACGGCTCGAACGCCTTTGATTAACCGTCGCGGCAACCTGTTTTCGGAGACATGCACATCCACAATCATAAATTAAAGAACTCAAAAGGGCAGCGGCCTTTTGGGTCCGATCAGATGCAAACCGATTTGTTCGGGTTTGTTTTATTTGTTTGTTGGTTGACTTTGGATTGACTTGAAAGTCGGTTTTGAGTTTGGAGTTTGAATCAATTTGTTTGATTGATTTGTTGTTTGGTTTCGGTTTTTGATTTGTTTTCAGTTTTGATGTGCTTAAAGTCTTAAGCATGTTTGGATTTTTGATTTGGTTGATTTTGATTTTTTTTTCTGATTTCTGGATTTCATCTGGTTTTGAGTTGATTTTGATCCACTTTGGATGTTTGAAATGTTGTTTATTTGATTTCTTTTGGGAAGAAGTTTAGTGGATTTTAAGTGGATTTTCATATTGCTAAAACCAGAATTTTGAAGTTGGTTAGAACCTGTTTTGATAGATTGTTCAAATCTGGATTTTTTGGTTGCAGATTTAATTGGAATCTGTTTTTTTTTTTGTTGTTGACAGATTTTTATTGAAACCTGATTTTTGATGTTCAGCAGATTTTTTGTTTGAAATCTGATTTCGGTTTGGTTTGTTTTAAAACCGGTTCAATCTTGTTGAAGATCGGTTGTTTGTTGAACCGGGACAAGTTGAATTTCAGATTCTGTTCATTTCTGATTTTTTGACTTTCAGATTTGATTTTCTGTTTGAATTCCCAGATTGGGTTTGAAATGATTTTATTTTTGGTTTGGCGGTTTGCATCGCCTCCGACCCATCGGGCCACTTTGAGCGCCTGGTTTCATGCAATCCAAATTGACATCGAACTTCATTTCATTGAAAGGTGGGGTGAAGTACATCGGTGTACAATGTGATTGATCCTTCCCCCAATATAGGTTTATCTTCACTACTTTGGAAAAATTTTGGCATTACGACGGCATGCCGGCTATTTTTCCAACTTAGTGAAAATTTACCCATCCAAAATAGACAGCCTTAGCTTAGCCATATTGGGGGAAGGAACCGCTGGCTACGGGAGCATGCCCGCGCCACCGTCCGGATCGACATCCCGGGGCGTACCCGGGGGGAGTCGTCCAAGGTTGGAGTCCCCGCGAAGGGTGGAGTCCTTAATTTAATATTTCTTTCGCATTCTGGATTTTTATTTGTTCATTTTTGGAACAAGGCCATGGAGGCCGGTTCAATTTCATCGGCGTTCCGAGCCGGCCTTCAATCTTCATAGGCCCGCCGGGCCTGTCTTGTACTGTTTGGGCCTGTTGGGGAGCTGCTGCACCTCTGGAGCTGCCTCACTGGACCGACTTGGAAGGCCACCCGGCTAAGCCCATGGCCCGTCGTACGGTTTCCAAGGGGGGCCGGGCTGTCACCTTCAAGTCGGCCCACCTTCTGGCTGCTGTCCTCCTGTTTGGAGTTTCCTGGACTGCTGTCCTCTCAATAGGCCACAAAGGGGCTGTTTTGGTTTGGTTTTGGGTGTTCCGAAATGGGCCTGCACAAAGGGCATTTCAGGCTCTGATTTGGGACCTGATTGGTGGGCTAAACAGGCCTGCACAAAGGGCAATGTGGCCGGACCTGGGTCTGATTTCTGGAGACCGATCAGGGGGCTGTGAGGGGTCTGTTTAATGGGCCGCAAGGAGGGCCAGGACAGCAGGCTGAAAGAAGGCCGATTGGGGACCTGTTTCTGGGCCTGGATTAGGGGCCGGATTTGGACTAGCAATGGGCCTGGATTGGGGTCAGTTTGAGGCTGAGGATGGACCTGTTTGGGGACCGGAACCGGGTCACAAGGGGACCTGTTTTGGGCCTGGATTGGGGTGCGCAGAGAGCTAGGAAATGACCTGTTAAAGGGGGGTGCTCAATGGGCTAAAACAGGTGCAGTTTGGGGAGTTTTTTGAGGGGGCTGCAAGGGGGCCTGATTATGGGCTGGTTATGGGTCTGGGTAGAGACCAGGGAATGGGCCTGTTATGGACCTGAACAGAGGTCAGGTTATGGGCCTGCAATAGAGAGTTTTCTCCTGCTGTGGGGGGGGGGTGTTCGGCTGGGCCAAGTGGGCCTGCAGGTGGCCAAAAATGGGCTACATGAGAGGCCAGATTTCTGGGCTTGGAAAGGGGGTGTTCGGTTGGACTGAAATAGGCCTGCGCAAAGGGGCTTTTAGGGGCCTGGTTTAGGTCCGAACATGGGCTGTAGAAGATGATTTTGCAGACCGACCAGAGGGTGGAGATGGACCCTAGAACAGGTAGAAAAGAAGGCCCTTTGAAGGGCTACATGGGCGCACCAACTGGCCTTTACCTTTCCTTCTTCTCTTCTTCTTCTTTCCTTCTTCTTTGGCTGCTGGCAGGTATGCACGTGGGCAGGTGCAGCAGGTGGCAGCAGTAGCAGGGCGCAAGGCAGCAGTCTCCCCTCTTTCTCCTAGCAGCAGGTGCAGGCGCAGGTGCAGCAGGTGGCAGGGTGAAGGCAGAAGTTTGGCAGCCTCCCGGCATCTGAAGCAGCCCCCCCTCTGGCTGGTGCGCCCCCCTCTTTTTATAGAGGCTGGAGGGGGAGGTGAAGGGCCAGGCTGTGCTGTACGTGGATGGCTTTTGGCCTTCCCCATGGGAGTTACTCCACTTAATCACATTGATTGAGTGGCTGTCTCTTGGCTTTCCCTCTCCTTCAAGTGACTGTTGGGGGGCTGTGCTGGCAGCTGGGTGCGCACCAAGGAGCTGAGGTGGCAAGTGGGTGCGGCTGGGCTTTGATTGGCCTGGCTGCTGAAGTGGGCCTGGCCCAATTGGGCCTGTTTTCTGGGCCAGCGGACTGAGGAGAAGCCCAGGCCCTCCTGTGGGCTGCGCACATGGCCTGAACATGGCCTGATTTGTGCCAATTGTGGGCTGGATGGATCCGGCCCCTGCTAGGGTGTTTTATTGGGCCCAAATGTGGCTAATCTCATAGGCAATTGGGCCAGCTCCTGGGCCAGGCCGCCTGCTTTACTTCTTTCTTTGAAAAAAATGTACGCCAACAACAGCCCATGGGGCTTTGAAGTTCAGGCTCATCAGGCCCAAGATAACATTCAGATTGGCCCATGAGGCCCATGATAACAGCCGGCCTATAATGGCTTTGGACAAATATACCTTAATCATATTGAACTTAAAATAACCTGACTAATAAGCCAGCCTATTAGGTCCTCGTAATGGCAGACGGACACTCGGACAAGCCCCTAGCGTGTGATGGATAGATGGGCAAGTTTCTCATTCTATACCGATCCTTTCCCTCTTAAGTAGGAAGTTTCCTACTCGACCTACTAAGGGATGATAATCCTACTATTCTAAGGGGGAGGTCATGCATGTTGCCATGCTATACCAACACTTATATTGAGGATACTGAGAAAGGATATATCATACACCCCATGCATAAATAGCATGTTAATTGGGTGAGATCATGACTATATGTAATCAGAATGTACCCCATGTTATATGAATGGCATTTATATGTCCATGTATATATGATTGGTGAGTATCATATACCCTACTGTTGGCGTACATTTTTTTCAAAAAAAAAGAAAAAGAGAAGGAGGAATGAATGGGCCAGTAAGAGCAGGCCGGAAGACCCACAATTCAGCCAAGTTTTGGGCCCAATTGGCAGCCCATTTCCAGCCCTGGCCAGCCAGCCCATAACCAAAAAATTTGGCCCATGCAAAAGCCTGCGCACCAGCCCACAGCAAGGACTGGGCCGCAGCCTCCTGCTGGCCCAATTCAGGCCCATTTTGTGGCCAGACCGCGGCCCATCTTCAAGGCCACCTGCGGCCCAGTGTGAACAGGCACTGCCACCTCAGCCCAGGCCGCACCGGGCTGTCACATCATCCCATCGGTCAGGTCAGGACTGGGGGAAGGCCAAGGGACAGCCAATCAATTAATTGAATTGAATGGAGTAACCTCCCAAGGGAAGCCCAAGAGGCCTGCGGATATGACCAGTCTGCTGCCTCTTCACCTCCCCTCCACTCTCTATAAGAAGAGAGGGGGTGCCACCTTCAGGGGGGGGGGCTTCTTCAGACGCCGATTGGCTGCCGGTTTGTCCAATGCACCTGCTGCCAACTGTGCGCCCCTGCACCTGCTGCCTGCGGCCAAGAAGGAGAAGAGAAGAAGAAGAAGAAGAAGAAGAGGAGAAGAAGAAGACAAGGTAAGAAGGAGATATTCGTACATAGCTATGTAGCCCTTTAAGGGCACTTTCTTCAGCCTGTTCTAGCACCCCTCTTCTGCCTTTTGTTCATCTACAGAAAATCCCCCTGGACAGACCCATTTTCTGCCCCATGTTCGGCCCCAATCCAAGCCCATGAACAGCCCCCCTGTTCGGCCCCAATCCAGGTCCAGAAACCATGGATTGCAGAATCGGCCGATCCGGATCGGGATCGGCCGATTCTTGGATCGGATCAGACCCCTCCGATCCGATTCCCGGCGGAACTACCGATCCGGACCAAAGATCGGTCCGGATTGATGTTTGTAGGTGGAATCATAGTTGTCAAGGCGACAAGGCGCCCAAGGCGTTGAAGGGTACCGATTCCGCTTAGGCGACAAGGCGGCCGCTTAGGCGTCGCCTAGGCGGTCAAGGCGGTATTCAAGGAAGGCTGAGTCGGGAGGTTGTTATATATAGAAAAAACATAAATATAATTATATTTGTTATGTTATAATTGAATATGAGTGTTTTATCAATGCACATAAGTAAATATGATGTGTGTGAAAGAGAATAAAATTAAATAAATATTTATAAATTTTAAGTATATAACTCATTATGATTATAAAATTTATATATGTGCAATAGTATAAATGATGATAAAATATTGTTATAATATTATTAAATGGGGGGCGCAGAGTAGTCGCGGATCGACCTGCGCGGTCAGGTCGCGGGGTCGGGGCGGCGCCCCGCGGGGGTTGTCGGGGTGGCGAAGCCCCCCGAAAAAAGTATGTAATAGTATAAGTGAGACAAAGAGAGAGAGAGAAAGGAAAGAGTTGAAAAAGAACTTAATTAAGTATATAATATATGTTTATAATCATAAATCTTAAATATGTATGATAGTATAAGTGATAATACAATATATTAATATATTGAAACTATCATTAAATAAGTGTCCCTTGTGAGGGGTATCAAGGGAGAAAAATTCCTCAATTTTTTTTTTAATGATGTAAAAATACCCAAGGCGCCTTGCTTGGGCGCCTTGGGCGCCTTTTTGGCCCCAGACAAGGCGCCCTTGGAAAGGCGCCTTGCCGCCTAGGCGGGTGTCTTGACAACCAAGGAGGGTTGGGTCGGGGGTCGCGACCGGGTCGCGGGACCCCCAGGCCGACCCGGTCGCGACCCTAATTTTTAATTATTATTTTTTTTGAAAAATTCAAAAAAATAAGAAAAATGCGAAAAAAAAATCTGAAAAATACAGAAAAATTGGATAAATTAAATGACATGATTTAAATAAATAATGCATCAATTTTATTCCAACATGATGTGTTGTACACTTTGTAGGTAGTTGATGTACTCTCCCCATGTCATTTGATAAACTACTTAACCCACTAATCAATGGAACTAATATTAAATAAATATACTAAATGAACTAATGAAATACTTGATGAAATAATTAAGTAAATGAGAAAAAAAATTTGAGCAATGAGAGCACAAATGAGAGGTTGAGAGTGAGAGTGGGGGGGTGGGGGTAAGGAGGGCCCCGCAGGGACTTTAAATAGCCCACGAGGGGCTGAATAGGGGGGCTGCACCCCCCCAAGACCGTTGGCAACGGTCTTGAGACCGTTGCCAGACCGGGTCGCGCGACCCGGCCGGGGGAGTCGCCCCGACCGGGTCGCGACCGGGCCGGTCGGGCCTAAACCCGACCGGGTCGGGGCCGGGTCGCGACCCGGCATTCCATGTTGACAACTATGGGTGGAATCGGTGCCGGAATGGACCGATTCGGTCGATTCCGGATCGATTCCGGCGATTCCCTCGCCGGAATCGACCCACAGGCTGCCGCGACGGCCATCCCGCCGCGGCAGCCCTCTTCCCCGCCCTATCGGGCGGGGAAGACGACCTTACCGGCCAGGATCCGGTGACTTAAGTCACCGGATCCGGCATTTTAGCGTATCGGGTCCGCAAACCGGTAGGGTTATACCCCTACCGGTTGAGGAAGTCACCGAATCCTGGCCTTACCGGGTCCGATAAGGTCGTCTTCCCCGCCCGATAGGGCGGGGAAGATGTCACGGCGGCAGCTTGCCGCCGTAGCGCCGATTTCGGGCCACGTTTGGGCCAGAAATCACCCCAAAACATGCTAGATCGGATCGGAATCCGATCTAGCATGTTATTTTGATATTTTTTTAAAAATTTTAGCACCTTTGAAGAACCGATCCGGAGCGATTCCGGATCGAAAGTTCTTCCGGAAGATCGGTCGGAATCGGATCGATCCGATCTGATCCGGATCGGATCGGTACCCACCGATCCCGATTCCGATTCCGATCCCGCGATCCTTGCCAGAAACAAGTTCACAACCAGCCCATCCTCTGGTCCCTATCCAACTGCACAACCCCTTCGTGGCATCCATTAGAGCCCTAGGTGAGGGTGGATGACTCGGAGATTCTTGGAGACCGTCTGATGGGGACCCGGTCCGGTCCATTTTGGGGTTTATTTACGTTTACGTCCTTTTGGACTTCATTGTAAATATTTGAAGTTTGTTTTAGTCTTTTCCTTTAATTTGGGTCCTTACGAGGACATGTATGTAAATAGTCATTTAAGATGTCTTATTTGTAATAGGCTCCTCTATTTAAGAGGGCACATTGTTGAATGAAGGAGAGAGAGTTATTGTTCAATTTTTGGAACCCTAGGGGCTGCCCCTTGTGCTGGGGCGCTGCCCCTTCTCCTTCACCCCCTCCTCGATGGAGGTCGTCCAGCTCCACCTCCGGTGCAGACCGGTCCCTTCGCGACCCTCCGGCGTGGGTGCCTTCTCCTTCTCCTCCGTCCAGCGGCCTCCGAGCCATTCATTCCCCTTTCCTCCTTCACCGGTTCGATTGGGAACCTTACCGACTCCGTTCACCTCCGTTTCCGTCCGTTTCGACACCTCCTCCGACGTCCACCGCCTACGCCCTTCCACCCTCCACCTCCGGCGATCCCTGGAGTACCCCCATCCATCCTTCTGCTGTCTGCGCAACCCCCCCTCCTGTACCCCCCTGTTGGAGCTGCGCGACCCCCCCCTCGGCGGACCCCTTCCGGAAGTCAGACGCGACGAAGACGGAGAAGGGAGGAGGAGAAGAAGATGAGGGGAAGAAAGAGGAGGTCGGACCACCTCCTAGGGCCCCTCGGCTCCTCCGGTCGACCCCCAGGTGCCGGCGAAGGCAGCACCGCATCGGCCCCCCCCCGCTAGGGCTCCGGCGGCCTTCCCCATTCCAGCGACCATCGAAGCCCCCCGGCTTCCCTCCTCTCGCGACGGCGTCCGGCGGCAACGACGACCACTCCGGCCATCCCCTTCCCCTTTGGCGGCGGCGAAGGCGACGCCCGGCGCCCACTGCTTCCGCCCAACGCGGCCGCGACCGTCCGCGCGACGAAACCTCGCGCTCGCGAGAGGAAGACGGCCCCCCCCCGGACGCCCGAGCGCGGGCTCCTCCCGACGGGGGTACGCGGCGGCCGGCTCGCCGGCCGCGTCTCCCTCCCCCACGGCCAACCGCGCGGGGCCACGACCCCCCCCCCCCCGCTTAAGTCGCGGGCGAACTGGGCACCGGTTCGCCCCGCTCGCCCGGCCGGCCCACCCGAACGGCCGAACCGGTCACAGTTCGCCCCAGATCCGGTTCTGGGCTCGGTTCAGGGCCGGTTCGACGGCCCAAAGGCCGGTTCAGGCCTTAAACCGGCCGGTTCAGGCCGGTTCAAGTCAGTTTGGGGCTGGTTCAGGCCCGTTTTGAGGGTTTCGGGCACGGTTCAACATATTTTGAGCCCGTTTTGACCGGTTTAAGTCCGGTTTTGCTTGTTTGATGCATTTCTAGGTCTTTTGCGCCTCCCGAAGGCCCCCTGCAGCGCCACGTCGCTGGTCCGTCCTGCCTCGTCCCGCATCACCGTCTGACGGGCCAAGTCTACTCCGGGCGGATCCTCAAACCCCTTTGTTTTCATGCCCTTTGCGCACCCCCATGAGCAGGCCCAAAGCCGGTCGAAAACAGCCCTCTAAACAAGCTCGGTTTCAGCCCACCTGCAGGCCCATAACCTGACCCCTGCTCAAGCTCACAACCGGCCCATTTTCTGGCCTCTACCCAAGCCCATACTCGGCTCATGTCCAACCCCAATTTCAGCCCCTTTGTGGCACCCATTAGAGCCCTAGGTGAGGGTGGATGACCCGGAGATTCTTGGAGACCGTCTGACGGTCCAAGTCTACTCTGGGCGGATCCTCAAATTCCCCACTCAAAACAGCCCCCTTGTGGCTATCTTTGTTACCCTATTTCGGTCCTCCTTGGAGCACTTTCATATGCCCCTGTTTCACTGCCCTTTGAGCAAGCCAAAACAGGTTCAAAACTCTCCTTCGAGCGGCCCAAGGAACAGGCCAGTTTCAGCCCTTCTCGGTCCACATTTCATGCCCTCGCAGCAAGGGAGAAAACCCCCCATAGCAGGTCCTGCAGAAGTGAAACAAGGCAGAGGGCAGCAGTTATGAATGTGGGCTGGCTTGAAGGTGACAGCTCGGCACCCCTTGGAAACCGTCCGACGGGCCAAGGGCATAGCCGGGTGGCCTTCCAAGTCGGTCTTACCAGGAGAGACTCCAGCAAGGCAACAGTTCTTCCAGCAGGCCCTTCCGGCCCAGAACAGTCCAAGACAGGCCCGTTGTGCCTATGAAGATTGAAGGCCGGCTTTGAATGCCGATGATGATTAAATCGGTCCAAGAGGCCTTGCTCCAAAAAATGAACAAATAAAAATTCAGAATGCGAAAACAATACTAAATTAAGGAGCTTCTCCCTAGCGGGAACTCCACCTTGGACGACTCCCCCCGGGTCCGCCCCGGAATGTCGATCCGGACGGTGGTGCGGGCATGCTCCCGTAGCCAGCGATCCTCCCCCCAATATGGCTAAGTCAAGGCTGGTCACTTTGGATGGGTAAATTTCACTAAGTTGGAAAATGACGGGCATGCTGTCATAATACCAAAATTTTCCAAAGTAGTGGAGAACCTAAATTGGGGGAAGGATTAGCCACATTTTACACCGATGTACCCCAATCTCCTATGCAATGAAATGACTCGTTTGTCAACTTGAGATGCATGATTTTCGGGCATCGATTGGCAGCCCAATGGGCCGGATGAGATGCAAACCGCCAAATAAAATGTAACATAAGAAATCTGGAAACTTCAAAGAAAAAAAATAATCAATAACCAAACCAGGTTCTGAAATGGGACTGTCCTGCCACGTTTGCAGACCCTTATGCCCTGTTTGGTTAGAATTTCATTTTTGGTACTATATCAATATTGATATTAATATTTTCAAATGTTGGAGTATCAATATCAAAATTAATACAAGTTGACACTTGTTTTACATGATATGCTTTGTTTGTACTACAAATTTTAAAATTGATACAATTAACCAAACACCTCTTAATCATTCCTATCAATATCAATTTTAAAATTGATAGTGATAGAGGTACTTAATAGTGTTACCAAACAGGGCGTTACGTAGGCCACTTTCCACTCCCCATTTGGCCTCCCTATCAGGCCCCTACAGCAGACCATATTCTGCCCCTCGTTGTGACCTATCATATTGTCACCTTCTGCCCCTCCAAGCAGACCAAAAACAGGTCCTGTTCAGCACCCAATCAGGCCTTGAAATGCCTCCAAAGATCAGACACCCAATCAGACCTTACCCGGTCCCACTTTAGAATTCTGCAAAGTCCAGGTCAGTCTCCATTTCAGACCAACTAATAGACCCCAATCAGGCCCACTTTCAGCCCAGCCGAATGCCCCTTGTGCAGGCCCATGTCGGCCCATTTAAGGCCACCTGATTAGACTCCCTAACCGGGTCTTTAAGCTGCCCTCGCTCAGCCCAAATCAGGTTCTAGAACCGCCCCCAATTCATACCCCAGTCAGGTCCATTTTTATCCCATCCAAACTCCCTCAAACAAGCCCCTTTGTGACCAGTTCCCTTGCTCTTTCTTACAACCACACTTCAGCCCCTTCGTGGCTCGGTATAATCCCAAATCAGTCCTTAAATAAAAAATCAGATTTAAAAATTAATATGGAACTTAGTCAAAAAACCCCAATTCAACAAAATTGAACCACAACAAAGAAATACCCAAAGATCAAACTTCAAACAATAAAAAAAATCAGATTTCAGTTAAATCCAAAACACAGAAATTTTAGATTTAAGACAAATCTGTAAGCACAACAAAAATCAGGTTTAAATAATCTGCAAGAAGACAAAAATAACATTTTCCAACCAACCCAAAGCATACCCAAAAATTTGGTTTGATAAGAACCTTCAATTAAAAAAAGGCACTGAACCTTGTCTAAATAAATCAACTCTCCAAAAGAAACCAATCAAGCAACATTTCAAACATCCAAGCTTGTCAGATATCAACCTAAAACAGAAAACTCAGAAATCTGAAAATTCAAAAAACCAACCAAATAAAAAATCCAAACATACTTAAAACCCTTTAAGCACATCAAAATTAAAACCAAAACAATTTGAATCAATCAAACTCAACTCAACACAAACCCAAAATCAACAAAACCGACTTTTAAGTCAACCAAAAATCAACCAACAAACCAAATGAAATCAACCCAAACAAATTGGTTTGCATTTCATTGGGCCCAAAAGGCCGCTGCCCTTTTGTGTTCTTTATATTTTATGGATGTGCACGTTCTCCAAAAACAAGTTGCCACGACGGTTAATCAAAGATATTCGAGTCATTGCTTGACGTAAGGTAACGTTTGATATTCGCACCATCCGGCGGAGAAGTGTAAAAAATGAAAATATCAAAGAACCCAAACTTTGGTTCTTATATTTTTAAACTATCACTGGACTATCTAATATTTTTAGGATATCACATATTTTCCTAAATAAGTAAGGGTATCAAAAAAATGTTTTTCTTTCTAAAGAACAGACGTAAAAAAGAGGTTCACACACCTGCATAGCTTATAGGGAATGCAAATATAAAGCTAAACTTAAAATAACCAAATATGAATGTTTTGAAATCCGATAAGATGATGTGAAACCTAGATGATCACCTAGGTTTCAAATCTGAAAAATGTCAAAAAAATCAGATCATAATCAAATCTGAAAATCATTAATTTAGAACATGATAGATCTTAATCAAATGGATCCGAATGTGCATGTCAATTTCAGATTCGGGCAGATTTTAATTGGGCATATGAACTTGTCTTTGGAGATAGCCTAGAAAAAAGGATGTCAATTCCGAAATGGGGAGACTTTGATATTCGAAGGTCTGATGTATAGATTATGGTGCAAAAGTCTGATTCCCCTTCTAAGTCTTAGGATCGGTCTCTTAGGTTCATGTTCAGCCTTAAGGTCATGTAGATCTGAAATATGGAAGGTAAAAGACAACATCTTTGAGTTTGAATATCCAAATGTCCAGAGAAGATAATCTGAAAGTTACTAAGCCCTAGTCCATGCATGATTAGTAGTTTGATGATGACATAACCCATACGTTTAAGAGCCCATAATAGGGATTTTTATATATCTCAAGTCATAGGACGCGATCATATAAAAAAATGATGAGAGGAGAACCTTTAAATTTATATATGTTGAATTGGGTCTTGACATGGTAATTTCGGATACATAAAATTTTTAAGTCTAATGTTAAGAAGTAAAATGAATCCGTAATGAATCTTAAGTTTAATGCTAAGACTAAGAACATGAAATCAAATAATAATGAACATGTTTTAATCAGGTGTCATAATTCTAATTTCACTAAGTTTAAAATGTCAAGACTTAGAAAAAAAATGGAATTAAAATAAGATAAAGATCATGACTTTGACGTGAATTAAATCCGAAGCATGTCTTTAATAGACTTAGGAATTATTGAACTCTACAATTCAAAATATGTCTAATGTTAAGATTTTGAGTTAAAAGAGTTAAATCCATGACAATCAGAATCTGATTTCACCAAGTCCAAGATGCTATGATTTAAATAAAAATGATGAATTACAATAAAGTTCATATGATCAAAATACATAACACATAATACAATATAATCCGATTCATGTCATTTTGACCTCGGATCTAAATTAACCCTAATAATTTAAAACATGTCTTAATGTTAAGACCTTGAATTAAAAGAGTTAAAACTATATTAAATATGTCAAATATGTTTAAGAACCAACTAAGGAATATAACCTTAATAGGTTTGGAAACTTAAAATAAAATATAAATCAAACTCGAATCAAACTTCTTATATTAAGTTTGCATTATATCGAATTTATGGGGTTATAACTCCCATATGTATATGTTTTTGTGGACGTATATTTCTATTTCAAGAGTTGCTTATGATGATTACTCAAGGATATTCAAGTGTTTCGATGTAATTAACATTAGAATTCCCCATCTTCCAATGGAGAGAGGTCCACACATTTTAATGAACCCCAAACCTCAAATTATTTATATTTTATGCATATCATGTATTTTGGTTAATGCCCCTATGAAATATCATGTGTTTTTTATAGTAATATATGTTAGTCAAAGATGATGAAAATTCTTTTCCCAAATGAATGGAAATAAAATGAATTTACAAACAAGTCTATTGGTTTTTTTTATGATGTTAAAAAATGAGGTTTCATAGCAAAAAAGAAGCTTGAATTTCAAAATAGATTTTTAGAAATATATAATAGAGTAAACTAGAAATGTGTGTTCAGAGTCCATTTGATGTGTTATAATCACAAATGGATTAGGAGGTACCAGTCGGCTGGTTTTTCTGTCCTGGTTGTCCTGGTTAATGGTGTCCCCGCTGGCTATTCTCTGAGCTTAGGTTGTTGACGTCTTCCCTGCATGATAACTTGGGGAAGCGATGTAGTGCCTGTGCAGAGTGAGGCCGCTCTGTGCTGCTGCCCTCTTGTAGTCTGGTGGCTCTCCACCCCTCCGGGGTATCTTCTCCAGCTGGATCTGGGGAGAATATGGCATTCCTTGGTTGTGGCAAGGTGGTCATTCCTTGGACTTATTGAAGCCTACAGGTGTCACGTTTGACAATGATGATTTGTATTTGAGTAGTATCAAATACCCTTTTATTCTCTGCTGCTAGTCTAGAGAATCTTACAAATCTTAGAATTTTACTTTGTAGGGGCAAGGTGGGAATGGTCCATTGCTCATGGAATAAACATCATTATCTGACAATTCAACCATTATGATTGCCTTGGAGAAACTTCAGTTCAAATATCTGAGAAATTGTCTGGACTGTGGGTCATTTTGTGGAACTCAATGTCATCGTTTCTTCTCTTTGGAATTGTCAACTTCATATAGTTGATTTTTTTCTTAAATTAATAATCTTTGCTTGTATGTGGGGGATGATATTAACTTGTTGCTGACTTTCAGAGATCGAAAACCAGACAACAGTTCCAAGTGGATCCTTGTTTGTCTTCTGTATTTGCTTATAATAGAAGATCCTTCCAAGGTAGGAAGTATTTGGAGCTGATTGATCTGCTTCTAACTATCGGCCAATATCTATGTTCCCATAGCGCATCCACTCTCAAAATATCACTTTTGTTGTAAACAATTAAAAACATTAAAAAATAAGAACTTAATATTACCACTTTTAAACAAAACTTAATGATATATTAATTATATTTGCATACTTAGTTAAACATAAATTAACACTCAAAATATGGAGTTTTGCCTCTTGTGCAGCTGGATTGGCTGATATTGGGTTGATCCAGGGAGCTGTAGCAAGCCTGATCAACCGATATGACCTGTCCAATTCATAGCAGGATGAGATCGACCCAGTTGGAGACCTATTAGATAGGCCGATAACAGCTGATCCGAGACAATCCTGCCTTCTATTGATTTTTCGGTGACTCCTTTTTTCCTGTGAAACATACCTCTAGACATGATATTTTTCCGCTGAAGGCTTGGGCAGCAGCCAGAAAATTGTTCTGGTTCATTTCTATTAAAATAGTGAGAAGCAGATCTTTGTTTCACTTTTTGCTTTCTGCCTATTGTTTTTTTCTTTTCCATTGGATCTGTCACCTGGGTAAACAGAAATCTTTTCTTTTTGTTATGCAATCTCTTCTTTTCTGTACTAGTGAAATGCTTCCCTTGGTTGTCACTTTATAAAAAGAAGAAGAAGAAAAGAAACTAGATATCTCAACGAGTCCAGAAAAATAGAGTCAATTGTGTTAATATTTTGATTTCAAGTTGGAGGAACCTTGCTTTCTCAAGCCTACTTTCGTGTCAACAAGAAATCGAGCTGTGCTCAAAGGAAATTATTATATGTTCTTTCTAGATATCAAAAAATTCATTTCTCTTTTGTATTTTGTTAATCCTTAACAGCCTGTTTGTTTACAGTATCAACCACCTGTATTGATATCAGTTTCAAAACTGATATTGATACTTTACATCAGTGGGTGTTTGGATACTAATATTAATTTTAAGATTAATAGTTAAAAACAGTATCACAAATAATACAGGTGAAGACCTGTATTGAAACTGATACAAACCCTCTCCGCGGCAGACGCCTCCCCCCCCGCGCCCGGCCCGTCGTCGCCCCGCAGAGAAGCGGAGTCCGCCGCCGCCCCCCCCCGGCCCGTCGCCCCCGCGCAGAAGCCGGAGTCCGCCGCCGCCCCCGCCCCCCGCCGTTGCCGCCCCCCTCCGGCCGCAGAGAGAACCCCCGCAGAGAAGTCCGGAACGCCTCCCCCCCCGCCCCGCGAGAAGCCGGAGTCCGCCACCGCCCCCGCCCCGCCGTCGCCCCCCTCCCCCCCCGCAGCTGCGGAGAGCACCCCCCCCCGGCCCGTCGCCCCCCCGCGAGAGAAGCCGGAGTCCGCCGCCGCCCCCCGGCCCGTCCCCCCGCGACGTACGGCCCCCACCCGCGGCACGGCCCGTCGCCCCCTCGCGGCTGCGCAGAGAACCCCTCCCCGCCTCCCGGCCCGTCGTCGCCCGCGAGAAGCCGGAGTCCGCCGCCGCCCCCGCCCCGCCGTCGCCCCCCCGGCCGCAGAGAGAACCCCCGCAGAGAGAAGTCCGGAACGCCTCCCCCCGCCCCGCGAGAAGCCGGAGTCCGCCGCCGCCCCCGCCCCGCCGTCGCCGCCCCCGCGACAGACGGCCCCCACCCGCGGCACGGCCCGTCGCCCCGCGACCGCAGAGAGAACCCCCCCCCGCGAGAGAAGCCGGGCTGCGAGAGAGAACCCCCGCAGAGAAGTCCGGAACGCCTCCCCCCGCCCCCACAGAGAAGCCGGAGTCCGCCACCGCCCCCGCCGTCGCAGACCCCCCCCCTCCCGGGAAATTTCATCAAATAACAATAATTTTGATGTTAAAAAATATTTTTGACTCTACTTAATAGTGATTTTCACATTAATATTATATTATCAAACATCTAATGTCAATTTTAATATTGATATAACATTACCAAACACTTAAAGAAACTTAATACTAACACTTTTGATATTGATATTACATCTTCTTAGAATATTAATATCAAAATTGGTATTGTATCAATTTTAATACTCTAACCAAACAGGCCATAAGCCTTTCTGCAGGTGGAACTAGCAATCACAAGTCATCCAAGCAAGCACTCCAATGATGGAAGTAAATCTAAGTACTCTCTGTGCGAAAGTATTCTATATCGTGCAATACTTATGAGGACTTTATACAACATGCTAAATCTTGACTATGAAATGCAGGTAATGAACGTATTACAAGATTTGATATTTTATTTCTCATAAGGGAAAATACACAATAATCTTCAACTGACGACACTTTTTTTTGTAGTCAAAAGTTGTCTTATCTCTGAACCTCAGTTCATCTTCGGAAGAGCTGGAGAGTTACTGTCTAATGTGGGAATTGCGGCCATTCATAAATGATAACGTCTTGCACCAATGTTGGCAATTTGTTTCTGGGTGAAGAATGGATTAGGTCTTACCTCATCAGGAACCTGAAATGCCTAGAAAGCTGGACTAAACAGTTCAAACCGGCGTGACTGTCATTTTTCCCAGTTATGTTTACTTGACCTACGCCGGTACTGATTACATAACCCTTTGTCACTCATTACCATTACGTGTCAAGAGCATTTGCTTTGGCGCCCTGCCCTCGGAGATGCATTTTTCTTGCCAGTTGTATGTACTCAATGCAACAAACCGTTAACCTTGATTCAATTTTGTGTGATCCCAGACTAACACTTTTGAACCCTTCGTGTTAAAATTCACAGGTCAATCCCACAGCAGGGCATCAGAAAATCCTCGGATGGCGTTGTTTTTCATGTAACGTGCTGAAATGGATAGCCGATAGCATTGTATTTCAGTGTATGTGCAACCACCTTCACCACATAGCTGCTCTTTTGCTAAAAATAAAGTCGCCTCCGTCGACGTGCCATGTTGCCCTCACTCTAATCCAGATCCCTTGTTTCGTTTGCCACAAGGGGCAGCGGCAGGACCTCGTCTGACCATCGGTAGAGGTAGGGCTGTACAAGGCATATGGAGGAATTTATTTAAAAAGCTTTGATGATTTTTCGTTAATCGTGGTTTCATTGCGTATTCTGAAATCGTTTCGTGATCACTTTGGCAGGTGGGTGGTGTCAAAATTATCTTTCTCAATGCATGCCTCTGAATTGGGGTGATCTCCCTCTTCTCTGTGAAGCTAATATTTCTTGACCATTTCTAACCCGAAGGAGCCGTACCTTGTTGATCGGTGGATTTTCTCTCCTGGGGTAGAGTTGTTGGGACGAAGTGGAACGCTAATCTCGGTAACAAGCATATCAATCATCAACGGATAGGTTTATTTGGGAAAGACACAGAAAATCACGCGAAGATGATAAACAGCTGAAAAATCAAACGTTGACCGTATTATATACCTTTATTTGGGAAAATGAGTCGCCGATCACTTCATAGGCAAATAGTGTCATGTTAACTAGGCAAAAGAGATACTCATATTTATAAGTCTGGGTCATTCTAACTCAGGGCCATGGTTTTAGGTTGGTTAACATGATATTAGAGTCAAGAGCTGTAGATCTCCTTCCATTGATTGTCACCCGTAAACAGTGTACACGTGTCAAAGTCAGAAGAGTTTGTACGTGAAGAGACGAGTTAGAATAGTGCCATATTAGCTAGGTAGGAGAGGTATCCATGTTTATAAGTCTGAGTCACTTTAACTCAGGATCACAATTTTGGGTTGGTTAACAACGAGTGGTTTGATTTGAGATTAAATTTGAGTAAAAGGAGAAAGATTTAGGCGTCGTTTGGTATAGGGATAAAATTAATGAGGATAGGGATAAACTAATCCTCGTGATTAACCCTATCCTCATTATGTTTGGTTTAACTTAGAATAAGTTTAAGGATAATCCTATCCTATGTTTGGTATGTTAACAATAAATTCGAGGATAACTTATCTTTATTTTTTATATTATCTGGAGTTATTATATAAATTATACTACTATATAACCTAGTGTTATTATATATATAAAAGAAGACATTAAGCCAGTTCCATGTTAATTGATCACCTCTAGATGAAAAGAAATTACATCTGGAAAAATCTTACACAATTTTACACAAGAATATCGGCAATACATGTTTTTGAGCTTTCTAAATATATACATGCATATATATACATAAATTGTGGGAATATCTGTCTCCCTTATTATTATCACCATGCATTTTATTCGTATATCAGCATCAAAAAATGTCGATAATATTTGATATTACATTCACCTAAGTAACATAGAATTATGTACGAGAGAGTGCGCGTGCGCGCGAGAGAGAGAGAGAGAGATTAATCTCGGCGTCGCCGGGTCATCATCCTGTCGAACTCGTCGAAGCTGACGACGCCGTCACCGTTGCCGTCGACGGCCCGGATCATGCCCTTGCACTCGGCCAGAGAGGCGGCGCCCTCCCCCATCACCCCTCTCATCACCTGCTGCAGCTCCTCCGGCGAGATCACCCCGTCGCCGTTCCGGTCGTAGACGGCAGAGGCAGTCCTCAGCTCCTCCTCCTCCGCCGCCGTCACTCGCCGCGCCTCCCTGCCGCTTCCCACACGGAGGCGAACTCTTCCAGGCTTACGAACCTGTCCCCGTCCACGTCGGCTGCCCGCACCATCGACGCCGCCTCGCCGGAAATCGGACCCCCCGGACGGAGCTCCCCGCGCGCGGATCTCGCCGGAAATCGGACCCCTTGGACATCGTATCCCCAAAATGTCACTCTAAGATCAACTTAGCCTAAGTATTTGGTGGGATGATTTATCCCCACACTTATCCCTAATTTTGGGGATAACCTGGATTAACTTAATCCAAGTTAAATTCATTTTTAAGTGTGTACCAAACAGGAGATTGGGGATAAACCAGGTCTATCCTAGGTTATCCCCGTACCAAACAAGGCCTTAAGGCGTCGTTTGGTATCGGGATAAAATGGATGGGGATAGGGATAAACCAATCCGTGTGATTGACCCTATCCACATTATGTTTGGCTTGACTTAGGATAGGTTTAGGGATAATCCTATCCCATGTTTGGTATGTTAACAATAAATTCGAGGATAACTTTAAATTTTTATATTTTTATCTTTATTTTTTATATTATCTTATTCTATTATTCATAACATATTTATAAATATCTTAACTCATTTACATATTTATATAATAAATTTAAAATATTATTTAAATATATAAATAAAAATAAGTTTACACGCGGACGGAGCTCAACCCGCCCCTCCGACGAAAGCCGGCGGACGGAGACGGACGGTGCTCCCCGCGAGCCACTCCGACCCTCCTTCTCGGCTAGGGATGGGCACAAAACGATTCAAATCGAGAAATTAAATCGAACCAACTCATTCGGTTCGATTTAGTTTGATTCGACCCCTTTCGATTTGATTCGATTTGGAAAATCTTTAAATCGATTTAAACTAAATCAAGCTTGTTTAAATTGTCTTAATAAAAAATATAAAAAATATTAAATATTAATAAAGCAACCCCCCCCCGGGCGGACGCCGCCCCCCTCCCCTCCGCGGACGGCCCCCCCCCTCCTCCCCCGATGGACGCCGCAGCCCCTCCCCTCGGTGGACGGATCCCCCCTCCTCTCCCGGTGGATGCCGCTCCCCCTCCCCCCGGCGGACGGAGCCCCCTCCTCCTCTCCCGGTGGATCCCGCTCCCCCTCCCCCCCGGCGGACGGAGCCCCCCTCCTCTCCCGGCGGATGGATCCCCCCACCCACCCCGGTGGACGGATCCCCGCTCCCCCCTCCCCCCGGCGGATGCTCCCCCTCCCGGCGGACGAGCCCCCGCTCCCCCCTCCCCCGGCGGATGCTCCCCCCTCTCCCCCGCCGGGAGGATCCCCCCCCCCCCGCGAATGCTCCCCCCCTCCCGGTGGACGGGAGCCCCCTGCTCCCCCTCCCCCGGCGGATGCTCCCCCCTCCCGCGGACGGAGCCCTGCTCCCCCCTCCCCCCGGCGGATGCTCCCCCCTCTCCCCCCGACGGGAGGATTCCCCCGGCCCCCCCGGCGGACGACGCCGCACGAAGATCGTATCCCCGAAATAATATTTCGGGATCAACTTAGTCTAAATATTAGGTGGGATGAGTTATCCCCATATTTATCCCTAATTTTGGGGATAACCTGGATTAATTTAATCCAGGTTAAGCTCATGTTTAAGCATATACCAAACAGGAGATTGGGGATAAACCAGGTTTATCCTGGGTTATCCCCGTACCAAACAGGACCTTACGCGTCGTTTGGTATCGGGATAAAATTGATGAGGATAGGGATAAACTAGTCCTTATGGTTAATCCTATTCTCATCATGTTTGGTTGAACTTAGGATAAGTTTAGGGATAACCCCATCCTATGTTTGGTATATTAACAATAAATTCGAGGATAATCCTATATTTTTATATTTTTACCTTGTTTATATTATCTTATTTTATTATCCATAACATATTTATAAAAATTCTAACCAACTTATATATTTATATAATAAATATAAATATAAATATAAATATAAATTTGAAGATATAAATAAAATGATTTTAAAAATATGACGGTTAAATCAAATTTGAATTTCGTTTTTAAAATCTAATTAAATTAGAAACATTGCAACTAAATACTCTTCAAATCAATCTACATCTGGTAATTCAAATTTAATCCCCAATCATATACAACCTCTAATTTTGATTATTCTATTATTTATAACATATTCATAAACATCTTCACCCGCTTACACATTTATATAATAAATTTAAAGTATAATTTAAATATATAAATAAAAATAAGCTTAAACACGGACGGAGTTCAGCCCGCCCCCCTTCGGATAGAACCCGGCAGACGAAGACGGATGATGCTCCCCGCAGAGCCGCTCCCCGCCCCCCCCTTCCCGACTTGGGGTGGGTACAAAACGGTTCAAACCGAGAAACCAAACCAAACTAACCTATTCGGTTCGGTTCGGTTTGGGACCCCGTTCGGTTTGGAAAATCTCCCGAACTAAATCGAACTAAATCAAACCGATTTAAATCAAACCAAATCGTTTAAATAGACTTAATAAAAAATATAAAAAATTTATTATAATACCCCCCCTTCCCGGCGCACAGAGTGCCCCACTCCCTCCCGCAGACACCCAGCCCGGGGGACCGTGCTCCCAGCCCCTTCTCCTCGGCGGACGCCCCCTTCCCCCCCCCCCCCCCCCCCCGCCCCCCCTTTCCTTCCGGCGGTCCGCCCCCATCCCGTACACCCCCTCCCCGCGGCACCCCACCCCGCCCCCCGGAGTCCGGCACCGCGGTGTTCGCCCCCCCTCCCCCGCGGAGGTGTCCCCTTCCCGCCGGCGTTCGCACCCCGCCCCCCGAGCTCCCGGCCCTCGCGCGCCCCCTCCCCCCGGAGCTCCCGGCCCCTCGGGCACCGCGGCGTCCCCCCCCGGAGCTCCCGGCCCCCGCGTGCCCCCCTCCCCCCGGAGCTCCCAGCCCCTCGGGCACCGCGGCGTCCCCCCCCCCCGGAGCTCCCAGCCCCCGCGCGCCCCCTCCCCTCCCCCGAGCTCCCGGCCCCCCGGGCACCGCCGACGTTCGCCACCCCCGGAGCTTCCAGCCCCCGGGCACCGCGGCGTTCGCCCCCCCCTTCCCCGTGGAGGTGTCCCCCCCGGAGCTCCCAGCCCCCCGTCACCCCGCGCGCCCTCCCGCCCCCTGGAGCTCCCACAGGTCGTATCCTCTAAATCTTATTTTGGGAGTAAAATATCCTAAGTATTAGATGGGATGACTTATCCCTGCACTTATCCTTAATTTTGGGGATAACCTGGATTAACTTAATCCAGGTTAAACTCATTTTTAAGTGTGTACCAAACAGAGGATTGGGGATAAACCAGGTCTATCCTGGGTTATCCCTATACCAAACATGGCCTTAAAGATTAGATGAGGAGTGGGGAAGGTGTGGGGCCATCGGATGGCCCCTAAAACTAGAGCGGCTCTTCTAATTTTTTTCTTTCTTTCTTTTTAGAAAAGTAATAATAGGTCCATTTTTGGCAAAAATTACTTTAGTGAATGTGTTTAACATGTATCCCATTCTAAAAATTAAGTCCATTCGGTCATTTCCAGTTAAGCACCACTGGCAAGAAAGAAAAAAACAATCAAATTGTCACATTGGCCCAAGGCTAGCCTGTGAACCCGAGAGCCAACGACGATCAATGGCGATTCCTCTCTAGAGCTGAGCGGGTGGCAGCAGCTCTACGAGGTTCCCAAACGGACCCTTCGTCTCTTTGAAAGAGGCGGCGGCGTCCGCGGGCGCGCGCGCGCGGGCTGGAGAGAAGAGGAAGAAGAAAGAAAGCCGGCGGCTGTCCTCCGGCGTCTTCTGCGTTGGCAAAGAGGAGACGAGGAGATGGTCTTCCGCGCTGGCGAAGAGGAGAGGAGATGCTGACGGCGCTGTCTGCGGACGTCTTCCATGCCGGCGAAGAGTAGAAGAGGACTCTTCGAGGAGCAGCCTCCAGGGCGGCGAAGAGGAGACGAGGAGGCTTGCCAACCAATCGGCGCGGAAGATGCGACGAAGAGGGGACGGCGTCGAGCAGAGGCTTCCCGGGATGATACAAGGGCGAGAAACATCGGGAGTGTTTTTTCGGTCCTCAGAAGGAGATAGCTTCCTCCTCTTTCACGAAGGAGAAGTTACGTTAGTAATGTTCCCAAACGAGACCAAGAAAATAAGAAGGCATTCCGGGTGAAGCTGAAGTAAAAAAAAAGCACTTCTACAAGATTCCCAAACGGACCCTTCGTCTCTTTGATTTCATTGAGCTCAGCGGCAATCGAATGGGGCTGCAGGTCTGCATCTCCTCCTTTGCTCCTTCTCTTCTTGTTCTTCTTTTCTTCCATACTTCTGTCTTCCATTTTTTTTTAAAATTAATACAGTTCAAAATAAAAGTTATAAGATCAACACATTAAAATTTTATTTTACCAAGATTAACACAGCCTTTTCCTTCTCTCTCTCTCTCGTCAGTCGTCATTCTTCTCTTGTCCACGGCTGCTTTCTCTCTCTCTCTCATAGAAAATTAAATAATTTATAATCATAAATATTAAATATTAAAATTATGTTGAATATTCAGCATAATATATGTAACATGATACATCAAATACAACTAAACATCGAATAGTTTTAATATGGTTAAAAATATAGAGTTAATAATATATTCAACATAATAAATCAAATATTTTGTATAGAAATTAAATATTTTAAAGTATACAAATATAATATATTACCGGGCAACTGTTCCACAACCTGTGTTAGTCTTGCAAAAAAATAAATAAATTGTGTTATTCTTCCGAATCTTCTTTTACCGTGCGTTCGTTTAAAAGATTTTCACTTGCACGCAACGTCGGCTCTGCGTGGGGATGATAGGGTTCGCCATTGTCGTTGATGGTCCTCGGATTCCTGATCCGTTGGCTGTAGGGCTGTAAACGGGTCGGATTCGGTAGCGGATTCACCAGAATCTGATTCCGATTCCGATAAGGGTTAAGGGGTTCCGATTCCGATTCCGATAATTTCGGAATCACTATGTTCCGATTTCGATCCGATTCCGATTCCGTTATCGAAATCGGAACCGAATCCGATAAAATCCGAAATGCATATTAAATATTAATTTTTATTCAAAAGTGAGTCAATAATTTACATATAATTAATAAATTTTGATATAATCTTTTTAAAAATTTATTTTTATTATTTTATCAATTTATATATTATATTTTATATTTTATTTAACTTTATTTAATTTAATTTTATTTATATATTATTATTTTTTATCGAAATCGGATTAACGGAAACGGAACCAACTGATTCCGATTCCGATTCCGATAAGTTACCGGAATATCCGATTCCGATTCCGATAACTTATAGGATACAAAAACAAGTTCCAAACCCGTTAATTTTTATCGAAATTGAATTGGAATATCGGAATATCGGATTCCGTTTCCACCCCTAGTTGGCTGGCGTCGCCTGGTGGCGGAGCACAGGGCCAGTTTTATGTTGGGCCGGATGGGTTTGACTCCCACCCGGGTAAGGATGGTGGGGTGGGTGCCTAGGTCGGTTCCAAGGGGCAAGTGATCACTATCCTGATTACTTGAATGTTATTTGCAGTTTTAAACATTTTACTTTAACATCGAATCGGATCATAGCGTTTTTCCCCCCCATTTCTTCTAATCTTATTCAGTGGGATTTGTTGTACAACCCTGCTAGTGTTTATTCATTGTCTTAAGTGACGGGGTAGATTCATCCTTCATTCATAAGGATAGAAAAAGAACATCGATGGATAAGCCTGGTTTAAATGCGTTGCTATAGCTTGTCTTTTGTTTTTAAAGAGGTGCCCCTCCGAGGAGTCTAGCGTGTGCATGCACGACACCGAATCAAAATCGTCGCGACCTCCCACAAGGCTCATCCGAACAGACCCGGTGTCCACTACGGCTACCCTGCTGGCTAGAGCATTAATAGGAAGTTAGAACTTGTCAAGCCTTCAACCATCTTGCCGATCTCTCCCACTTACATGCAGCAAATCTCCCTCTCTCTCTCTCTCTCTAACATCTACTCCCCTTCTCTCCAAGTGTACGTATCTCCCTCTCTGTAACTTGTCCAACATCTCGCAGAACATCTTTATTGTAATCTATTATATATATCATCGTGCCTTGACGAGAGTTATATGAACTATATCGATAGATAGAAGTGATGTTAATCTCGTAAATTCTTAGTTGAGATGGGAGCGTTGATACCTTTTTTTGAAAAGGTAAAGTATAACTACTAATTAACTAGGCATGTCTTTACAGAGTTGTAACGAAATATGCTGCGGGAGAGGACTAGGAAACATAAGATCCGAGTCAGTATGAAGAGACCATCGAGCTAGCAGGTGCGCAGCATAATTACAGGCCCTATTTACAAAGGAAGCATAATTACAGGCCCTAATTACAGCCTGAGCTTCCAGAATATCAGCCTTCGAAGTAGAGAAATGCAACGTACGCCAGAAGACCACTCCTCCAGCTGTGTTTCTAACAAGCAAAGCAATTGTACTAATAGAAACTGAGGTGGCACGGTCCACATTAATCTTTAAAGTATGTTGCGAGAGAGGTGACCATACTAGCAAAGTACCTTTGGGAGAGTGAGGACTATGGGCAAGACATAGATCCATAGTCAACAGTGCTGCATTGAAGATAGCCTGTGGCCGGGAGACCACATGTTGAAAAGACAAAGTGCATCTTGCTTTCCATAGATGCCAAATAGTAGCTAAAGCAAGAACTGCCAATCTGGAAAAATAAGGATCCTTAGAGAGTAACCAGGATAGCCAAGTATCCAGAAGAGAATAAATTGAAGAAGTACCCCATGACACATTATTTCTTAACGGTGTTAACAACCAAACTGCACGACTCCTAGAACACAATAGGAACAAATGATCAGGAGATTCCTCATCCAGTCCACAAATAGAACATGTAGGATTAATGTAAGGGCATATTTTGTGAATTTCAAGATTGGTGGGTAGGTTGCCAGATAAAATCTTCCAAATACAGAAGATAATCTTTGAAGATAAATACTTAGCCATAGTTGGGTGCCACAATTTTCGCCATATTCCATGATTAGATGAGCCTGGGGGGATCTTCTGCTCAGCAAGGAACCTGTAAGCATATTTTAAGGTAAATTGACCATTAGAGGTAAATGGCCAGATAATTTGGTCATGAGGTAAATGAGAATAAACGGGAGTATCAAGGATGCGATGGACTGAAGGTTCAACAAACCATTGGGAAACCTTTCGGATATCCCATTGCCCATTATGAAGAAGATCTTTTACCCGGCCCTGGAGGAGAATCCCGATATCTCTGGGTACCAGAGGACCTTTATCATCAAGAACCCAAGTATGATACAATGGAATTTTGGATCCGTCTTTGACCCGCCACACCATGCCATTAACTAAAGAAGAGCGAGATGATAAGATAAATCTCCAAACCGAAGAATCAGCATATTTGGGTTGAACTTGCCAGATAGTGTCCTTGTTTAGATATCTAGCCTTAAGAACTTGTACCCATAGAGCATCCTGGTGGTGAAGGAAGTTCCATAGAAGACACATACCAGAAGCAATATTCAGCATATGCAAGTCCCTAATACCTATGCCTCTTAATAACTTCGGTTGTGTAATAGTGGACCAATTACTAAAATGTATCCTCCTGTCTTGGGAGTCTTTATGTGCCCACCAAAATCTTCTTTGAAGAGACTCTAGTTGTTTGATAAGACCAATAGATAATAGTTGTTTGATAAGACCAATAGATAATTTGGAAACAGACATAGCATGTAGAGGTAAGTGACTAATAGTAAACTTAATTAAGGTAGTCCTACCCCCAGTAGATAACAAGGAAGCTTTCCAACCTGCCAATCACTTTTTACACTTATCGAGCAAGGAAAAGTGTTGACTACTCTTTCCTGCCAAAGGGTCCCAAGGAACGCATAAATAAAAATCATCCTTAGATGCTCTTTGATTGAAACAAACTTTGGATTTATTCAAGTTTATAGCCTGACCTGAGATTCCTTCGTACTGTTGGAGGAGCCGAAGTAGATTTTCTATCTCCTGAAGAGAGGCTTTCCCACAAAGAATTACATCATCCGCAAACATGACATGAGTAATAAAAGAACCTTGTTTCGCAATTTTAACTCCAGACAATAGATTTTGAGCAACAGCTTTTGAAAGCATAGCCGATAATACTTCAGAACATAGTATAAACAGATAAGGGGAAAGAGGACATCCTTGACGGATACCTCTCTTGGAAAAAACCGTTCCGACAACTGACCATTAATATTCAGTGAATATGAGACAGATCGGGTACAAGCCATGATGAGATTAATCAGATGAGAAGGAAATTCCATTAAGGTAAGAACCATCTGAAGAAAATTTCAGCACAATTTATCGTATGCTTTATGAATGACCAACTTGGCCATAAAAGAGCCAAACTTACCTCTGGATCGCCGAAAATTGTTCTGAATCTCCTGGATGATAATAATATTGTCTGAACCCTGTCTACCAGGAACAAAAGCAGATTGCAGTTGGGAAATCAAGTCGGATAACATGGGCTTCAGTCTAAGAGCAATAATCTTAGTAAGAATCTTCAACAGTACATTACACAAACTAATCGGTCGATAATGCTCTGGTGAAGTTGCACTTTCTTTTTTCGAAAAAAGAGTAAGTAAGGTATAGTTCAACTCCGAAGGAATAGAGCAATTCACAAACATACTTGAAATAAAACCATGAATTTCTTCTTTCAACAAAGACCAATAATGCTGAAAAAATATGGGAGGAAAACCATCCATTCCTGGGGATTTTTCCGGCTTCATAGAAAAGAGAGCTTGGCGCACCTCCTCCAAGGATGGAACAAACTGTAAAGACTCTTGTTACTGCGGAGACAAAGTAGGCAAATGCAAATCATGTAAGAATTGGAAATTTTCAATATCGACATGCTGCATTGTGTCATTAAACAGAAAGTTGTAATACTTAAGAAAAACTTTTTTGATATCTGCCATGTTAGCTGACCAGGTCCCATCTGATGTGTAGATGCCATTAATCCTATTCCATTGACGCCTATTCAGAACCTTAGTATGAAAAAACTTAGTGCAACGATCCCCCTCCTGATGCCAATAGGCTTTTGCCCGTTGTCTCCAATAAATACTCTTCAAATCTTCAAGCCAGTGCAGCTTGGCATTAAGAGCTTTTTCAGCTGCTAGGAGTGTTTCGGAGCAAGGTTGAGATTGAATTGCAGCCAACTGTAATTGAGTTTGGGAAAGTTGAGTCTTTAGACAACCAAAAATATTATTTCGCCAAATAGACATATGCTTAGATAAAAGCTGCATTTTTTGTGCATAATGAGTAACTAAACGAGGAGAGCGCTGCCAAACGGAATGAACCAGTTCATGGAAAGAAGAAAATTTCAACCACGCTGCTTCCAGTTGAAAACAAGGGGTGCTCTTTTTAGGGGGAGGGCTAGTATTCAGATATAGAGGACTGTGATCACTCATGTAACTTGGCAACACATGCAATTTGACTGGGGGATATAAAAGAAGCCAAGAGGCAAAAACCAAACAACGATCTAGCTTTTCCCTGACATGGAAATCAAAAGATCTTCTATTTGACCAAGTATAAACAGGTCCATCATTTTTAATATCCAACAAAGAATTGTCTTGGATAAACTGGTCAAAATGATCAAGGTGAGATCGAATGGGAGTAAGGTCCCCTTGCTTTTCATCCGGATGCCGGATACAGTTCCAGTCCCCAACCAAACAAACCGGGATAGAAACTTCTTAGATCAAGTTGGACATTTTGGACCACATCAGAATTCTTCCTCTATCAAAAACTGGAGCATAAGTAACAATTAAGAGCCAAAAGTGACCCGTAGTTGCATCACTAACAATACTCCCGATCCAAGAATGGTCAGAGTAAATGATCTGCAACTGGATGGTATCATCCCACCATAACCAAAGACCCCCCCTACGATTCTCCAAAGGTACAACATGAAAGTTTGAAATAGATCTCCGAGAAAAAAACTTCTCACTAGTCTGTAAAGAGCACTTAGTTTCGGCAAGAAAAAAAACCTGAGGTTTTATAGAATGGGCTAAACGGTCGATATGACGAATTGTCGGGGGCCCATTACAACCCCGACAATTCCATGCTATAAGCTTCATGGTGTTCCTGGCAGCTGTGAGGGGCCAGCTGCCGCACCCTTTTCCCAAAGCAGTAGTGGATCAGACGAATCAAGCCTAGGAAGAGAGGGAACCTGAACCTGATTGATGCCAGACAATCTGACTGCTTGATTAAGAGTCTTCCATTTATGTTTATCTTTCAGACCAGACTTCTTCATGGAAGGCTTAGATGGGGAAACTAGAGATTTGGATAACATACCATGAGTACTCATGGAGACTGAAACAGTAGCTATCGGATTGCCCAAAGGACTAGTACCAATATCATTTTGCAGCCTTGAGAGTGATGCCCCAGAAATGGGTAGCAAAGAGTGAATTGCCAAAGATGCACTAGAAGAAGCAGCTTTACTAACATCAAGCGTAATAGGAACATTGACTAAAGAAGTTTCCTCCGAGTCCGCCAAAGATGGAGAAGGAAGAGCCAGAAATCGAGAAGCCATACCATCTGGAGCCGAAGGAGATACATACTTGGGCGGAGAATCCGTGGAGGGAAATGCTTCCACTGGAGTAGTCGTGACAGGAGGTCTCTTACCCCCATTAGTGGCTCTGCCCTCAGTAGATAGCCAATCACCAAATCTGAGAGTAAGTTGCTTCTGCAAGTCAGTTTGCAAGGATGACGACAAATTAGGTGTAATAAAAGACTTCAAATGAGTCAACTTTGAACAATCACCATGCTCATGTCCTGAGCAACCACAAAAATGGAAGCGTTGATACTTGATAGTCATTATCTTATCCCAGCGAGTGTCGGAATGAAGTAGCTAACCAAGTACGAACCGAGGAAAAGGTATGTATGGTTATATGATATTGGACTATATATCATATCCCCCAACCATCACGTACACAACCAAATTCGGCTCCAACATCTCAATAGAAGGCCTGCTTAAAATATACCTTTGCCTCCTCCGCATCAATTAATTGATTTTCTCCAAATAATGATTCTTTTCCGACTCCAATGCAAGAATACGAATAGCCGACTACGGGAAGATTTTCAGAATTGGTACGTTATACACATCAATCGGCACACAGCACTGAAGATTTTCAGAATATTATTTACAGCCATTAATAATCATCTGAAAAATATTTTCCAAGTGACCAAAGAATAATATATAGCTTCAGAAAGTTATATTTTGGCTGAACCAAACGAGTTTCTTTTGCATGAAAAATTATATTTCCCATATATAAAACCAGGCGAGCCAGCTTATTTTATGGTACCACTCACCGGCACTCCATTAATTAAATTCTTTTTTTTCACATTATTAGGTATCTTTCCCAAATCACCCATTTCCCAGCTGGATTGATTTTTTCCTCAGACCCAAAAAGAAAAGAAAACCGCCTCTCATCAGGTCCTCTTCGGAGAGAGACAGTTTCACCGTCCGCGGAAGAACTAGAAGAATCAAACGCCCCACCCCACCCGTCGTCGTCCGAAACAAAACCAACGACGGCTGCTGGCATTCCAAGGACCGAAGATCTTCGTCCAGGATCCTAAAAGGTTACCCAACATCCGAAAGAAACCGAATCCCCCAAACGTTTCGAGGCCGAAGCATTAATCCTCCCGCGTGATGAGGTAGCTAGTAAGAGCACTCTTCACCTCATGTCATCTTCTTCGCCGCAACTTTCTTCCCACATCGGCGGTTGAGGAGATGTGCGACGGTGCGAGCCCGTACAAGCGAGGAGGCCGGTCGAACGGCGAGCCATACTTACCTGGACGGGGTGGACGGGTGGTCAGGAAGGCCCGTGGCCTAGGTTGGCGGCCCGCATTGCACTCCAGCGGGCGCGCCCGCCTACCATCTCCCCAAGCGGGAGAGTGGACGTCGTAATTTGTGCTAGTGGAGGCCTGCGTTCGCGCGGCCTCCGCCCATTCTTTTAAGCCCAACAGCTGCGGCCCATTTAAATATTTCGGTTCTACCTTGTGCTGTCCGGTTAAAAGCCGTTTATTAGATAGGCCCGGTTATTTATTTTGTCTTTTACTTCATCGGCCTAATTTATTATTAGTTTTTTCTAGCACATGGCGCACAGCGACAGCTGTAGTTTATCTTCAAAAGAGAATTGTTTATTATTCTTTGTTTTTACAACGAAAACAAAGGGTATGATGGCACATTTTGTCAAAAGTCATAATCTTAACGTAAATGATTAGAAAGCACGTGTTGGATGTTTAATGATACTTTTATTTAAAGTTTGAGTCTGCCGATGACTAAAGTTTGTTCTGTTAAATAAAGTAATTTTATATTAAGAATTAAATGGGATTATATATGTGCTGGGGGAGGAGGGAGTCTAGTTTAATAATTACACTGTATTTAAAAATTATAAAATTTATTTTCAATTCAAATTAAGAAGATTTGAATTTTTTAATGGTACTCTCCCTCCTCCTCCTTTTGCAGCATACCTTCAAATAGATCAATCACATATGTATCATGAATACAAAATATTTTATGAAGTTAACATGTATAAAATTTTGGATGAAATTAATAGAGAAGTTCGGGAAGATTTCTTTTTACATGTACACCAAATGTCCGATTTAGATATGATTTTTCTTTGAAAATATATTCCTGTAGAACCAAACTTCAGCAGTGTTTCTGTTACTTCAGCCTGGACTAGACTGAGAGGGGCTGGGGCCAATTCTTGGTATTCCCCAAATTAAGCATGTTGGCCAATCCAATCATAATGCCGAAATCTTGGGGGTGATATTCCTAGCTCTTCAACCATACGACAGATTCTCTTGTTTTTAATCCTGCGATTCTGTGATGAAAGGCTTCTTTTTTGTTCAACACTTTCCAAAGTACAAGGCATTTCTCTTACTTTTGTAGGACTTTATCTAGTATCTTCATAGGTTAACACCTAAAAAGGTACTTGACAATTACATTTGCTTCAGAGGAAATGAATCCATTGCAGGGGCACCTTCTGAAGTGTATATATATCCGATAAAGGTTGACGATGATGGGAAGGTGGGATCCATATATATATATATACCTGGCCAAGAGGAATTTCCTGATGTTTGCGGGAAGATATTAGGTGCACCAACTTCTCTCCCTGATGCCCCCCTGACAATGTAGTAGCATTCATGTTTGTGCCTTGATTTACAGTGTACCGCAGCACACTTGGTTCAGCATCTATTCATTTTGACTGTCATTACTGCGGAAGAAAAAGTCAAAGGATCTTTTAATCTTCTCTCTTCTATGTCCCGTTAAGTGTGAAGTACACTGATCATGCATGGGAAGATCTTTTCGTGAGGACACCCGGCAGACAAGCTAGAAACACCATTTTATTCCTATTCTTGGATTAAAAAAAAAGATCACTATCTATATACTTACATCCAATGTTTCTTTCTGTTCTTTTTAGGGATGGACACATGTTAGGTTTGGTCCGTACTGTCAAGACATGCATCCTTCACTGTGTTTGGATGCAGGTACAACGACGAAAATGCTTTAAATGAATCTAATTTTTGTGAAAAAAATATATAGATAGCTTATTTAGTATACTCGGAAATAATTTTATAAACATATTTTAACTATTTAATTGGCTTTTAAAATATTTTATGAGTTTTTAATTCTTAATTTCTTATAAAACATGTCATAAACTTATGACTACGAAGGTTTATCAAGTATACACTTGATGTTTTCTTCAAGTAAATAGCTTATATTATAAACTAGAGTTGTTGGTTGGTGTCCAAATCTCATTCTACTGAATACAATAATTTTTATTATGAATTAAAATAGTGAATTTTTCCACTAAACTAAGAGACTTCTTTATTTTTTTTTAACATATCATTTGTAATGTCACTTTTTTGCATACCTTCAAATAAATCAAGCATTCTATTGACAGAGTTATGCAAACAAAATCTTGCATAAGGTTGATACTGGAAAATTTTGGACCAGATATATAGAGAAGATATTTTAGGAATATATATATTTTTCAATGTACCAAAATAATGACAAATTTACATAAGTTTTTTTTTTTTTGAAAAGTTACTCCTAAGAAAGGAAGCTCCGGTTGTTTTCGTTCAGTAGAAGAGAAAAACTGCTGAAGTTATTTTATATGGGAATATCTTTTCAAAGAAAATCATATCTAAATCTGACATTTGGTGTACATGTAAAAAAAAATCTTCCTGAACTTCTCTATTTCATCCAAAATTTTATACACATTAACTTCGTAAAATATTTTGTATTCATGATACATATCGATCTATTTGATGGTATGCAAAAGGAGGAGGAGGAATACCATTTAAAAAATTAAATCTTCTTAATTTAAATTAAAAATAAATTTTATAAATTTTAAATACAGTGTAATTAAACTAGACTCCCTTCCCCAGCACATATATAATCCCATTTAATTTATAATATAAAATTATTTTATTTAATAAATAGAACAAACTTTAGTCATCAGCAAACTCAAACTTTAAATAAAAGTATTATTAAACATCCAGCATGTGGTTCTTAATCATTTACGCTAAGATTATGTCTTCTGACAAAATGTGCCATACCATGTATTGGAAAACGGCATCCGCCTCTATGGATGCCAAAAAAAAAAATCCTGCAGATGCCGAAGTAAGATATTTTGGGGGGCTTTTGATCATAGGCCAACTATGCTCCGTTTTGACCAAGGGCCCATTTGGTTCCAAGTAAAAAAATAAAATAAAAAAAACAAACAAACCGGTGGAATCACTTTTCAGGGGATTAATAACTTTCCGAGAGAAATCATATGCAAGTCGGTTGTTTGGTGCCACCTAAAAAAATGGGTCCTAAATCACAACCATCACGTCCTGTTTTCGTTGTCAAAACAAAGAATCACACAATTAATTTAACCGGGCCGCTTATGTTGCTGTCCAGTGTCCATCCTCCTCCCTGAGACAAGCATGTGTTAAGAAAATTAATAAACTAGGCCGGTAAAGTAGAAAATAAAATAAATAACCGGGCCTATCTAGTAAACGGTTTTTACCTGGCCAGCAAAAGTTAGAACCGAAACAACAATTAACTGGGCCGCCACTTTTGGGCTTTGAAGAATGGGCGGAGGCCGCGCGTACGCAGGCCTCCACTAGCACAAATTACGACGTCCACTCTCCCGCTTGGGGAGATGGTAGGCGGGCGCACCCGCTGAGGTGCAATGCGGGCCGCCAACCTAGGCCACGGGCCTCCTTGACCACCCGTCCACCCCGTCCAGGTAAGTATGGTTCGCAGCTCGACCCGCCTCCTCCCTTGTACGGGGTCGAACCGTTACACATCTCCTCAACCGCCGATGTGGGACAAGGAGGGGGGGGGGGGGTGATCCTTTTCTTTCGTCAAAGAGTGTTAAGCTGTGGCGAAGAAGATGGCATGAGGTGAAGAGTGCTCTTACTACTTCGTCGTGCGGGAGGAGGATTAGCAGCAGCTGCTTCGGCCTCAAAACGTTCGGGGGATTTGATTTCTTTCGGAAACCATGATGAAGATTTCGGTTCTCGTAAGATGATTTTGTTTCGCCCGAGGGAGGAGGGGTGTGGGGGTCGGATTCTACGTGCGTGCGTGCCCATTGTGGGTGAAATTGCCCCTGGGGATTGAGCGGACCTTTTTTTTGTTCTTCTCGGGGAGAATCAATATTCTAGGAAATGGGTGATTTGGGAAAGATATCTAACAATGGGATCGGGGTGATACAATGATAAGGCGCGCCTGGTTTTATGGGTTATCGACGGGGGTGCATACAAGAATCCATACGCTCGACGAGTAGCTCGAAGCTCGGCTCGATGAAAATTCGACTCGGCTCATTTATTATGTTAGATGAACAGGCTTGAACAAGGAATAAATCTCGACTCATTTGATGAGCCGAGTTTGAACAGACTCTTACTCGGCTCGATGAGCTCCCCGGTAGCTCGATTAAATATCAAGGTCAGAATTAGATGATCCTAGAGTCTAACCCTAATGCCTTGTTTGGTTAGAGTTTCATTTTTGATACAATATCAATATTGATATTAATATTTTCAAATGTTGGAGTATCAATATCAAAATTAATACAAGTTGACATTTATATTACATAACGTGTTTTGTTTGCACTACAAAATTTAAAATTGATATAATTAACCAAACACCTCTTAATAGTTCCTATCAATATCAATTTTAAAATTGATAGTGAAAGAGGTACCTAACAATGTTACCAAAGAGGACGTAAATTTTTAGACACCCCCCAGTTTGTTAGAAGATATGGATCGGGTGAATTCGAAACCAACAATTTGATTTGTTTAGGTGCAAAATAATGATTGAACGGCAAAATCTTGTTGGCCATCAAAATCTTCTTCTAATAATTCATATTTATATAACACATAAGTTTTGTAGCAAAATAATGATATTTTTTAAAAAAAAACTATTTATTTTTGAATTTATCCTTTTTATGCCAAAGATATAGTATAATTATCTTAATAATTTATTAGAAGTAAAAAATGATACTATATTAATGCCATTATCTATGTTCTTTTTATTTTTATCTCGATACCATGACCGGTGGGAGTTTACGTACAAAAATAATTATCGTGCCTAGTATTTCAAAAGTGAATCAATTTAGTCGTGAATTTAATCTCGGTTTATTCAACTAGAAGTTCGTATACCGTAATCATCACGTAACGCCCTGTTTGGTAACACTATTAGGTACCTCTATCACTATCAATTTTAAAATTGATATTGATAGGAACCATTAAGAGGTGTTTGGTTAATTGTATCATTTTTAAAATTTATAGTGCAAACAAAGCATATTATCTAATACAAGTGTTCACTTGTATTACTTTTGATATTGATACTCCAACATTTGAAAATATTAATATCAATATTGATATAGTACCAAAAATGAAACTCTAACCAAACAGGCCATAAGTATTTCACACATGAATCTAATTAATCTATGAGTTAGACCGATGTTAATGAATGTTGTGCTAAGATTATGGGGTTTAACAATGTTATTAAAAGTACCTTACGGCCTATTTGGTTAGAGTATCAAAATTGATACAATATCAATTTTGATATTGATATTCCAAGAAGATGTAATATCAATATCAAAAGTGATAGTATTAAGTTTCTTTAAACGTTTGGTAATGTTATATCAATATTAAAATTGATATTAGATGTTTGGTAATGCAATATCAATATGAAAATCACTATTAAGTACTTTGATTGATTAGATTCAAAATTATTTTTTAATATCAAAATTATTATTAAAATATAAAAAATTATATTACTTTCAAAATTAAATATATACTAAAAAATTTTAATTTAAACAGTAGATTTAAAGTAAAAACTAAGAAAAAATGATATAAAGTTGACCACTTTCAACAAATTGAAATGTCAGAATCTCATATTTTGTTGTCTATGTGGGGGGAGGGATTTTAGGCCGATTTCGCCCCCAAACTGCTATAGATAGGATCGGAATCCGATCTAAAGTTTTATTTTGGTATTTTTTGGTTTTAACACTTTTTTGAAAGACCGATCAGAAACGATTCCGGATCATTATTTCTTCCGACGGATTACTCAGAATTGGACCGATCCACCGATCCGGTGGCCAATTCCGATCCTACCATCCTTATATGCTTCTCCACGTAGCTGAACTACCAAAGATACTTGAAATATGACATCAAATTCAAAAGTGAACTAGAATTTTCTTTTAAAATAAATACAAATATAATCTAGGAAAATATTACGTATCAATATAATGGTAAACAAGAAGTGGCTTGCATATTATTTAGTCAACTTATCAATACAAAAGCTGTGAATGTTAGCAAGGACGAAATATACTCACATGTATTATCAAAATTGGACAATTAACAAGGGGGATTTTATCAATGTTATGCAGAAAAGATTACTTAATTCAAATTGAAGAAATAGTAGAACAAAACAGCCAATGTTTAAAAAAAAGTGCCAAAAAGAAGACCTTGTATATGTCAAACCAATATGTATGCTTTACAGGATACATGACATGCAAGCCACACATAATTGGACTATGGAGTATGATTGCTCTCAGTCTGAGCAACCGGATTGCTAAGTCCAAAGTTGGACCACTACCAACTGATTGACCATACAGAATAATGTCCTCTTCATGTTTGCCATAAGTATCCAAAAGGCATCTATAAGCAGCCTCTATGTCATCATAAGTATTCTGCTCACTTGGCCGTGAAAAACATAAGAAGATATGATGAACATTCTGTTCATAAAGAATGAAAAAGAAGTATACATTCAAAGACTATGAATACAAACCTTCCAGAGGATTGACCGTATCCAGAATAATCATACCTGAAAATTTGAAACCGAATTAGAAAATTTATCTGCACAAGTTTGCTAGAAAAATTAATATTAACAATGAGATTGATAAAGCTCATAGAAGGATAGCAACAAACTAGCAACCATCGAATGAAAGTAAGCAAGATATAGGCAAATATGAGGACAAATTCCATTAATAGTAGCATGACTCAACTCTGAGGGTGCATAATAAGTTTGGGGAGATCTTTTATGGTAAAAAAGAAAAAAACTTATGTTTGCATATGTTATGGGAAAATGGCAGGTTTCATTAAGTAGTAGGGGTGTAAACGGAATCCGATAATCCAAAATTTCATTTCGATTCCGATAAAAATTAACGGGTTTGGAAACTATTTTTGTATCCTATAAACTATCAGAATCGGAATCGGATATTCCGATAGGTTATCGGAATCGGAATCGGGTGATTCCGTTGCCGTTTAACCGATTTCGATAATAAATAAATAAATATAAGTAAAAATAATCAAAATAAAGTCAAATAAATCATAAAATATAATATATAAATTGATAAAATGATAAAAATAAAGTTTTAAAATATTATATCAAAATTTATTAAATATATGTGAATTATTAATGAATTTTTGAATAAAAATTAATATTTAATATCAGAATCGGAAATTATCGGATTCGATTCCGATTTCGATAACGGAATCGGAATTGGATCGAAATCGGAATATGGTGATTCCGAAATTATCGGAATCGAAATCGGAACATCTTATCCCTTATCGAAATCGGAATCGGATTCTGTGATTCCGCTATCGAATCCGACCCGTTTACACCCCTATTAAGTAGAGATATAGAAGAAAAATAAGAAACGAGAATGCAGGAAAGCTAAACATAGAAAACCTTCAGATTTTATTTCCAGCATGGAAAAATGGAAAATTGTACCTTTTCAGGGTATCAAAAATCTTTGCAGTAGTTTCAAGAACATTTCCATAGATCACTAAATCACTTTAAATTAGTCACTCAAAAAGAACCTAAGAAAAATTTTGATTAAATGTGACAACCCCTTGAGTAGAAAAATAACAAGTTCCGCATGTTTCTTTGTGCTCTATTCTTCACCTTTCTAATGCCAGCTATCATTGTCTGCAGTATCAACAGTGTCAGCTATCTCACAAATCTTGTGGCTCATGCCTGCCATTTTTGCAATTCCACCAGCATTATCACTGATAGGACCATATGCATATGCATCAATAGCTAGTCCAGTGGCAATGATGCTCAACATTCCAAGCGCATGCAGACTAAATCAAATAAAAAAACAGACCGAACTAGAAAAACTTGAAATGATGACAGACTTGTAACTCAGTGTCAACTTAAAAATAACATCAATTGGAGCTCCAGTCCTGCTTGAATCAGCAACATCTTGCACCAGACTGCATACGAGAAACCTAACAAGAATCACCTTACTGAGAAATCCCCCCTGGAAGGTGGTTACCGAGCGGAAAGAAAGGTGACATTTTTAGTCGGTTAATGACCCCTACTTCCAGACATTCTGATGTGGGATCGTGCCTTGATTAGTCATGGTATAACCGCTCGATTCTTCCGAGCTCGCTGGTTTCTCTCGGGGGCGAGTGTAGCAATCTAAAGAACAGAGTTTGCTGCTTTCAAATCTCTGTTTTTTTTTCGTCTTCCTGTTGCAACTCTACCATTTTTGCTTACAAAACGCGGATCGTTAATCCACTACAATACAAACTGTCATTGCCGCTGAAGTCAGCAGCCTATGTTTCATTAGGAAGAATGAATATGCATAAAACTGGGTACATGAATGAAAACGCCGATGGTTAATTTACAGCAAGGATGTGATCTTCCTCGCCATTCACGGAAATGGATTAGGCAAGCGTATCAGAAAAAGAAACATTATCTCTTTTTTTCAAGAACGGTTCTTTTCCTCCCGAGTTCTGACATAGGGTCGGTGGAGCGCATGGGAGGGGAACTGGTCTGGCCACTGGTGGCGCTGCCCAAGAAACGCGCGATCAGGGGCGCTCCCCGTGGCTTCGTGGCTCAAAGGCCGCGTTCGATGTGGGCGACTGTCGACCTCATGGTTACCGGTAGCTGTTAATTCGTGGCTGGCTCCGATAACTGGTAACGCGAGCAGCCCGTCCGCCGGATTCCCGGAAGGAAGAGACAGAAATGAGGATTCTCAGCATGCCGGCTGCCCTCTGTCCGCCTGCACGTCATCATCTTCGAAGGCGAGGTGCTTTCCCTCGTCTCTCAGTGCTTGCTGCCCCATCTCCCTCTCCTCCCCCCTCTCTCTCTCTCTCTCTGTTTAACCGAAAATTAGTAAAGATATCTTTGCTCCCTATGTAATAGGCATCGGATGGTTTCAGATGCGGCTCACAGCAGATCCGTGAATCACCGAGACCCACCAAACGAGGGGGGAGAGAGATCAGAGAGAGAGGTGGCACTCGCACCTGGCTGCTTTCTCTCAAAGAGGGGCCTTGAGCATGGCATCCGAGTAGATCTTGAGGGTGGCAGAGTCTCTTGCTGCGGCCAGCGGTTGCCGAGGGTGGCAGCACCCTTGCGATCGGCCTTTTCCGCCACTGTGTCCGAGGCGTCCTCTACGTTGGGGAACCCCGGAGCTCGATGCTGTGGTGGCGCGCGGGTGCTTTGACGGGAGAGAATAGGCATAATCAGGGGAGAGCTTCAACCGAGGATGTTCAACGCGGAGACGCGCGATCGGGGGAGAGCTGCTGAGGTCGATCGGGGGAGGATGGCCGCTATCGGGGGAGAAGATGGAGAGTTAGGGCACAAGCACCGTTCAATATTAATTTTAAAACAGGTATCGACCTGTATTGAATTTGAAAGAATTTTACGTTAATAATTTTAAAATTGATACAAATATCCAAACACTTATTATCATCCACCGTAAATATCAATTTTAAAATTATTACTGATATAAGTAATTAATACAGTTACCAAACAGGGCATTAAACTATGGAAACATTTTTGTGTTTGATTGCTTGTAAAATATTTTAAAATCATTACTAATTTCTCACATTTCAAAACGTAGAAGTGGGCCAACTAAGAGTGCATTTGGTTCGTGGTAAAAGGATTGAGGATATATATATATATAGTTAGAGAAAATGCTTTATGTCAATTTTATTTTTCATAGAAAAGAAAATCTAAATCTTTCATTTGGTTTACCAAGATATAACTTTCTGAAATTACTTATGATCCTTTGGTTACTTGGGAAATACTTTAAGATCATTAATGACGGCGATAAATAATATTCCGGAAATCTTCACTGCGTGCTGATGCATATAACCAATTCTGAAAATATTTTCATAGTCAGCTATTCATATTCTTGCATTCAAGTCAGAAAAAAAGAATCATTGTTTGCAGCAGATCAGTCATGGAATGAGAGAGAATGCACAAGAGGCGGAAGTATATTTTAAGCAGGGTTGATCATCTAATTCTGTGATGATCAACTAAATATGTGAAAGCGGCCTTCTATTGAGATGTTAGAACGAATAAATTGGTTGAATATATACTGATGGATATGATAGACCGAAATCATAGATCCAAACCCTTTTCTCAGATCATGCTTGGCTAGTTAACTCTTCGACACTCACTGCATGGGATAAGGTAATTAATGACTTGGGGGTCAACGTGGCAACATTATAGTTGCAGCGGCGAGGACTTTTATGTTCTATCAAGTGTCAAACTCTTCCATCTTTAATCAAGGATTTGCCAGATTAATGGCACTTCTATCTAATCAATATTGTTCATTTAACTCCCGTCACGGCAACGATCAATGGTAGGCTACAAAGAAAGACGGTTCTGCAAGATGTGCAGACAAGTTTCGGAGAGGGAGATACGAGTAACCGGCCGAGCTTAGTCTACAAATAACCGGGCGGCTAAAATAGAACTAGAATAAAGGGAACTGGGTCGCTCAAATTGAAAGTTTTGGGCTTTAAGAATGGGCGGAGGCCGCGCGAACGCAGGCCTCCACTACCACAAATTATGACGTCCACTCTCCCGCTTGGGGAGATGGTAGGCGGGCGCGCCCGCTGAAGTGCAATGCGGGCCGCCAACCCAGGCCACGGGCCTCCTTGACCACCCGTCCACCCCGTCCAGGTAAGTATGGTTCGCTGCTCGACCCGCCTCCTCCCTTGTACGGGGTCGAACCGTTACACATCTCCTCAACCGCCGATGTGGGACAAGGAGGGGAGGGGGGGCGCCTCCTGAAGATGATCTCTCTTCGTCAAAGAGTGGCATGCGGCAAGAATGTAAAGGTGGGCTGTAAGAGTGTAGAATGATCTTCCCCTGAAGATTAGCCGGTCTTCCGGCCCCGTAATCTGCAAAGGAAAAGTGTGGCCTCCAGCCAACCTTTTGAAAAAAAAAAAAAGCAAAAAAAAAATTTGATTTACGGAAGAAGAACCATATTCTAGCTAGTATTCTATTATTTAACCAGGTGCCTGAGAGAAGGTCCCGAAAGAAAACGGGCAATGGAAAAGACGGTTGTTTCCAGGAGATCACGAGCGTCAAGAGAAACCTTGGAGGGCATACAGACTAGAAGCACTTCCCATTAAAATCAAGTGCATGCACCACGAAAAGCACTTCCCTCGACTCGCTCACTGTTTGGCCCGGGGGATACGGTTGCTATCTATGTGCTATGCACCTTAAAAATGATGGAATAGTGTCGACGATTTTGTAAAGAAATGAGGACAAATGCCAGTATCCGATACATAGACATATGGCTTTTGAAATGCAAATTTGGATGACATAAAATTTATCGAGAAGCATTGATTTTGACATATATTTGATGGTTTTGATATCATAACACTATAAGCTTCGGAATATAGCTCCATGGGACAGAAGGACTTTAATTATTTAGCAATGTGAGCATCAGAGAAATGATAGGTAGGAACAAATTACTTTCATCTAATGGTCATTCTAGTAATGCAAGGTTGTTTTATCCTGAACATCTAATGAAAATATGCTATCACGTAATATTGTTAAGATAAACATAAAAATTAGTTTATTCATAAAAAAATATTTCTCAAAAAAGTAATGTTGTTTTCACCAACACAAGCTTTCTCGAGCATTTATTTGGATAATAAGGAACCTTAAAAACAATTCTACTTAATACAATATTAAATTAATTTTTAGAAATAAATATTTTAGGCGATAAAACATTGTAGTCAAATGATTCACACTGTCTTTAAAGAAATTAAACACCAATGGGTGTTTGGTAAAAAAAAAAAAAAGGTGAGATCATCTCTTTTTATTTTGTGATCTCTCATCTCTCTTGGTCATACAGGGCTTCCAACCTTGTTTTTTATCACATCTTTCCAAACATGGCAATTTGTGTCATTGGATAGTTTACATTTTTATTTCAATTTTTTATCATGAAAACTTATAAAAGTTGATGTGCAATCAAATACCCGATAAATATTCTGGGAATCTCTTACAACCAACCAACAATATGCCGAAAGAGTATTCAGAAAAAATCATTTCCCAATATATCAAGCAAGTTATTTGTTTTACCTTTTCCACACTAAACATTTTCAATGTTTTTCACTTTTACATGAATCCAAATTAAACCCTAATGGGGTTATTTGGTTGCATGAGTTTTTGTTACAATTTTATGCTTTTGTAATAAAAATTGTTAAAAAAATGTTCATATTTTTATTCTAATGTAACTTTTTATCATAAAATTTACAAAACAATTTATTATGCTATCAAATACCTCATAATGATTTTCAATTAAACATCTCACCTAGAAGGGCACTAATGTGCAGTGCACCGTTACATTTGATTAGGGATGTTTCGTGATTTGATTTGATTTGATTTTTGAACACTTTTTTAAGTCAAACTAAACCAAATCAATCAGGTTAGATTGGTCCGGTTTAAGCCATATGTTATTAAGATATAATAGGTATGTCCATGTATGATTTTATTTTTTTATTTTACATCAGATTCAATTAAATTTAGTATATACATTTATACAATTTATTATTTTTATCTTAATTTTTTTTGAATTTTTTTATAAAAAATACAATTATTTTATTAAAATAATGTAAAATAAAATATTTAATTTAATTCAAATTATTCGATTTATTGATTTGATTTGATTTTAAATATCATAAAAATCAAATTAAGTTAAAACCGAATCAAACTACCCATTTTTTGAGTTGAATGGAATAGCGAAGTCTTGGGCACAATGCTTCTGCTCTGCTGGCCGACTGCAACGAGGAAAGCTCATACGTCGCCCTCGCCACCACCTTGGAGTTCAACACCAAGGACAGAATGAATTATCTTTGCGTTACACGTTATCTATCTCCGTCGATCCCTTATATCCTTCTCGTCTTTTATCATATCGCAGAAACTAGAAGCAAATCACAAAGAGATGCAAGCAGAAAGATACACACTATCCAAGATCATGTTCTTCTCGATTGATAGATGGCGGCTTGTAAGAAAAAGCTGCGTGAATACACATTTATATCAGGATGCTTTACATATCGGTCTTTATAATCACCATCACGTTCGACATTTAACTATTATGCTTATACGCTGCACAAGAGAAGCGCGGAGGTAACATTGGCAGTTTCCTTGCAAAATTAACTGATTCCCGACATCTCCGCTTCAAAATGGTGGAACCTAAAAATTTTCGAAACTTGGATATAAGGAGGATAACGGAGAGCCGAAATTTAGGTGGACTAAGTACTGGTTTGCCGAAAAACTGGTTTGCCGAAAAACTAGCCTCTAACTGACATAGTAAATTAGCAATCAAGCCTCATAGGAAAAGCAACATCTAATATTTGAAAATATAACTCCACATAAACTCATACAAAACAAAGTAAACAAGACGCTGAGAAACACCATAGAGTGGGGGCATGTTTTCACCAGCAGGAACAGATGCCTTGAAAATGCCACCGTACAGATGAAATGACAGGATGTACACGTAAAAGAATGATACAATCCCCAGGACGATCATCTGCGTCATTTGAGGGGCCATCACCGTTTGTATACCTTGGTAAAAGATCGGCCAGTTCTTCATTGTTCACGGACTCATCTCTACGTTGGCCCTCATGTGCGATGAACATCCTTAACACGCTGCGAGGAAGATTGTGGCGTGACTGTCTCCTCTCGCGCTTCAGCTGGATAAGCAAATCATTATATCGATACCATCATGGCATCGTCAATGTCATCATTATCGGCATCATTACCCTCAAAAAAATTAAAATCATCAGTGTCATCAAAGCTATCATCTCCATCATCATCATCGTCATCAATGTAGTCATAATCACAGTCATCAAGTGCAAACCAAGCAATTCGATCAGGCATCAGAACCTTCGGCACAAAAAAGTACAAGTACAAATCGCCAATTAACTAGATACCACCTTTTCAACAAGGAGAAAATAAAAGATCGAAAATTACTCTTAAATAAAAAATGAAAAATGGCAGAAGATGCATACCTCATCCAAGTTCACTGGAGGTGCTCTTTCCACGGCATTAGGAATCCATAGCTTGATATCATTTTCGAGGCCACTACTTGCAATCATGGTGGCATGAGGATGTGGTTCAATACAATTCACTATATGTTTGTCTCCTTCCATAGCTCTCAATAGTTCTCCATCCTTCTTCCTCCAGATAAATATGCGGCTGCAATCTGAATTCTGAACCACTCACTACATACTCACAGTTTGGACCAAAAAAATTCACCCCCTTGACCGTGTTACAGTTTTGATGTCCAGAATAGGCCTGAGGTGCAGGCTAATTATCAGTGTTCATGTCACAGGAAGACTCTGATGATGATCCTAATCTGATGCGGGACAAACCGGCTAGACCGGGTTAAAACGACAGAAAATGAAATAAACCGGCGCTAATCGCCGTTAAACAGACCTAAACGAGCCCAAAATAGGCCTAAACCGACCCGAACCGGTCGAGACAGGCCCGAACCGGGTCCACAATGGTCTGAACCGGTCAAAACCGGCTCAAAACACCATGAACCGGCCTGAACCGGCCTGAACCGGCTGGTTCAGTGCCTGAACCGGCCTGAACCGGCTTGGGCCGGGTCTGGACCCGGTTGAACCGGCCAGCCAGCCGGCCTGGGCGCGAACCGGCCTGGCGAGCCGCTGCGACCGCAGGATCGCGGGCGAGCGCAAAAGGAGGGGGGGTCGTGGCGCCCGCTCGTGCTGATCCGGGTGGTCGCGTGGCCGTGATCCGGCCGTCGCCGTTTGATGCCGTGGCGGCATCGCGGTGGTCCCGCGAGGCCGCGGGCCGCGACAAAATGCCGAGGGCGGGTGGGCGTCGTTCTCGCCCGAACGCCCGTGTCGTCGTCGTCGTCCGGGGGGGGAGCCGCAGGGCGGAGCAGGAGGGGGGGTCAGGCAAAGGTCCTGCTGCAGCCACGACGTTGTCGTCATCTCCGGCGTGTACGGCTGGCAGACGGGCCCGGAGCAAGCGGACACGAGGGGGGCGCGGGTGATGGTGGCTGAAGGGCCGAGGAGGGGGAGGGGCAGATCCGGGGATCGCCGGATCAGGTCCCTCCCGCGTCTTCCTTTTCTTCTTCTTCTGCTTCGTCTTCTCCTTTCGCCGTCCTCGCACGAACGAAGCAGGGGGGTGGATCCGCCATCGTCGTCGCTGTTGAGAGGAGAAGCCGCCAGAGATGGAAGGACCGGGGATCGCCGGATTCCTTCCACCCTGATGCCTTCGGGCTTGAAGAAGACGTCACGACGGGATGCTCCACAACGCCCTTCACGAACAGATCAAGCGACGACGTCGATTGAAGAGGTGTTGCCGGAACTGCTCACGCCGTTGCAGAAAACCAAGAAGGGGAAATAGAGGATGAACGGCACGGAGGCCAGAAGAGGAGGAGGGGGAAATGTGATCGTCTACATGCCGGATTTGGAGGGTGGAAGGGGGGAAGACCCTACTGGTCGATCGGGGAAGACAGGGGAAGAAGATGGGGGCCGCAGCCCCCTGCGCAGGAGAGACAGCCGATGACTTCCAAAAATTCCAATGTATTCCACTTTTTTTTGTGCATACAGGATCTTCTTATATAGGGAGAAGAGTCCGGACTTATTACAAAAAAGACCCAGTTAAAAGGAATATTTACAGACTTGAACTCAACTAAAAAATTAATCTAAAAATTGTTTTAAGACTCTTAAAAAATGTCCCCATCATTCTCTCCGACCGGGAGAAAACTCGACCTCGAGTTTTTAAACCGGTTCGGACGTACCCAAGACTCGACTCGTGGGAACAAGTCAATTCCGTGCTCTGATACCAAACTGATGCGGGACAAACTGGCTAGGCCGGGTTAAAACGACAGAAAATGAAATAAACCGGCGCTAATCGCCGTTAAACAGACCTAAACGAGCCCAAAATAGGCTTAAACCGACCCGAACCGGTCGAGACAGGCCCGAACCGGGTCCACAATGGTCTGAACCGGTCAAAATCGGCTCAAAACACCATGAACCGGCCTGAACCGGACAGAACCGGCTGGTTCAGTGCCTGAACCGGCCTGAACCGGCTTGGGCCGGGTCTGGACCCGGTTGAACCGGCCAGCTGGCCGGCCTAGGTGCGAACTGGCCTGGCGAGCCGCTGCGACCGCGGGATCGCGGGCGAGCGCAAAAGGAGGGGGGGTCGTGGCGCCCGCTCGCGCTGTTCCGGGTGGTCGCGTGGCCGTGATCCGGCCGTCGCCGTTTGATGCCGTGGCGGCATCGCGGCGGTCCCGCGAGGCCGCGGGCCACGACAAAATGCCGAGGGTGGGTGGGCGTCGTTCTCGCCCGAACGCCCGTGTCGTCGTCGTCCAGGGGGGGAGCCGTAGGGCGGAGCAGGATGGGGGGTCAGGCGAAGGTCCTGCAGCCACAACGTTGTCGTCTTCTCCGGCGTGTACGGCTGGCAGACGGGCCCGGAGCAAGCGGACGCGGGGGGGCGCGGGTGATGGCGATGGTGGCCGAAGGGCCGAGGAGGGGGAGGGGCAGATCCGGGGATCGCCGGATCAGGTCCCTCCCGCGTCTTCCTTTTCTTCTTCTTCTGCTTCGTCTTCTCCTTTCACCGTCCTCGCACGAACGAAGCAGGGGGGTGGATCCGCCATCGTCGTCGCTGTTGAGAGGAGAAGCCGCCAGAGATGGAAGGACCGGGGATCGTCGGATTCCTTCCACCCTGATGCCTTCGGGCTTGAAGAAGACGTCACGACGGGATGCTCCACAGCGCCCTTCACGAACAGATCAAGCGACGACGTCGATTGAAGAGGTGCTGCCGGAACTGCTCACGCCGTTGCAGGAAACCAAGAAGGGGAAATAGAGGATGAACGGCACGGAGGCCAGAGGAGGACGGGGAAATGTGATCGGCTACCTGTCGGATTTGGAGGGTGGAAGGGGGGAAGACCCTACTGGTCGATCGGGGAAAACAGGGGAAGAAGATGGGGGCCGCAGCCCCCTGCGCGGGAGAGACAGCCGATGACTTCCAAAAATTCCAATGTATTCCACTTTTTTTTTGTGCGTACAGGATCTCCTTATATAGGGAGAAGAGTCCGGACGTATTACAAAAAAGACCCAGTTAAAAGGAATATTTACAGACTTGGACTCAACGTAAAAATTAATCTAAAAATTGTTTTAAGACTCTTAAAAAATGTCCCCATCATAATCCATCTCTGGTCTTAGTGGGTTTGCCAATGGGACTGGGCCCTAATCCTGGGTTCTTGGAGGAAAGGTAGATTAGCTCATCATTGGTATCTTAACCAAACTAGGCCGCTTAAGTTACTAACCAATGAAGTTAAAGATAAAGTAAATAACTGGGCCAATCTACTTTAAGAGATAATGGCTTTGTAACTGGCCGCTAATAAATGAACCGCTTGAATTGAAACTTTTGGGCTTTGAAGAAATGGGTGGAGGCCGTGCGAACGCAGGCCTCCACTAGAACAAATTATGACAACCACTATCCCACTTGGGGAGATGGCAGGCGGGCCCACCCACCGGGTGCAATGCAGGCCACCAACCTAGGCCATGGGCCTTCCTGACCACCCGTTGACCCCGTCCAAGTAAGTATGGTTGGCTGCTCGACCAGCCTCCTCTCTTGTGCTGACTCGTAATATCCACGGCTTCTTAACTGCAGATGTGGGACTAAATCAAACCAAAAAGACATGCCCGAACATAAAAATCCTTGAGTGATCCACCAATGGAAAACACAGAAGGTCATCTCATGTCAGTGTCCATCGAAGAGAAGAGAAGAGAAAGGTAGTGAGCTGCCGCCCAAGCATAGTTGTCAAGGCGACAAGGCGCCCAAGGCATTGAAGGGTGCCGATTCCGCTTAGGCAATAAGGCGGCCGCTTAGATGTCGCCTAGACTGTCAAGGTGGTATTCAAGGAAGACTGGGTCGGAAGTTGTAATACATAAAAATATGCATAAATATAATTATATTTTTATGTTATAATTGAATATGAGTGTTTTATCTATGTATATAAGTAAATATGATGTATATTGTGAAAGAGAAAAAAGTTAAATAGATTTTTATAAAATTTAAGCATACAACACATTTATGATTATAAAATTTATATATATGTGCGATAGTATAAGTGATAGTGAAATATTGTTATAATATTATTAAATGGGGCGCAGAGTAGTCGCGGATCGAAATCCCCCGAACACAAAAGAATGTAATAATATAAGTGATCTTATATATGTAATCATGAAAGTGTGAGTATTTATTTTTGAATAAGAAGTTAATCTTGATAAATTAAGACTCAAGAGAGATAGAGAGAGGAAGAAGAAAAAGCTGAAAAAAAAATTAATTAAGTATATAATATATGTTTATAATCATAAATCTTAAATATATATGATATTATAAGTGATAGTGAAATATATTAATATGTTCAAACTATCATTAAATAGGTGTCCCTTGTGAAGGGTATCAAAAAGGTAAAACTTCTCGAAATTATTTTTTTAATTATGTAAAAATACCTAGAACGTCTTGCTTGGGCACCTAGGCTGGCGCCTTGGACGCCTAGACGGGTACCTTGGGCGCCTTTTTGGCCCCAACAAGGCACCTTGACAAGGCACTGTTAGAAAAGTGCCTTGCTGCCTAGGCGGTGCGGCGCCTTGACAACTATGCGCCCAAGCAAGTTTCCAACTGCATTACGGATATTGGGTGGAGTTGTGCCCGTAAGGAGAGAGTAAAGACATCGTCATTATGCCGATTCTGCTACATTTAACTAATCAGATGTTTAATATGAATATTGTGATATGAATATTTCTTAGATTCAAATTTTAGTTAAATTTTATTTAAATAATTAGTTTACTTATGAATAAATATGAAAAATAAATTTTACATATAAAATTTATCATAAATATATTAATGTTGACTAAGGCTGCAACCAAGTGGGATCAATAGCATAATCATCGGTATTTTACAATTCTAATTCTTATTCCAATTTTAATTCTGATAAAGGCATTCTTATTCTGATTTTAATAATCTATTATAAGATATTTAAGCATATTTTTAAGTGATATAATTATAATTATATGATTATATACATTGATTACATATCATGAATCATTTCCATGTACGCTCAGTTTCATGTGTTAGTTCCGTAGTTTTCATAACACTGCGTCCATTCATGGGTGGCAAGACAATCACACATCCCAAAGAGTAAATACCTACTAATTCTAAGCACGGCAGATGAGGATAAACTTATAACCCAAGGTTAGATAGAAGAAAAGGACCGACTCATAGGTGGGAGATGAGATGGACCCTTCGTCGATTTGATTAAAGCAACAAGTGCAGTTATTTGGGAAACGGTAAGATAAGGAGGAAGAAAAATAGTTCCATCGAGAAGATAGAACAACCAGCAACGAAAAGCAAGATATAAAGAGAATGGAGAACCAAGGTTTGCCGTCTCTGACCTCAGCTTCGTCTCGGGGGGGTGGAAGAGAAGAGATCTCGGAGAGATCTCGAGAAAATCTCAGGAGATCGGATCTCGGATTCTCGGATCAAAATGTATATATGTAATATGTATAAAATGACAAACATAATATAATATATTATAAAGATGTGAGTACATCAATGAATTCACGTACATTACATGAAAATAAATAACACAATATTTTTGCACACTAATTGTGTGAAGGAACAATCATAAAACACTCTTAATGTCAAACTCCACTTTCACACCAGCTGTGTGAATGAACAATAAGAAAATACTCTCAATACCAAAAAGATGATCTATGTGCTTCTGATATATCATTTTGTTGGTCACTTTGTGATTGTTGTGCCACAAAATCACCAACAAAATCACAATATTGACCCCATGACATATGAGGCTGACGATCTCCCTCTCGTGGTAAACTGAATCTTTGTTGATAAGAATCAGAGATGTTTGAAGAGTCATCTTGTGTTGTATATCCATAGCTATAAGGACCATGACTATGACCATAACAATAATAACTATTGTTATAAGGTATGTTTGAAGGAATATGTTCACTTGCAGTATGTCCATATCCATACGAAGATTCATCTCCTTCATTATAAAATGTATGTGAAGAACCTTGTTGCATTTTCCCATATCTATGTCTATGTTCATATTCATATGATGATGAATCTTCAGAGTGCCCATATCCATAATATCCCCTATCAGAAATATCCATTGAACTGAATGTGTGAGAAAGATCATATTCCTCAAGTTGTGACAAACCTTGTTGATGTGACCATAGATCGCGGAATCGGCCGATCCGGATCGGAATCGGCCGATTCCTGGATCGGATCGGCAATGGCCGATCCAATTCTTGGCTGAAGGACCGATCCGGAAAAAAGTTCCGGCAGAATCGGTCGGGATCGGCCGGATCGGTCGGGATCGGATCGGAATCGGATCGGAATCGGAATCGGATCGGCCGAATCGGTCGGGATCGGAATCGGAATCGGAATCGGAATCGAATCGTTTTTTTTCATTTTTTGCTATTCCAGTCGGATCGGCCAGGATCGGTCCGGATCGGTCTGGGATCGGATCGGATCGGAATCGGATCGTTTTTTTTTTTTTTTTTTTTGCTTACCGATTCTGGATCGATTGTCTTCCATTGGATCGGTCGGAATCGGTCCGATCCGATCCGATCCGGATCGGATCGGTACCCACCGATCCCGATTCCGATTCCGATCCCGCGATCCTTGGATGTGACGGACCAGCACTCTTCTTCTTACGTCTATATGTTTTGTCACGTTGATGATGAACTTCCTCAGCAGCATCAATAGGGAATGATTGATTTTCTTCTACGTCGCCAGCACCACCATCACGAAAGACATTCCCTCCATTTCTATCATCATCACTTCCATGTCCATCGGAAGCATCTATATCAGAAGTTGGATCATCATTGTGAAGATAAGTTGACTCAGAAGATGATTGAAGAATTTGTTATACAGTTGCATCTACATCCATTCCGGTTTCACGTGCAGCACTAATAATTTCTTCAAATGGCGGCCATCATGTTCATCCATATCATTGTTTGCAACCCACTCGGCATAAGGATTTTCTCGATCATCCATGTCATTCTCTCCTAATAGTGCAAAATAATCAAGTGGGTCATCTTCTGGATCACCTCCTTGCTTTTGTTCAGCCTCCATTATCCTTACATTTAGCTTCATATTATAATGACAATAAACTAGTTTCTTCAACTTTGAATACGACAACCTATTTCTAGGTTTTGTATGTATCAAAGAAAAAGTGCTCCAGTTTCTTTCACGAGGAGAAGCTGATTAAGTCTGTGATAAAACTTTAATTGCAAGTTTTCTTAAAGTTGGGGAATCATCTCCGTACATTTTCTACCGTTCACCTAAAAGTGAAACAAATAATTATATATTTGTAATTCGAATCAAGTAAGTTGTCTTTTTGATTAAATAATTACTAACCTGGCCACATATATTCTCTACTTGCAATAGCACTTTTTGTCCCAAAAGAGGCCAATGCATCTCTAAACTTTATAATCTAGTATATAAAAAATATTTAATGTTAATATCAACTTAAAAGAAGAAAGCTATAAATATTGTAGCGTTACCTCATTTCCAAATTGGCCTCTTCCTTTAGATTTTGGAAACAACTTCTCGTAAACTTGATGAAGTGCTTTAATAAGTGCTTGAATGTCTCCAAGATGCAATTTATATTGGTACTTTGGATTGAGAAAATATGATGTACATGCAAATATTATTATTCAAAATGTTAGTTTTATACATTTATAACAAAAATTCATACTTTGGGTAAATGAAGAGAACATACCAGCCTTGTAGATAGGTGCATTGATGCGGGACGGGACCGGGGATCCCATGGATACCAAAATATTAAACCGATATAGCAGCAGTTCAGACCAGAAATGTTAAGAACCCCGCAATCAAACCGAACAGATCACTCAGCAATTGATTTCAGATAGTCCGGAAATATATCACCCAGAAAATAAAATGCCAACAGAAAAATAACAGATAACCAGCAGACTGAAATAGACTAGCAGGTAACAGACCAGACTTGAAACAGTCTTCCAACAGAATCAGCTCAGAAATAATAATCCAGATATAACCAGCAGTTAAATTGCCAAACAAGAGCAGAAAATCCAGCAATGATTCTGAATTACCAACAGGAGTTAAAATTTAACTGACACCAGTAGTATATGTCCACAATAAACCCAAATTGCTGAAAATTCAGGAGAAATGATGCAATTCAACAAATGAAATAGCCGCAGCAGCAATATGGTAACCTTTGGGAGGGACAAGGGCTCAGAAATTCAAAATATGAGTCATCATAGCCTTAACTCGACCTCAGATATGATTTCATCATTGATCGAGTTTATTGATATGCTGATCCGGGAGTTACGGATCTGACTCCGTCATCTACAACCGGATCTGATCAGCACAGTATGTTTTTCAGCAATTATAACCCACCGAAATCCAACAAGTTCCAGCAACATCCTTAGGATTAAACAATCCAATAAGCAGACCAATTGAGAACCAGTTTTAGCAGACCAATTGATGGTATATAGACAGAACCAACATCAGCAGACCAATTAATAATATGTGAACTGAAATCCAGATTCCAACACTTGATAAAAAACAGGAACTCATCCCAGACGGTAGCACTGATTCATTCAGTGTATGAAACCAATATCGGAATAGAGAACGTCGACCGATGGACCGATATGCTGGAAATAATATTTGTAAACTATTCCAGATCCGAAAATCAACCAATATTCTCCAACCAAATTTAAAGAGCAGAGAAGTATCTGTTCAAATCAGTTTTATCTACCATGATACAGAACCGTATATGCGGCGTGAGTGGGAGGACGGACTCACATAAAACGGCAACATATTTTCCTTGGTTCGATCAGGATTAAGACATTGGATCAACCTCGATCCCTTCGTCATCGGTCGGTAACCTCAGAATAATAATCTTCAGCAATATCCGCAAGCGGACTTAGCATAAGCTCAACCGACGACAACGATAACAACGAGGACTCGGCTTCCACCAGTGAAAACGATATCGGCTACCAGGGAACGTCGTCGTTGAAGAAAATATTCACGGTAGGACCAGAAGGTATAAACGTGAACGAATGCGCTTGCGCGTCAACCAAGGGAAATAGGTTTAGACCAGCCGACCTTCATCGCCGTTTACGGAAGAAGAAGGAGAACCGATGAAGAGGAACTCCGAGCTAGAGCTCGTTGGAGGAAACGAGCATCCGCCTCCGAAGAAGAGGATCCGCCGAAGAGAATCGGAGAAGAACGAACCCCGAGCTAGGGTTTCCGCCGTGAGGAAGACGAATCCGGCACCGGGAGGAAGAAGAGGATCCGCTGCCGGGAGGAAGACGAAGTTCCGCCGCCCGAAGAGATGTCGCGACCCGCCGTCGCCGGAGGAGTCTCGCAAGCCAGCCCGCTCGCGAGTGAAGTTGGGAGAGAGAAGAAGAAACCCTCGCGGGTTTAAGTGCGCACAAGGGAGGGTAAAACCGGAAAGAGAAACCAACGGGAAAACATGTATTCAATTCATCATCTCATATCTGTACAAAGAGGGTGCGGTTCCTATTTATAGGACAACAAATCAGAAAAAGTCCGAAAATGTTAAGAAAATTGAAAAATGCTCAAACAAATCAACTAAAAATCCTAAAAATTTGGAAAATACCTAAATGGACCCATTATTGACCTAAAAATAAAAATTACATGAGATTTAAAAATCAATAATCGTTTCTGGCATCCCAATTCAATTAATAACCTGAATCGGTTCTTGTGTCCCGATTCGATTCCCATCATGCATCCATTGATTTTGTCCATAAAGTTAATGATGGACATTCTTGTGGGTCCTGTCCATCCATCACATAAAAGAGAACAACCATGAGTATCCCAATGTGGTTCTAATTTTTTTATTTCTGTTTGCATGTCTACAACTAGTTCAACCAAATATTTTCCTAATATGTCTTTGGGTGTGGGAGGTTTGACTGCACGTCCAAGATTTTGTGCTTCAACAATCATATTTTTGAAATGATGATCTCCTGCAACATAAGCTGGAATATGATTGAATATGAAAAATTTTGAAACCATCTTACCAAGCGATTCTCTTAAAGGTCCTTTATTTACCATTTCTTCCATTCTTTTTTGTCGTGCATCATCTGATTTATACAAACTACCTTCTACAGCTGAACCTTTACCAATACCTACTGATCCATGTCCACCACGACGCATAAAGTCAGTTATGCTTTGTTTCATTCTTTTCATTCCACTTCCACTTCCACTTCCACTCGCAATTCCTGCAGCACCACTACTTCCAGCTCCAATTGTTTGTGAATGCCTTATTTGACGTTCTGACTCATCAATTTGCCACCTAGCTTCAGCAGATGCTTTTGCAATTTCCCGTTGTGTTCTTTCCTCAGATCCTTCTTCTTCATCTGACGAGAAACCTTCAGAATGACCACCCATTTGTCGAAGTTCATCCATGACTATTTCCTTTGCCAATTTACTCTTCATAGTTTGTATATTTTTTTGAGATTTCAATTCTTTCAATTGTTTCTGCACTTCAGGTGGACAACTTACACATTTACTTACATCTGATCCTTTGTCTCCAATTAAGTGGTATTTCAATCTAGTAACAGCACCTGCTTGCATTACTTTCCCACAAAAGTTACATTTAGAACCCTTATTACCAACAGAAGTTTCATATTGCCAGCCTATGTCATTCGCAGACATCTTCCTTTGCCAATTAAAAATATAAATCACCAAATAGAACTTTCGGCGATATTTTATGTAGTAAAAATATAAAATTAGAAAAAATAAGAAAGAAGAATTATTTCTAAAGAAAGTGATTGACAGTTAAAAGTTATAATATATATTCTGCAACGTGTGCTATATTAGTTTATTATTATAATATATATTCTGGGGTTATTATATATTCTGGCGATAATATATATTATGGCAATATTACTTTATATTCTGGTGATTGACAGTTAAACTTTATCTTTTCGAATATAAAGTATTAAAGCTGAAAATAAAGTAGAATTTAAAAAAAATTATTCACCTTGAATTTTAAAAAATAATGAATGGTTAATAAATTTTATACCTTAAACTACAAAATATAAAAAATATATTAATATTTTATAATTTATATTATATTTAAATGTTATATAACTTAATATAATTAGTATTATTCATTTTAAAGTGCAAACTACAATAAAACCAAAATACAGAATGATATTTGATAATTTGTGTTATATTTATACCTTATATAATCATTTTATATTTATACAAATTATAATAAATCTGAAAAATTGATTAATATTTTATAATCTTTTATTACACAAACTTTATATAATCTAATTATACTTAAACTACAAAACTAGCAACAAACTAAGTAAAATATTTAAACGATATATAACTTATCATAATTAATAATATTATATTTAATCGGTAAATCACAATGAAACCAAAATATAAAATGATATACAATAATTTGTGTTATATTTACCATTTATATAATCTAATTATATTTTTAAAAAATATATAAATCTGAAAAATAGATTAATATTTTTTTTAATTTTTTATTACATATAAACTTTATATAATCTTATTATACTTAAACTACAAAACTAGCAAAAAACTAAGTTAAATATTCACATAATATTTAATCATTTTATTTATATTTAAACTACATAATATCTTACTATATTTTATCTTACAATATTTAAACTACAAAATAATAATAATGTTATTATAACTAATGTTATTATATTTATACTACAAATAGGCCAACAAATATGTGAATATTTAATAATTTGTATTACATATACATTTTATATAATGTTTTTATAAATTTATAATTAATCATATTATGTTTTAACTGCAAATTACAATAAATTGTTATTATAATTAATCTTTTCATATTTAAACTTTATAGTTTGTATTACATATTAACTTTATATAATATTATTATATTTGTACAACAAAGTACAAATTGCAATTTATAACAAAAAATAAATTAATATTTAATAAATTTTATTACATATAAATTTTATATAATCATACAATGTTATTATAACAAATTTTATTACATTTATACTACAAACATACCAAAAAATATATGAGTATTCAATAATTTTTATCACGTATAAAATTTATAGTGTTATCATAAATTTATAATTAATCTTATTATATTTAACCTGTAAAGTACAATAAATTGTTATTATAATTAATCTTATCATATTTAAACTACAAACTTAGAAAAGTTAAAAAATATATTAATATTTAATACTTTGTATTACATATAAGATTTATATAATTTTATTATATTGATAGACTACAACAAAACTAAAAAATAGATTAATATTTAACCATTTTTATCACATACAAAATTTTATATAATGTCAATGTAATTAATTTTATTACTTTTGACTACAAACTAAAAAATTTAACAATTATATTAATATCTAATAATTTATATTATGTTATAACATTGTGTAATCTTTTATATTTATTTATTTACCTAATTCAATAACAATATGCAAATTATAAAAAACTAAAAACAGTGTAATACTTAATATTGTATTATATTTAAAGCTTAAATAATTTAATAGAGTAAATAATAAACATGTATTTTACGGAGGCATCCCGAACATACTTACCGTTCAAATCGCGGAGTATCCCGAAAACGCGGAGTGTTCGAGCACCCAAATCGAGTCCGGCGATGTCGCTGACGCTGCTGCGAAGCACCTCGCCGCGAGAGCTGGAGCCGGAGCCGAAGCCGGAGGTCGCCGCCGACGTCGTGAGAGCCGCAGCCGGTGGTCGCCGCCAACGTCGTGAGAGCTGGAGGTCGCTGCCGCACTCGGAAGCTGCCGTGAGAGCCGGAGAGATCGCCGCGTCCTCTGTCTTCCGTCGGGGCGGTCTGGCGAGGGGTTTTAAACACCCTGCGTGAAGTTGCGTGGCCGACCAGCCGATGGCGTCTGTTTGACGCGTGCAGTGTCGTCGACGGCGTGGCGGACCGGCGAGGAGGTAATCATCCTTCCCTTTGCCCTTTGTGCCCGCCTGCCTAGCCCATCTTTCCATTGCTGTCGGGAGGCCACACTTGTGCCCCTGTGTGCCCGCGGGACCAATTTCGGCTGTCTCGTTTCTCGCCGTGCCCACGAGACCGAGAATCTCGCGAGATTCTCGCGAGATGACGTTCCATGTGGAGAACACAAGGACCCAAACACACAAACTCCCCCTGTGTGTGCATATAGATATTGGGGGCAGGGGTTGACATAGAGAGGGGAGGGCTGGGTTGCTAATCAAAAATTGCTGGGTTAGATTTGGAACTGGTCTTGAAATTGGCCTAGGCCACTATCTGGCTGAAGTCAACTCTTCAATACAAGGATCGTGGGATCAGAATCGGAATCGGGATCGATGGGTACCGATCCGATCCGGATCGGATCGGATCGGACCAATTCCGACCGATCCAATGGAAGAAAATCGATCCAAAATCAGTAAGAAAAAAAGCAAAAAAAAACCGATCCGATTCCGATTCCAATCCGATTCCGGCCGATCCTGGTCGATTCGACTGGAATAGCAAAAAAAGAAAAAAAACGATACGATTCCGATTCCGATCCCGACCGATTCGGCCGATCCGATTCCGATCCGATTCCGACCGATCCAGCCGATCCCAACCGATTCTGCCGGAACTTTTTTCCGGATCAGTTCTTCGGCCAAGAATCGGATCGGCAATGGCCGATCCGATCCAAGAATCGGCCGATTCCAATCCGAATCCGCGATCTATACTTCAATAGGATAGGATCACGCAAAAGGGCGGGCTGTTCATGATTTGGTTTGATCTTTGAGATTTATTTTGTCAAACCAAATTACCTCCCAAACTATATTTTATTATGACATAATATATTTCCGTGGGTGTAAATTTTCATTTGGTTTGTTAAAAATCATATTATATAAAAATTAGTCTGTGTTTATATCTTTTGTTAGGTTTATCTTAAAAACTCTTTGAAACAAATTTATTTCATTAGAGAAGATATATATTGTTAATATATATAAATTAAAATAAATATTTAGTCTAATTCGGGTCATTTGATTTACCGGTTTAGTTCAAAAGACTTTAGAAACCAACCAAATCAAACTGAACAAACTACTTGTTTGGCTTTTTGGGTTGAACCGAATAGTGGACACCGGCAAGAACTTGCATCACTCAAACCTGAACTGGCCAAACTGACCTGAAATTGGGTAGATAGAGCAATCCTAGTCTAACTATTAATAATTTAAAAGAAAAATAAATCAGTCCAACTCGGCCAATAGACATGGATTGACATTGATCAGCCAATATCTACCAGATTCATGTGGAGTTCAACTTGCACCCAATGGATTCAAGGAACCCATGACCTTGCGTGAACCCAAATTTGAAAATTGGATTTGGATATTCGGTTGATGGCCCAAAATAGGCCTCAGTTTCGGGTTCGAGTGTACCCAATTTGAAGCAGATCCGAATGTTACATCACGAGTTGTATTTGAGAACCGGATTGGGGGCTTGCTGGATCCGATCTCTCCCTTGGCAGTCGGCTCGTCATCAACATTTGGCGCTTCGACTGATCGATCCCTTCGTATTCTCAAGCTCCCACAGGCCACGGTGGCATGCCTTACGTAGGATTCCTCTTTCGGTCTTCCTCCTTCTCCTTCTCCTTCCCTCTGTTTTTCACCTCACCTTCTACAGCTACGTAGGTAGGTAGGGTCTGCACGTACAGGCGGTGGCAGAAGCAGAGAGGCCAGTGGTGTCTGCTCGGACGCATGCGACAGACAGAGGAGGGAGATGACAATGTGAAGCCGACGAGAAAGACGGCGAGGGCAGTGCCGCGGTGTTGCGATGGGGTAGGCGGAGGAAAGGGGGACACAAAGGAGGAAAGGGGGAGGTGGCAGTGGCAGGAACCGAGGAGGACAACAACAGGGGAGACAGAGGTGGAGGAGGCAACGACACGACACGGTAGAGGAAGAGAGCGGCGATGGCGGTAGAGGGCCCTGGCAGACGTGGAAAAAGGTAGCGGACCTATGGCATCTTCATGGCCGATCGAGAGTCCTGCACGTGGTCGCGACCTCATGGGCGACGCGATAGCACGCCTTCGTTGCTTCCTCCCCAAGTAATGAAGAGCGAGAGAGCGAGAGCGAGAGCGATAGCGAGAGAGATCTAGCAGTAGCAGGGCTTCAACTGTCAACCGTCAACAGGTTCTTAATTTTCGGATCTGGGTATGGGTCTAGATCCGAAATCCGATAACTCATAGGATCTGCTATTGGATTCTGTTCTGTTTTATTGGATTCAGGTTCAGATCCGGAAAAATCCGACCCAAAAGGGATCCATTGACAAGTCTAACTCCATGCACCATTCAAGCCCCGGTGGGTTCAAACCTTCCCATCATTGCCAGAAGGAAGTTGGATGTTTGTCCAGCATCCCTAGCAGCTGTATCCATATCATATTATCATGTTGTCACTGCCTCTCCAAAATCAGCCACCGCCATTATTTCCCCTAATTCGTCGGCTCCATCTCCTGCCCAGAGCATCCCCATTACCAGGTTTGTGAATGCTAATATAGCTCCTAAATCACGCCTATATTATCAGAAGTGGTTGAAGCAACTGTCTAGGAGAGGAGGCAAAGTGGGCCCTCTCATCTTTAACTTGGGACAAAAGGCAATTGCTGATTGCTGCCACCACCACCTCCATCAAGATAGCCATGTCAGGTGCCCCACACCCCTAGGAAGACTGGAAAACGTCAGTGGAGGCGGACAAGGAGGTGAGCAACATGGCACCTGATCGCATCACCCAAGATCCACTCCCTTGTACCCTAATGGTTTGTCAAGACGAATCAAAATCTCTGTTATCAAAGGCAATCAAGGCGAAAAGACATTGCGAGACGGCCCCTCACTGCCTCAACTCAGTACAAATCACCTAGGTGATAGCCTCTCCCACCACCTGTTACCATTTGCTGCGCCTCCGTAGCCTTTCCTCGCTCTGGTTGGGTAGGGAAGACATGATCCATCTTCGGATCTGCAGACCCAAATAAGGGGGAAAGCCACAACTTTAAGTGGACTGCCTCCTGGGCACTGAACTGCCCTGGTCCGACTAGCAGTTCAGCGCAATAGGCTTAGGCAGTCCACTTTAAGTTGTGGATCCACCTTTTTGGGCCCATGGGATTCAAAATCAAATCAGCAAGCCCTATCTTATCTGCCCGAACATCTGTTTTCTCTACCAGAACCTAGAGGCAGGCAATCCAGCAGTGGGTCAGGCGATGGGGTGAGGTGGCAAGGATAGGGGTCTCTCACCTCAATAGCCTCTCACCTATTATAGCATAGATCAAAATTTTAAGTTTCGATTCACTTTGGAACCGCTGGTGAAAAAGGGGGGGGAGTAGATCTTGGTCCCTTAGTTGAGAAGGGGGTCACATCAGGTGTGACACTGGTGAGGATTCCAACCATGGGCAGCCTCCAAAGATCTTCATACACCTCTACCAACCTCCTCCAGCTTACTTAGAAGACACATACCCTCTTGTCCCCCTCCCCTCCATCTACCAACATCGTATGAGGCAATTGTGTGGAGACGTCGGAGGCAATGTGACAAGTGTGAGCTAGCCCTAACCTCAGTACCTCATGCCTCTAACAATGCCTCACACAATGATCGCAAGATCGAAATTGGGATCTAGATCGGTGGGTCCCGATCGGAACTGGATCGGCTAAATCGGCCAATTCTCCAAGAGAAAAACATATCTGGAATCAACCAGGATCAGTTCTTCAAAAAACTCTAAAAAACAAAAAAAACACAGAATAGATCTGATCTAGGCCCTTTCGGTGCCAATTTCGGCCCCAAAAATTAGCCGTATAGGCCGACGGATATCAGGGAAGACAGCCACGGAGGCACAACACCGCTTAGTGGCCCTTTCTGCCAAGGAATCACCAGAATTGGTCGATTCGATCAATTCTGGTGTCAATCCAGGCCAATTAGACCAATTTCAGTCCATTCGGGTGAGAGATAGGCTTGGAACGGGTCTCTTGGATAAAATAGGATCGGACCAATCCGAGCTTGGAATTGGCCGAACCTGATCCAGATTGGCCAATTCTGCAATCTATGGTCTCGTGTCGACTGCCTTGCATGTCCATAAGTGCAGGTGCGGCTCTAACAACATAGTCTCACATCAGAGCCACTGTGCACAAGAACATGTGCTATCGCAAGGTCAACATGGTTGTTAAAGGTTTTGATCTGTTTAGGATGGATCTCCCAACCCATGGAAAATACCTAATATTCAATTTTACAAGAGTATCCAAGTTTATGAACTAATATATAACTAGATATGTTTATAAGAAGTTAAACAGAATAGCCTCCAACTAAAATACTCAAGTATACAAGTGATCTTCTTATATTTAATTTTTAATCAATTTCAGCAATGTAAATTAATATAGTAATTTCAGATATCTACATTATATTTTATCATATCAATTAGCGTAATGACATTTTCATATAGGTATTATTTTTACGGAGAGTGTGGATCCCTTCATTCACCTTTAGGCAGTTGAGAAGAGATGAGATAACCCCTTGGATGCTTCAATCACCTAGCACCTTCAATTACATACATTTTAGCAACAAATATAACAAATTTATGAGATTTATCATCTTTCACCAATATAGCATGATTTACCACATTTATCAATAATTATATAATTTAAATATTAAGTACAATTTGCAGTGAAAATTGCTGATTTTATCTACCACATAGGTTACACAGCAAGATGGTTGAGACGAGATGATGACCATTCTTGCCCCAATTATTTCTCATCTCTAGTGACTAGCCTAAATGCATTTACTTCTTCAAGCTCCATGTTACTGCCTATTTTCAAGAGTGGATCAGCAAGAAAAAGGCATATAGATTGGTTGGTTCAAACCACCATAGATTGAGGATAGTCTCAGATAACCTGTACACAATCTCAATCTTCCAAACATTAAACACCACAAAAATGAGCACAACAGAGCCAGTTAGGCAACCAGATACGCGGATGCCTTGACCAAGAATGAAGGCAAATGATTTGTTCTTGTGCCTAAATAAGTGGAGAGACTCATTCAACCTCTGGTGCAAAAGGAAAGCAAATAGGACCACATACTTAAGGTACTATATCCATTCCACTGGCCAAACAGAGTAGGACAATGAACATGACTCCAACCTGTATGCCCTATTGACCTCATTAAATTAGGAAAAAATTTTGACAAAAAGGTGGGTGAAATAACTTGGATAACTTTCTTTATCCAATGTATTCAGTTCTATAGGTTGGACAGAAAAACTGCATAAGTTTATCTGAGTAACTGATGGCCTGTCATTTGGTCAAAAGGAAAGGTTGAAAATTCCAGCTACTCCATAAATTACAATTAAAGTAGATAAGTATTCTTAGTTTTCCCACATGAGAATGCCCATTCCAACATTCTGTTATCAAAGTACCATACCCCCATCCAAAAGAACCAACCCATAGGGTATAAAGACAAAAACCTAGAAATGAAGAATCATCATTTTATAAATCCCGACAGACCTCTGATGGATCTTGGTTTGACACCCCAAAGCATAGAGTAAGAAGTTAAAAGATACCCTTCAAAAGATGGGATGATGTTCATAGTTGAATTTGCAGCACTAAAAAAAGATAAGGCAACCTGATTATGATAATAGATAAACCAGCCACTTTAAATTGGAATACAAAAACAAGCTAAGAATATTTATTGGTTATAACCAGTTCAATTCCTTGACCACAAAAGATATGCATTGATTGCAGTACACAATGACAGCTTGCAGAGAAAGTTTCTTATTATGTACTGTTGCAGACTTGGTAAATTTCATGCTAACATATCTTATTTCAAACTAATGCAACAACTTTGAAGAGAGAATAACCAAAAGACAATAGACACCAGCATCCAACAGATTACAATATAATGAAAAGGTACCCAAGGAGACACTAGGTTCATGACACATCACAAGAAGTTCAGAATAGTCATATACAAGGGAACTTCTACCTTTCAGGTACATTTTATCAGTGAGCCAACCTGAAACAATTATAAACAGAACATACATTATAGCAAATGATGTGAAACACATGACGGTGCCTTCTACTAAATATAAGTAGAATCACAATGTCACTAGGTTTTTTATCATGCCAAAGTTATAAAAGCCGTCTCTAATATAGTGGCATTTTTCATGAGACCATGAAGGCAAACCATCTTATTCAAACAAAAATACATCAGTTCAGAATGCCAGAATAATATCTATCATATTTTAGTGTCTGGCACTCTACAAGGGTAAAATAAAATCCAACGGGAAACACAAAAACAGAAAAGCTAAAGACATCAAAACCTCTATTCTACAGATAATTTTACTGAGAAAAATTCAATTCTCTCACAAAGAAGAATAGCCTTTATTTTCCCTGTTAAACCATATTCTTGACCGGTGAAATTTTATTCTGTAGGACATTCTTCAAAACGTCCATCACTGATCCATAATCTGCCTTCACACTTACAGGCGGATTAGCGAAATGGCATGCCATGTCTGCTATCTCCTTAGAATGATAAGCAACCTTGGATTGAGCAAACTTCAGACCATGAGCTGTGCTGATGACAACTGTTCGATCAGTCTTTCCAATAACCCCTCTCTCGCGGAGCTTGATCAGGGCTGAAAGTGCAACACCAGTATGAGGGCAGGCAAACATTCCTGTAAGATCTGCCTTGGCCATGGCATCCATTAGTTCCTCCTCAGATGCCTCCTCGACAATACCATTGGAACTTTTCAAAGCAAACACAGCGCGGTCTATAGAAACAGGGTCACCAATCTGAATCGCAGAGGCAAATGTGGTGGAAGCAGTAACGGACTTGAAGTTCTTCCAGCCTGTCTTGTAAAAAAGATAAAGTGGATTGGCATTGGCTGCCTGTGCACAGACAAGCCGTGGAATGCGATCGACGAGGCCGAGCTCTCGGCACATCTCAAATCCCTTGTAGAAGGCATAGATATTGCCAAGGTTACCCCCAGGAACTATCACCCATTCTGGGACCTCCCAATCAAACTGCTGAAGTATCTCAATGGCGGCAGTCTTCTGGCCCTCGAGGCGGAGGCTGTTGAGGGAATTGGCGAGATAGATCGGAAGCTCCGAGGTGACCTCACGGATGAGTCGCATGCAACCGTCGAAATCGGTGTCAAGGCTGAGGACAAAAGCGCCATTGGCAATAGGCTGCACAAGCTGAGCGACAGAGATGCGGTCGGCTGGGAGGAAAACGAAGGCGGGAATGCCAGCCGCGGCGCAGTAAGCCGACAATGCCGCAGAGGTGTCGCCAGTGGAGGCGCAGCCAACGCCGACGATAGGGCGGCCTAGACGGATGAGGCGGTTAACCTGGCTGACGAGGACGGTCATGCCAAGATCTTTGAAGCTTCCAGTATGGCTGATGCCGCAGTGCTTAACCCACAAATCGTTCATACCTTGGACAAAGTCCTTCCCGAATCTCTCCGCCCAGAAGAGGTTGGAGTTGCCTTCGAAAAGGGAAACAATATGCTCAGGATCGATCTCAGGTAGCACCCACTCCTTCTTCGACCATACGCCAGAGCCGTAGGGCCAGGTAGTGCGTCCGACGCGCGAGTCAAATAGATGCTTCCAGTAGGCGCCATCAAACTTCTTCAGAGCAGCCATGTCATGCTGCACGTCCAGTAGTCCCCCAGAACGGCCCCGGTACACGACCTCGTCCAGGGAATACTGTTCTTCGGTGCCATTGGAGGAGCACGTGGAGAAAGGGACGTACCTGGCGGAGAGCCCGTGCTTGTTGTTAGCGGCATGCTGGTGACGAGTCGCCTCTTCCCGGATATTCTCATCGGCGGAACGTCGGTGCTTCGCGGGAGCGGCGACGGGCGCCGGATCCGCGGAGGAGGAGGATGTAGCACCAGTGGCGGAGGAGCAGGGAATGGCGAAATAGGGGCGCGGGGAGGGGCGGAAGAGAAAAGGGAGGGCCGGGAAGGAGATCGGCAGAGCAGACTGCGCGGGATTGGGAAGAGGTTTTGGGGAGGCGGGTAGCGGGTGGTGGAAGGCGATGAAGGACGCCGCCATGCCGGACCGCCGCTTCCCCGAGGGCGTCGAAATGGGGGCTGAGAAGGAGAGAAGAGGCTGTGATGCGTGATCTGCCGTGTTTGGGGGTTTTATAGATCGCGGGTTTACAGGCTCAACGTTCAGGCGGCGTTTGGTAATGATTCCGGGAAGAGATTAACGCTCTGGCAACTCAAAATCCCAACCAAACATAATAAATTCACATTAGTTTCTAAAATCTTTAAAAATTCATATCCATTATTTTCTATATCTCTATTTTTTAATTCTCATTTTTACTTTTAAATATGAAAGTCAACACGAATTTATTATATTTCACTGGTAAATTGAGCTGAGAGATATTTCTGATAAGAATATCTCTCCAAAATCTGTATCAAACGTCACCATAAAAGTAAAGAGAAGATTTTGAGAATCTAAGTTAGAAGATTTTCTTACATAGTATGAATGAGATTTTGAGAAGAATCTGACACAAAATCTCCAAACTTTTAAAGATTGTGGCATTTTTTAAAATCAAAATAATAAAAAGTGAATAAAATCGAATCTAATAATTAATAAGAAATCGACACAAAACGATCCGGTACCAATTAATTGTTTTAAATAGTAAATAATTTAAAATAAATTAATTTAGAGTTTAATGTTTTTGATTTAGGTAAAAATTTATTTTCTAGAAATTATTTTACATAAAATTATAATAATATAATTTTAAAATTAATGTAACATAAAAACTGATTGATCCCGTGGATCAACTAATTTATCAATTCACTTCTATTTAGATAAGGTTAAAACTGTACCAGACCGTTAATAAGATAATACTAAATAAAGGAAACTGTCAAAGATTTAATTCCATTTAATTTACTTATTTCTCTGGTTCAGATGAACCCTAATAGCAGCTGAGGTTTGCTAGAATTTATAATTGGAGGGTCATGAATATTCGGGACCTTGTTTCGTATGCATTATCTTCCATAATTTGTTTAGTATGAAAAGTTAATCATTTTATTTTAATTGTAGTAGCATACTAAAAGAATCATTATAATGATATCATGTTAAAAATAAGATATTTATATTTTTAAAAAAATAATAACTTGTTTCAAAATGACAACAACTTTAATGACATAAAACATTATTTCAAAAAAAAAGACATAAAACATGCTGCTTTCACTTGTAGGCTCGTCACTATTTTTTAGTTACTTGGTACCATTGGAAACAAATTAAGTAATTCAGTAATACATTCACTATAAAATGTATAAATTACTTTTTTAATAAATTATTTATTAAGAGTACAAGTTAATTGTCACTAGACTACGTTTTTTTGTAAAATATATAATTTTTTGTCACGAGTTGAATAAATTAATTTAATAAAATAAATTGAATCATGTCATATGTTCAACTCTGAATCCCCCACTCCTTGAGAAGATTTATGCACCAAAAGTTTAAGCTCATAATCATTCTTGAAACCAAACACCATGAAAATAATAGATGGTAATTAGCTAGAATATCTTATATCTATTCTAATCAATTTAATCCCAATATCAAGCATGTGCCAACATAAAAGTCAAATAATTAATACTCTAAAAAATGATCTCTTTTAGAAGTTTAAAGTGGCTTTCTAGATTACTCAAAAGTTTGAAATTTTATTTCTTACACATCTGTTAGACTTCCGAAAATTAAATGATTAAGATTATTTGATACAGTGACGTTCGAGTAGATCAAGATTGCGTTCACCTCCATTTGTCGGCTAGAGACACTTACAAGGAACTTATGATTAACAGGTAGTGCAACTAAATGCATTCAAAATAGAAAAAAAATCATGTAAATCAATTCGATTAAGCTTCGGTTATTCATTTTTTCGATAAAATCGAATCGAAAGAATTATATCAATTTGACTTGGTTCGGTCTCTCTAAATCGAATGGAGTTGATAAATTAGTTGACTCAGTTTTACCTAATTTAGTTATGCATTATTATAAATATTTCAGATAACATCGAAGAGAGATAATTCTCTTCTAAAAATAAAGTATTAATCTTAATATTAATTATGATTAATTATATTTATTTTATTTTTATTAAGTTTAATTTATTTTTGTTGTTGTGAATAGATATTATAAGTTGAATAATTTAATTTAATGGTTACGTCAATTTCACCCCGGTTAACTTCATCCGTGATAATGAAAAGGAGAAATTTAACTCCCTCTCCCATCTTGTAACATCCGGCAATAAAAATAAATAAATGAAAAACCCTTTTTTCGCCACGTACCCCACTCCCCTCCACCGCCTTCCGTCCGCCGCCTCTCTCCCCCCTCGCGAACCTTCTCTTCTCCACCGCCTCCCTCTCTCTCCAGAACTTTCCTCGCCACCCCTCCCTTCGTCGTCTCCGTCGCCGATTTATTCTCCCCTAGTTGCCGCCTCCGCCGCGCGCTCCCCTCTCTCTCTCTCCCCGTCGCTCCTCCTCCTCTTCTTCTTCTTTGTCGCGGCCGTCGTTGCTGCTGCCGACGCCGCGTCACCACCGTCGTCGCGGCCGTCACCCTCTCTCCTTCCCACTCCCGCCGTCGTGCCATCATCTCCGTGAGGTCGCCGCCGCCATCCACCTCCCGCTCCTGCTCCCTCTCTCCCTCCAGCTCTATGTTTCTCTCTTCCCTCTCCCCCTCTGTTCTCCCCCCCTCCCCTCCCACTCGCGCACGCTCTCTCTCTCTCTCTCGCAACCCCGCTCTCCCTCCTGCGCTCTATCTCTCTCTTCCCTGCCTCTCTCTCCTCTTCCCCCCCCCCACATGCTATCTCCCCCCTGTGCGCTCTCTCCCTCTCACGCTCTCTTCTCTCTCTCCCTCTGTCCGCTGCTCTCTATCTCACTCTCTCTCATTTATCCCTCTCTTGACGTTGCCGCGTCGCCTTGACGTTGCCGTGTGCCTGCAGCCGTTGTTGGCGCCATTTTCCCGTTGATCCGTCAAGGTCAGTCTCGGTATTTCTAGATTCTATTTTATTTTGAGATATTTAGATATATTCACAATTTATTAAAATATTGATATCTTTCTAGTTGTCGTCGTCGTATGCCTTAGTCGATGTCGCTTCGCGATCGTCGTCCAGTTGGCTTCCATTGGATTTGGTTGATTCTCCTCAATCAAGGTAGGCATCCCAACTTATCCTTAGCATACCGATATGTTAATTAACATGTTAAAATGTGTTTAATAGATAAATAGTTAGAAATTAGTGATAAATGATAGTTTAATTATTTAATTGTCTGTATGTGATTATTTAAATGTCAATCATGTCATTCATGTGTAGTTGCATTCATTTTCATGAATTGGATTAGTTAGTCATAAATATGATTAATTATGATTTAGAGATCATATAAATTAGTTAAATATTGTGTTAGTTAATTACATTGTTTGTATTAAATTACAAAAATTGAAATTATGACATCTTATAATCATATTCACATCCGATTTATGATCGATGTTGTTCTATTAAAAGTTAATTAAAATGATTTTGGAATTATTTGATAGTTATGGAATATGATTAATTAATGTTAATAGCTTAATAAATATGCCATGTGGATCGTTTTGTGGATTATTATAAAATCATAATCAATTCAAGTTTAGCATATCTGTCCGTGTTGCATATTTTTGATTGGGTCAATTGCATGAATTGCAGTATAATTGAATTATGTGAATGATTGCATATTGTTCCGAATTGAGTTTGTTGCATTGGAAATGTGAATTGAGGAACTGTTCTGCATGACTTGATATTATGTGTATTTGGTTCAGTGAAATGGCAAATGTGATTCAGTAATTCTGGTTATTTGTTCTGTTGAATTTATATTGTCTGAGTAATTATATGACTTTTACTTGTGAAATATTATTGATGCTATGATGCACATGATATAATATTTACTCCTCTGGCCTATTTTAGTGGTCCTGGGGCAGCAGATGAATTAGATTGATTTGGTGCATCTTTCGATCTCGGATACCGCGGTTTATCCTAAGTACACCCTGCCTAGGTGTACTATGTGATTTAGCATTACTATATGGTACTTCTATATATATTTAGAGCTGGAGTGGAGTTCTGCCAAGTGAAGCATATGATCTACTCAGACAGATGGAAAGAAATAAACACATGTAGGTCCAGGTTGCATGGACATGTAGAGTAGATCAGTTAGTTTAGTATAGTTAGTTTGGTTCATGTAGAGTTTGGTTAAATCGGTTTATCAATTTTGGAAAGGACACAAATAAATAATTGAATCTTGATAATTAGTTTAGTGATTATGATATAATCTGATTTGTGTTGATTCTATCATTTATTGCTACTATTTAGGTTGATTAATATAATAGGAAAGTTGGGTATAAGTCCTACTGAGTCCGTGTGACTCATTCCTATTCCTTTAACATTTTTCAGAAAATCAGAGTAGCGCAGCAGAAGCGTAGTGGATCAGGTTTAGTGCAGAAGAGGCTTAGAGAATTTGATTTATGAATGGTTTATATTGAAATCAAGGTATGGTATATATTTGGATTGAATCATTTGTTTTATAAATTGGGACCTGTGATTCATTATTTTTCCAAACCGACGTAGTTTTGGGGTTAATTCCCCGGTCCCGTACCCGGATTTATTCCACTGCGCCTGTTGTGAAATCCGGGACGTGACACATCTTATCTCTCTTTTTTATTTTCTGGTCCTATGCTCTATTAATATTATTTTTTAGTCCCTTTCTCAAATTTCTCAAACTTTCGCCCCCATTCCAATCTCAATATCACGCTAAGTCATCAGATTATGTCCCAAAGATTCCACTTTTACCCCCAACTTGCTGCGCTCCCAGAGACGAGTCATATGGATGTTCACATATTAGAACAGAATGCAACCAACCCATGGAATCGATCATCAGATAGAGAGGAGCGCCTCTTCAACGGCTCGAATTTGTGTCAACAACGGCACTCGAATCTGTGTTGAAATGCTAGCCAAACCTCTATATTTGGACGGGGTAAGATAAAGAGCTTGTGGACATTCGAGTAGTCCTGTTGTATACAGCGCAGAGACTGTGACTGAGTTCGATTTAGTGCTGGCTGGCATGTCCTGAGAAGTTGAGATAGTCCAAGATGGAGAAGAAGATGAACGCACTGACGGTGAAAATCGTAGAATCTATCGCTGCAGGGATGGATGAACGCACCATAGGCAAATCCTGAGATCAGAGTGACCGAGATCCAGAGAAGCAACACCATCTCCATCCATCCAATCGATTTCTTGTGGGGTGTTTGGTTGCATGATAATTTTTTGTACATTTTTATGGTAAAAAATTACATTAAAATAAAAAGTGAACCAACTCATGACATAAAATTATCATGTTTGGAGGGATGTGATAACAAAAAAAAATAATTACCATATATGACCAAATAAAGTGGGGGACCACAAGAAAAAAAAAAGCGGTGAAACCCTTTTTTTGTTTAAAAAGAAAATCACTTTTAAAATATAAAATTGTCATAGTTATCAAACATCTTTTTCGACAATTTTTTTATCATTCTTAAAAATTAAAATAAAAATCTCCGTTATCACGTAACCGAGCACCCCATTAGGATCGATCCGGTGGAACAACGGAGTGCCACCATCCAGAAAAGAAGAGCGTCATCCGAATGAGAAACCCTAGGGAGATGGGGGGAGACAGCGAAAGTGAGCTCAATCAGGTGGCGAGGAGTGCCACTGTCCATCAGGAGAGAAGTACCACCATTGGGGGGAGAGGAGCACCGTCCGAACAAGAGGGCATCGTGAATCTTCTGGGCAGCTCTGTATCCATTTAGATATTCTTTGAGACCTACCTAACCATATTGTTACATCTGCTGTATGCCTGTATATATCCATATATGTTATATGTGGTGAGAAACTTATACATGTAATATGAGAAACATAGTAAATGAAAAATGCCCCACAACATGCTTTGATATGTGTTTGATACACACTCCAACACATACTCAGATGATACATGAAATCACTTGGAATATGAGATGGAGTATCCGATAGGCATAAGCGGTGCGGTGGACTGTCGTTTATGCCAATCTTCCGTTTCAATGATAAAACATAGTTGACGCCAAGAGTAGTAGAGACTTTTTCTTTTATTTAAGCCGATGTTAATTAATTAAGGACCATCGATTATTTTATTAAGGACAATACTGAATAATGTCATCTTTTTATTAAAGCCAACATTATAAATAGAGATCAGCTTTTTACGTATTAGAGATCAATAACGTTTACGTTTGCGGATTTGGCTCCGTAATGTAAAAGAGATTTTGTAAATTAATAATAACCTACCCTCTCCTATCAAATAAATTTTTTCTTTATTACTATATATTACTACTCATTACATTTGTGGAGTTAGTAACATAGATAAAACAAGATCATGTGATATTGTGCTTTGTAATTGAGGGAGGATTGCGACTCCTTGTGAATGGCATCTTTTCTCTCCAGTAACATGGGGTGATCCGGACTCAATAAGTTTCATTGTGAAGTTTTCGGGAAAGAGGGAACACACCAACCCACATAGCAGGATATCTAATCTTATTATTTAAAGAATTTTTAATCTAAATATGATTCTTATATAGGCATGCCTATAGAATTGTTATCCTTGGTAACATCATCCTTGTTCTCTCCCCAATATGTTCATTTCAAACATGCTTATCAGTTCAATACGATATGGGGTGGTTGGTTGCATAATATTTTTTTTTGTATATTTTTATGATAAAAATTGTATTAAAATAAAATGTGAACTAACAAATGACATAAGATTATCATGTTTGGAGAAATGTGATAACAAAAAAGAGTAACTACTATATATGACCAAGCAAAGTGAGTGACCACAAGATAAAAAAAAGGTGAGACCCTCTTTTTTGTCTAAGAAGAAAATCATTTTTAAAAACATAAAATTGTCATGGTTATCAAACATCTCTTTCAACAAATTTTATTACAAAAACATAAAATTGTAGCAAAACTCAAATTATCATGTAACCAAACACCCCACTAGAGTCTAACTACTTGGTTAAATATATTTGACCAATTAATAGGTTGATGTGAGATGTATTAGATAGCTTATGTATAAACTATGTTGTCTTATTTGATTAACAGTGACCTCTAAGTTTATTATCACGTAAATTGGGAGATATTATCAAAACTCCTTCTGGTATAATGAATTAATTATCTACACAATTAGTTCACTTTGTTTATTTATAATGGATAATATCAAATAACTATATCATTAGCTCTAAGTAGTATTAAAGATATTGTCATTTGACTGCAATCTATTATCTATCTAATATTCTAAAATTTTTATATTTAGGATTATCAAACTCATATAAAGTCATGTTGAAGTGAAAATCATACTCATATGATATGTTTTGTATGCATTTCTCTATGATATGTTTATTTTCGTGATATTAGGAGAATATTTTTTCTTGGCATGTTAACCAACCCAAAACCGCGGTACTGAGTTAGAGAGGCCCAGGCTTATAAGCATAGGTACCTCCCATACCTAGCCAATATGGCACTATTCTAACTCGCCCCCTCACGTGCAAGCTCTTCTGGCTTTGACACGTGTACACTGTTTACGAGTGACGGTTGACGGAGGGGGGTCCACAGCCCTTGGCTCTGATACCATGTTAACCAACCCAAAACCGCGGTACTGAGTTAGAGAGGCCTAGGCTTATAAGCATAGGTACCTCCCCTACCTAGCCAATATGGCACTATTCTAACTTGGTTTTATTTCATATTGGCCACCGGAGGATAGTCCAATGCCTTTATTATAGCCTGGACCCGGGTCTCCTTAGCGCACGTGCGTTTTTGGAATTTCACATGGTATCAGAGTAGGTGGGCTTAGGCTCTGTCCTCCGGTGGATTTGTTCCTATTTTCGCTCGGTCCTGCCCCGTGTATTCCTATCGTGGCTCTGACGGTGGTGGCTGGCCGAGAGGGGGAGTGTTGAAGGGTTTTAACCCATATTGGTCACCGGAGGAGTATTCCATGCCTTTATCATAACCTGGACCTGGGTCTCCTTAGCGCACGTGCGTTTTTGGAATTTCACATGGTATCAGAGCTGGTCAGGCTGTAGGCTCTGTCCTCCGGTGGATTTGCTCCTATTTTCGCTCGGCCCTGCCCTGTGTATTCTTATCATGGCTCTGACGGTGGTGGCTGGCCGAGAGGGGGAGTGTTGAAGGGTTTAATCCCATATTGGCCACCGGAAGAGTATTCCATGCCTTTATCATAGCCTGGACCTGGGTCTCCTCAGCGCACGTGCGTTTTTGGAATTTCACATGGCAATCATTTATTTTTGCATGTTTAGCTTGTCATCCTTATAATCATATATATTAGAATCTAAAGATCAATCATACAATGGGGACCACAAAATCCACTATTTCCATAGTTGTGCAACATATAATTATATACTATTAGAAGAGGGGATCAATTTGATGTCCAATAATTACTTACATTTTATCCATAGTATCTTCACTTGTAACTAAATATAAGATCAAATGTCTCTATTATATGAATAGACAAATAGTACATAAAAATCTTGTCGTGGTAGATGGAAGACCTCCTTGCAAGGAGGCCACCCGGGTTTGAACCATTGATGTTGCTCTTGTGTCAGCTAGAGTCTCAATTATTGAGGTAATCTGACAAAAAATAATGTATTAAATATTGTCATCTATATCAAACAGTCTATAATAAAAATATGGCATATTTTTATGCATAATCAATTTTATTATTATGATCTCATTATTTGAGACACATTTTATAAAACTTATATCACTGTATCCTCATTTTATTTGATAGTATCATATACCCTATAAGTCAATTATATATAATATGATTCGACATTTATAGGCATATCTCATTGAATTAAATAGGCAAATCTTCATTACTAACTCTTATTAGATACGAATATCATAATGAAGTTCTTGATCACATGTAATGATGTTGATATCATGATAATGAGATCAATAATCTAAAGATATGTGATTTAACTATTCTTAGTCATAGAATCATTAAAATGAGCATCAAGTATGTATGTGATGTCCTTTGATGTGATGAGAATGGCCAATCTTATGAGTCATTAGTGTGAAGATATTGAGTTACACATATATGTTTTCATTAGTCCCAAGAGTTTATTGAACTGACCAAATTAAAAATCTTGAATGATATCTTAATGAACTTCCAATTAGTTTTCTAACATCATGATCGTATGATTAGATATTTGACCTTAGTCGTCAAAGATGTCTTGTTAGATTTGTATTTTGACCATTGACTTATGGATCACCATTTAGATGATCTAGTATAGCGATTGAATGAGTACAAAAGAAACCCGATGAAGGTAATTGAGTGGACAACAATGGATCATTCACTCTCAGCAAGTAAGAGTGAATGTCCTATGAGATATTACTCTAAATCCTTGATCATGATAGAGAGGATAATTAAAAAATAAGTTTTCCAATTAATCTGATTTTGAGTACCAGATTCTATAGAGTTGGTATAATAAGGAGTTGACAGTTAATGTCATACTCTTTTTTCAATCGGGACATTGAATGGATGATGATTAATATTCATGTGGTAACTGATGATAGAAAGATTTAATGAAAATAAGATTATCCTCATAGATGTTTGGAATCAAGAGATGTGACTTGTATTCTTCATGATAGGTAGGCAGATTAATATGTTATCGAATAACATATTTAATTTAATTTATTAGAATTGTTCTATTTTAACTAGGTCTTAACCAATTAAGTTATTGGGTCTGGTAGGTTATACATATAAGGACTTATCCATAAATACATGGGCAAGAGTGTAATTTATTAAGATTTTAAATTTTTATGAAAAATTTTAAATTCACTATGAATACTAGTGGTTTCATCCACACTCTATCAAACCAAATGTGAAAAATCACGTCCTCAACCTCATTCTTACCTCTTCCTCTCTCTCTCTCTCTAAGGTGTCCATAGATGATTTAGCTCCATTCAGGAAGAGTTCTCGAACTCAATGCAAAGGAAAAATCTACTATGGGATGAAGTTCGTGTGGATACTGCTAGAGACTCAACGTTTGAACGGTTTGAAAATCTTGAGAAGTTCTTCTTCCTCTTTAAGAGATTAGATGAATGTCTATTAGGTATATTCGAATCTATTTTGATCAGTTTTTAGTTTTCGTCGTTAAATTTCGATGGAGACAAGATTAACATGAACTCATAGAAATCGTCGCTTTTGTTGCAGCAAATTTTGTATGTTGATTTATTATAAAAAGAAACCAACACACTCCACAAGTAGCTCAAAATTCAACTCAATAAAACTTGACTTGACTTGTTTATTATGTTAAACGAATACGTTTGATCAAAAAATAAAACTTGTTTCATTAAATGAGTCAAACTTGAAAAGAGTCTTACTTGACTCAATAAACTCGTGAGTAACTATTGATTTAAATACTTAATTGAATATTTATATACCAATTTAATTTATGATTATTAATAACTATATATTGTTATTTAAATATCTGAAATAAGTTTGATTTGAGTTCAAATTTATATCAAGTTTTATAAATGATCTAAAGTTAAACTTTCCCAAATAACTTTTGATTGATTTCAACTTTTACAAACGAGTTCACATTGAGCTTGAATATGAATGAGAATTGAACTTGAGTCGAGTTGTTATTCGAGTTCTAACTTTAAATTAACTTGATTAAATAACAAACCAAACTTGAATAAATATCTAACATACTCAAAAAAGCTCAAATTTCAACTTGAACAAATTTCAACTCGAACTCGAGTAAAATAAATGAGCCTAGATTCAACCAAATACTATTCAATTGGGCTCAACTCTTTTTGCACCACGTGTAGTGGCTATTTTATTTTCACCATTAGTAATTTTTACACAAGAAATCTGAGGTTAAATCGGAACTTTAAATATTTAAATTAAGTTAAAACAGTTACCCATCCAAATCTCTAATTTCTATTTTCTCTAGATTCAACCAAATACTATTCAATTCGGCTGAACTCTTTTTGCACTACGTGTAGTGGCTATTTTATTTTCACCATTAGTAATTTTTACACAAGAAATCTGAGGTTAAATCGGAACTTTAAATATTTAAATTAAGTTAAAACAGTTACCCATCCAAATCTCTAATTTCTATTTTCTCTGAAAAGATATATTTTATAAGTGTAATATCAACCACTCATGATAAATAAAAACAAGTATTTATCGGAGGAGACTATATATCTAACCGGGGGAGTGCCACATGACTCTTAAACTTAACTATTATCAAAATCACGTGTTTCCATTTGGCTGAACAGTCCTAGACGATGTGGTACTATAAACTCGCCCTCCACTGCTCCACAGTCCATTGACGCTCGCGGCACGGTGGGCAAAGATCCTTCCTGGTTCTTGCCACCGCTGCTTCTTTGTCGGGCATACACGAGCGTTCGACATCTCTCCCTTCTTCCGTTCTTCCCTTCAATCGCCGGAGAGGCAAAAGAGAGCGGCGGCGGCTTCCCGGCTGCGAGTACTCCCCACCATTAAGCGCCCTCCCGGCGGATAGGCTCCCAACTAACGGCCGGCGGAGTCATACAGTCGCTTCACTCGCGTAGATCGTCGCTCAGGAGGGGGGGGGTGAAGATGAAGGGGATTGGGAAGAAAGGTAATGGGTGGGGAAGGGGGATACATGGGCTTTGGCAGCGGGAAGTCGGGGATGTGTCCCCCCATACATTTAAGCATAGGGTTGGGGCTTCTGAGGTCAGTTTTTGATTTTTTTCATCGTCTCTGGCCGTACGATCGTTTCTGTATCATCTGCACTCCGTTCATCCGTTCCTTTATTGTTATTTCTTTGAAGAACACCGTTCAAGCCTTGAGTATTGAATCTATGGACCTGATAAAAATGGATATGCCAGCTTAAGTTGGCAAAACCCTGCCAATCAGGTCTCTGGACCCAACAAATAGGAGACCTGCCAACTCGTACTAGGTCCTATGGCCCCGATGCAAGCCTCCTTCTCTACTCTATTCGGGTGGGGGAGGCACAAGGTGGTGGCCACCACCCTTTCACCGTCAAGAGGCAGCAATTTAGTGGACCCGGTCTGCCCCTTAATCGGAGTATCGTTTCGAAAGATTTTCTTGTTTTTTTTTTAAATTTTGAAGGGTCTATTCATGCCTATGTTGGATTGGTTTCCTTTCCTTGGATCAGCGAAGCTGGCCAATCCTGACCCAGGACATCTTGTGCTTCAGACATTATAAACCTGTGAATCTTCCTTTCTTTTTCTACTTGATCCTTGTATCTTAATCCAATGTTAAGGACTAAAATTTTCCCACCTTCCTACATCTTTATGATAAGCCTTTTCACTTGTTTCTCAACATGGATATATAATATATATATATATATCCAATTAGACTCTTTTGGGATCAAGGGCGGTTCCCTGCCCCACCCTAGGAAGTTGTCGGATTTCCTCGTACCAGGTCTAGGTATGAGGCACAATGGTGCCGCAGCTGCCTTCGGCACTGGATTCTGGCATGAGATGCTAGAATCAGCCAATTAGGTCCCGATTTAAGCTGATTCAGTTTTAGTGGGAATTTGGGGGTGGATCCCCTCACCTCCACAAAATCAGATCAACTTCAATTCAGCGAACCATGACTATAGTGAAAAAATGAGACAACACCTAGACAAACCTTTTGATGGACGTAACAATGGAGTTGTCAACATATAGAACAAACTAAGGTTATCTAATATAAATGGACATCAATGTGGAGTTGGGAAGTATAGGTAACAACTGCCGTTAGAAATTAAAGATCTCGAGAGTTATTGAGAGATTCATTGCATGGTTTTGTACAGGTAAAATAATAGAGGTCCCAAACATTCTCAAGAAACAAAGTTTTGTCACTGAGAAGGTTTTCTTGCAAAGGTTTATAACGTTGCCGTTCTCTATCCTTTCTAGGTTGCAACAGAAGTGTAATCAACAAACTATCTAATCTACTTAATATTGTTATGCAAAATACTAGAATTCCAATTCAAATATTCTTTTGTTCCTTTTCTAACATGTTCTTCAAATAGCATTGGAAAACCAGGTACCGCTGGTTTATCTAACACATCAAATATTCATCATGTGTGAGGCATGAGAGTCTTCACAAGTATTTTTTTTCCAAACCCGCAAAACTCTACCTATACTCATCTCTGAGAAGTTGACTGCTTGGCCACTCATGGTCTTTTGTTTAAGAGTGCATGCATTTATTAGAAGTCAAGTTATAACTCCTTGATTTCTCCTTTGTTCCAGTTTCTTCTGAACAGGAAAACTTTATTTTGGGCTATTCTTGATTCTTGAATTGTTTGCTTTGTTATAACATGACGTGCCTATCCTCCTAATGACCTTTTTTTTTGTTTAAAACAGGATCTCATTTTGCAGCTGGGTTTGTACAGAAAGCTGGACAAGCACAGAGGTTGCGTGAACACTGTGAGCTTTAGTTCAGATGGGGACATTCTTATATCTGGATCTGATGATAGGATGGTAATGCTGTGGAACTGGGAAAGGGGAAATGTTAAATTGGCATTTCATTCTGGCCATACCAATAACGTTTTCCAGGCAAAAATGATGCCCTACACAGACAGTAGGACTATTATTACCTGCGCTGCTGATGGGGAGGTATGACCTTGCCCTCTTAGGTGTAAGATCTCATTTACATCAACAACATTGGTTGATATCTTTTTTTTCATATTTAAAAACCGGGGACTATATTTTCACTTCTATGTTCTTCTAGGTCCGATGTGCTAGGATCAATGACGGTGGGCGCATTGAAACTACAGTGCTAGCTAGACATGAAGGACGTGCCCATAAGATGGCTGTTGAGCCAGGTAGTCCGCATATATTTTACAGCTGCGGTGAAGATGGCCTGGTTCAGAGGGTGTGTCTTTTGGCTTACTTTTCTTTTATCTTGTGACCCTTTCTTTTTCACTTGGATCTCTCTTGATATTTTTTTTTTCAATTTGTGCAGTTTGATTTGAGAATGCAATCAGCTCTGCCGCTTTTTGTGTGTAAACCGCTGGATGATACGTACACGCCAATTGTTCAACTGAATACCATTGTGATAGATCCATGGAATCCTAATCTCTTTGCAGTTGGAGGATCAGATGAGTATGCGCGCCTGTATGACATCAGGAAATATAAATGGACTGGATTAACTGATGAGTGCCATCCTGTAGACTACTTCTGTCCTCCTCATTTAATTGGTGATGATCATGTTGGAATCACAGGATTGGCCTTCTCGGACCATAGTGAGCTACTTGCCTCATACAATGATGAGCTAATCTACCTTTTCTCTAAGAACCAAGGATTAGGGCCCAGTCCCATTGGCAAACCCACTAAGACTGGATCTGGATTAGGATCATCATCAGAGTCTTCCTGTGATATGAGCACTGATAATAAGCCAGCACCTCAGGCCTATTCTGGACATCAAAACTGTAACACGGTCAAGGGGGTGAATTTTTTTGGTCCAAACTGTGAGTATGTAGTGAGTGGTTCAGATTGTGGCCGCATTTTTATCTGGAGGAAGAAGGATGGAGAACTATTGAGAGCTATGGAGGGAGACAAACATATAGTGAATTGTATTGAACCACATCCTCATGCCACCATGATAGCAAGCAGTGGCCTCGAAAATGATATCAAGCTATGGATTCCTAATGCCGTGGAAAGAGCACCTCCAGTAAACTTGGATGAGGTATGCATCTTCTGCCATTTTTCATTTTTTATTTAAAAATAAATTTTGATCTTTTATTTTCTTCTTGTTGAAAAGGTGGTATCTAGTTAATTGGCGATTTGTACTTGTACTTTTTAACAACTTACCCATTTTTTATTCTGATGGAAACTGATTGAAAATGTAAGATCTAGTTGTCTTGCTTTAGTAGCGCCATGTAACTTGGACAGCAGAGGAAAGTCTAATTTCTCTGCTGTTCCTTTTGTGCCGAAGGTTCTGATGCCTGATCGAATTGCTTGGTTTGCACTTGATGACTATGATTATGACTACATTGATGATGATGATGATGATGGAGATGATAGCTTTGATGACACTGATGATTTCGATGATGATTTTGATTTTTCTGATGACAATGATGCCGACAATGACGACGACGACGACGACGACGATGCCATGATGGTATTGATATAATGATTTGTGATCCAGCTGAAGCGTGAGAGGAGACAGTCACGCCACAATCTTCCTCGCAGCGTGTTAAGGATGTTTATCGCACTTGAGGGCCAACATAGAGATGAGTCCGTGAGCCATGAAGAACTGGAGGATCTTTTACTAAGGTGTACAAATGGTGATGGCCCCTCAGATGACGCGGATGATCGTCCTGGGGATTGTATAGTTGGTTAACGTGTACATCCTCATTTCATTTGTACAGTGGCATTTTCAAGACATCTGTTCCTGCTGGTGAAAACATGCCTCACTCAATGGTGCTTCTCAGCGCTTTGTTTACTTTGTTTTGTATGAGTTTAGGTGGAGCTATATTTTCAAATATTAGATGTTGCTTTTCCTTTGAGGCTTGATTGCTGATTTACTATGTCAATTAGAGGCTAGTTTTTCGGCAAGCCAATATTTAGTCCACCTAAATTTCGGCCCTCCGTTGTCCTCCTTATATCCAAGTTTCGAAAATTTTTAAGTTCCCCCATTTTGAAGCGGAGATGTCGGGAATTAGTTAACTTTGCAAGGAAACTGCCAATTTTGCCTCTGCACTTCTCTTGTGCAGCGTATAAACATAATGGTTAAATGTCGAAGGTGATGGTAAAAGTTAATGAGGACATATTTGAAATCTTAAATAATTACATGTGTAAAGTATCCTAATCTAAATGCGTATTCACCCAGCTTTTTCTTACAAAGCCGCATTCTATTCATCGAGAAGAACATGATCTTGGATAGCTTGTATCTTTCTCCTTGCATCTCTTTGTGATTTGCTTCTAGTTTCTGCGTATAAAAGACAGGATATAAGGTGGTGACGAGGGCGACGTATGAGCATTCCTCGTTGCAGTTTTAGTGCTGTGCTGTGGACTGACAGGTTCACGAGTAAGTGCTAGCAGAAGTAAAAAGAAGAGATCACCTAGTAGATGTAGAGCAGAAGCGTGATGCCGCAGCTAGTTAGTACATTAGACGTCATTTGGTACCGAGATAAAAATACAAAAGATAAGAATAAGTCATTCTTTATGATTAATCTTATCCCCCACTATATTTGATTTTGATTTGAGATAAATTTTAAATATAACTCATCCTATGTTTGATATAACAATAAAAGGTTTAAGGATAGTCTTATCATAAATATATAAATATTTATTAAATACAACATCATAGACGACAAAATATATTAAAATTTAATGTACAAAACAAGAATATTTAATTTTTTAAAATAATTTAAATAATTATATAATGAGTTTGAAACATAAATGCTACAATTAATCTAATTTTTTTCTACAGTAATGCAAAATCAGACAATGCCAAACATTTCAAAGATCGATACTATTATGTTATATATCTTCTATTTATATCTGCAACAACTCAGATGACTTACGAATATCCGATGTCCTTCATTGCAGCTGCATTTCCCGGCCAACATCAACATTGTGAACCCAACATTATGCAAGACTTGGGGTATTTTAGTACAAAACTAACTTTAATTTGGAGATAAACATACAAAACTAAATCTTGTAGCAAGTAGACCCCAAAAAACCCTCTGTTTTGGGCCAAGTAAAAAAATCGAGCATAATACTCGCTTTTAAGCAAGACAATTGTACATTTCTAATGATCATAACTACGTCAAATGGTTAAGATACAGAAAAAAATTTGGAACACCCATAAGCACCTTATACCACAAAGTTGCCCAAAGCCAGTGATCAAAAGTTTAGAACTACATACGAGGTGAGATACAGAGAGAAAAAAATAGAACACCTATGAGTAGTGATATTTTACTCACTGCTGATATTAGATTGTTGTACAAAAATGAACTTTCTAACTCAGACAAAGAAAATATGTAACAAAAGGTACCACCTCTAAGTATGGTGCTTGCTTAATCGCCAAGAATTTTATTCAAGATATCGGCCATTAAGTGGTTCAAAAAATCCCTAGGCAGTTCCTTCTCCAAAAAGCTCAAGAAACCAACTACAAGTGCCTTGCATGCGGCCCCAACAGGCTATCTGTACAAAAAAAAAACCCCCAAAAGCTGCTAAACTAATCAATCAGTAGAAGCTGAAATCTGAAGAACCTATATAGACCAAGCAAGCTCTGCTCGTCCAGCAGCCATAATTCAACTCTTCTTGCTTCTCAGGCGCCAGCAAGCTACAACTCATGTCTTCATCAGCCTGTTACTCCAGATGCCATAATTAAGAAGAATGTTTTCGCTTGAGAATAAAGTTCCAAAATCACATAATGAGCGCGCACATCCAGTCCAAACTAGACATGGCTATTTGACAAAAAGCGAGCAGTATATTAATTAAACAACTGGCAACATTAAGAAATTACAGAAAAAGAAAGTCAATGGGAGCACTGGAAGGAAAAAATTGCTTCATATTAACCAACGAAAACTATCTTTAGGCATGAAAATATTGCTCTCGGTGGTGCATTCACGTGATTTTGATGGACGTCGAAATCGAGATGTGAAGAGATAATGAGCAGATAAATTCGACCACTGTGCTATGGACGAGGCCAGAAAGAACATCGTCTATTCAAAATTTCCCGAAAACCTCGTACCCACGCTGCTCACCAAATAGGCCGGCCCCTTGATGAGCCCTCCAACGTTTCTCTTCACTCTCCTCTCCTGGAAACAACCGTCTTTTCCATTGCCCGTTTTCTTTCGGGACCTTCTCTCAGGCACCTGGTTAAATGATAGAATACTAGCTAGAATATGGTTCTTGCTTCCGTAAATCATTTTTTTCTTGTTTTTGGTTTCAAAAGGTTGGCTGGAGGCCACACTTTTCCTTTGCAGATTACGGGGCCTGAAGACCGGCTATTCTTCAGGGGAAGATCATTCTACACTCTTACAGCCCACCTTTACATTCTTGCAGCATGCCACTCTTCGACAAAGAGAGATCATCTTCGGGAGGCGCCCGCTCATGTCCCAGTCCCACATCGGCGGTCGAGGAGATGTGGAGCGGTGCGAGCCCGTACAAGGGAGGAGGCCGGTCGAACGGCGAACCATACTTACCTGGACGGGGTCGACGGGTGGTCAGGAAGGCCCGTGGCCTAGGTTGGCGGCCCGCATTGCACTCTTGCGGGAGCACCCGCCTACCATCTCCCCAAGCGGGAGAGTGGACGTCATAATTTGTGGTAGTGGAGGCCTGCGTTCGCGCGGCCTCTGCCCATTCTTTAAAGCCCAAAACTTTCGATTTGAGCTGCCCAGTACCCTTTATTCTAGTTCTATTTTAGCCGCCCGTTTATTTGTAGACTAAGCTCGCCTAAGATTATTAGGAAAATGTTACGGTTCTGGGTTGTTTGTCTCGGGCCGGTCTCTATGGTGTGCATAGCTTTTTATTTAAAAATGAATTAATAATTCACATATAAATTTTGATTTGATATAACCTCTTTAAAATTTTATGTTTATTATTTATTAAGTTATTTAATTTATTTTTAATCAATTTTACTCAATATTTTTTTCTTTTCTAAAATCGGATAAACGGAAATAGAATATTTTCGTAAATTAATGGAATATCACAGATAACTTCAATAGAATACAAAAATACCGGTAACTTGCGTAGAATGAAAAAAAATATTTAGCAAATGAGATCAGAAAATCACATCCCGTTTACACCCCTAAACCGTGCTTAAAACCAAGCGGCATTCTATTTGGTTCGGTGTCAGATCAGTTAAAAAAATTATTCTGGTCCGACATGGACGTTCTGCTTGACCTTCGAACGGGCTGAACCGAATCTGTTTGGCTTGGCGATTTAAACTATATTTATTCTTCACACCCCCTATTCAAACACAAGAACAAGCTCACCGGCATTTTTCGTTATCTTTTCGCTGTCTCTTTGAAATCAAATTCGTGCAAGTTGCACAAAGGGACATGTGAGAACGGAGAACCATTCCAACAGTATACAGGTGAGCTCCAGTCCAACGCAGAGCGAGGATTCTGAATATGCTCCTAACCCAGCACACCATGATTCCTTATCACTGAGTTCTATGGATAAGCTGAGATTAGTTCCCCCACAATAGGATACGTTTCGGAATCTGCCCCTTGGGTGCTGGGGGCCTCGCCCCTGCGGGAGCCCCATTGCCCCGGCGCGGAAGCCTCGCCCCGCCCCTGCGGAAGCCCCATCACCCCGGAGCGGAAGCCTCGCCTCACCCCTGCGGAAGCCCCATCGCCTAAACCCTCCCCCGCTCAGAACTCTCACTTCCACAGTCCCGTTTGGTGGTTTTTTTTGTGGTGGTTTGTCTTTGCTATTTTGAGGTCATTTTTGTTTTGGGAGGGATCCCTCCCTCCCGTACTCTCTTGCTCCTTTTCCAGTGTTTTGCCTAAATGTACTTTTAGGCTTTTTATCCCTTTTTGTGGCACTGGAATTGTGGAGATGGCTTTATCTATGTTTGTTATGTGTCGTTTATCTTTATTTTTATCTGTTGTAGTTTGGTCTAGTTCTGTATTGTTATCTTTCCTTGTTAGCTCCATAGCCGCTAATGTTAATCCGAGACTGTTAGTCTGGGCAATATCCACACCCTCTTGGTGTGTTCATCCAGTCTCGTGGCAAATGTCAAACTCCTCTTATGGAGTTCTTCACCTTGCTCTTCGACCGTCTACGCACTCGTATGTGCGGGTCGATTTATGGCTATGTTGTTACTTCTTGGAAATGATAATTTCTAACGGAACTCTTGTGTCTAATTTAGTTTTGTGTCTTCTATCTTTTAAAATAGTCTTTGATGTATCTTCTCGTGTGTATCTTTTTATGTTATGAATGAATATAGTCTGTTTGTTCAAAAAAAAAAAGAGTTCTATGGATAAGCTTTTCTTTTTCTCTTCTTTTTTTATTGAAGAGGTGCCTCTCAGGCATCTAGCGTGTGACCATACATCGCGAAATTGAACCCGCGGCCTGCCGAGGCTCATCCAAGCAAAGACCCGGTGTCCACTACATCAACTCCATTGGAGCATTGCTAGATAGGGGTGTCAATGGGCCGGGCCGGGCCCGGCCCGCAGCCGGCCCAACAAAGCCCGCTCCAATATATAATGGGCCGGCCCGGCCCGGCCCGTATTACATTTCGGCCCGATCCGGCCCGGCCCAAAAAAAATATAAGTTTGGCCCGGCCCGACCCGGCCCGGCCCGTTCTTTTTAACATATTATAAGATATATTTCATATTTTTTTAATTTTTTAAACATCAAACCAAAAAACTTTAATAAATTGCAGAAGAAAGCGGAACACATAAGCAGCTTGATTACAGACATCAAATTAGGGGTGTCAATGGGCCGTAGGGGTGTAAACGGAATCCGATATTCCGATATTTCGATTCGATTTCGATAAAAATTAACGGGTTTAGAACTTGTTTTTGTATCCTATAAGCTATCGGAATCGGAATCGGATATTACGGTAGCTTATCGGAATCGGAATCGGAATCAGTTGGTTCCGTTTTCGTTAATCCAATTTCGATAAAAAATAATTAGATATAAATAAAATTAAATAAAACAAAATTAAATAAATTATAAAATATAATATATAAATTGATAAAATAATAAAAATAAAATTTTAAGAAGATTATATCAAAATTTATTAATTATATGTAAATTATGACTCACTTTTGAATAAAAATTAATATTTAATATGCATTTCGGATTTTATCGAATTCGGTTCCGATTTCGATAACGGAATCGGAATCGGATCAAAATCGGAACATAGTGATTCCAAAATTATCGGAATCGGAATCGGAACCCCTTAACCCTTATCGGAATCGGAATCGGATTCTGGTGAATCCGCTACCGAATCCGACCCGTTTACAACCCTAATGGGCCGGGTCTAAAGCCGGCCCAATCAAAAACCAAATTAAAACACTACCAATTAAAAAATGTAAAATTTATTAAATTATTTAGTTATTAAAAATACAATTATAGGATGCTAACAGAAGATTTCAAAAATATTGAATAGATTTACATAAAATTAATAAATTAATGATTTATTAATAAATCAGAATCAAAATTAGATAATTTTGTCTTTATCAAAAATTATGACATCAAATGATAGAAAAGAATAGAAATAAGGTTCTAAATTTATTAGATCAACTATCAATAGTTATAATTTAATTTTTATAATTTAATATATTTATAATTAATATAATTAATATTTTAAAAATATTTTATTTTTTGTCTAAATAGAAGTTAAAATAAAATTATAATATCATATGTTTGATTTGGTCATAATCTAGCACTAAGATATTTTAATAAAAAACTTTAATGAGAATTAAAATCAAAATATGTCAACGAATATATTAACATAAAGAAAATAAATATATCATAATTTTTATATTTCAAATTGTATTTATACATATTTTTATAATATTAAAAGTATTAATCAAGCATTATCCAACTTATAATCCCATCTATATCAAACTAGGATAATACACATGTTAAATGAGACAGAACAATGAACAGCGCGTCAGCGCGTGAACAGCAGCCGGCCCGCACGTCTGTTCAACGTTTTACATTTTTTTTTAAACCATGTGCTGGTGAATTCGGCGGGCTTCCTGCGGCCCGAACAGCAGCCCGTGCGAAGCCCGCGGGCTTCTTCTGCTGACCCGAAAATCGATTCAATGTTGGCCCAGCCCGGTGGCCCGCGGGCCCGCCCGCGCCACTGACAGCCCTGTTGCTAGATGCTAGAACTTGTCGAGCCTTCAGTGTTCTTGCCAATTTGTCTCGCTTACATGTGGCCAATCTTTATCTCTGACACCCACTCCCCTTCTCCAAAAATGTATCTCCCTCTCCGAAACTTATCTACACATCTTGTAGAACGTCTTTCTTTGTAGCCTACCATTAATCGTTGCCCTGACGAGAGTTAAATGAACAATATTGATAGATAGAAGTGCCATTAATGTGGCAAATCCTTGATTAAAGATGGAAGAGTTGATACCCTCAAATATATGTCAAAATCAATGCTTCTCGATGCTTTTAGTCTGTATGCCCTCCAAGGTTTCTCTTAACGCTCGTGATCTCCTGGAAACAACCGTCTTTTCCATCACCCGTTTTCTTCCGGGACCTTCTCAGGCACCTCGTTAAATAGAAATACTAGCTAGAATATAGTTCTTCTTCCGTAAATCAATTTTTTTTTTTCAAAAGGTTGGCTGGAGGCCACACTTTTCCTTTGCAGATTACGGGGCCGGAAGACCGGCTATTCTTCAGGGGAAGATCATTCTACACTCTTACAGCCCACCTTTACATTCTTGCCGCATGCCACTCTTTGACGAAGAGAGATCATCTTCAGGAGGCGCCCCCCCCCCTTCCTTGTCCCACATCGGCGGTTGAGGAGATGTGTAACGGTTCGACCCCGTACAAGGGAGGAGGCGGGTCGAGCAGCGAACCATACTTACCTGGACGGGGTGGACGGGTGGTCAAGAAGGCCCGTGGCCTAGGTTGGCGGCCCGCATTGCACCTCAGCGGGCGCGCCCGCCTACCATCTCCCCAAGCGGGAGAGTGGACGTCATAATTTGTGGTAGTGGAGGCCTGCGTTCGCGCGGCCTCCGCCCATTCTTTAAAGCCCAAAACTTTCAATTTGAGCGGCCCAGTTCCCTTTATTTTAGTTCTATCTTAGCCGCCCGGTTATTTGTAGACTAAGCTCGCCTAAGATTATTAGGAAAATATAGGAAATTGTTAAAGTTTTGGGTTGTCTGTCAAGGGCAGGTCTCTACGGTGTGCATAGTTTTTTATTTTTGCTTTCAAATCGAGTTGATTTGAAACTTAAAAGGATTCGGATCCCGTAAGTGTTATATTAGTTTTTATTTAAAAATGAATTAAAATATAACTGTTAAAATTTGATTTGATTTAACCTCTTTAAAATTTTATTTTTATTATTTTATAAATTATTTAGTTTAGTTTTAATCAATTGTACTCGATACTTTTTTTCTTTTTTGAAATCGGATAAACGGAAATAGAATATTCCCGTGAACTACTGGAATATCACAGATAACTTCAATAGAATACAAAAATACAGGTAACTTGTATAGAATGCAAACAAAAAAAAATGTTTCGAACCAGTTAATTTTAGCGATGGAATCAGAATATCACATCCCGTTTACACCCTAGACCGTGCCAAATGCAAGTGGCATTCTATTTGGTTCGGATTTAGATCAGATAAAAATTTTGGTCCGATATGCTTCTGCTTGACCTTCGAACGGGCTGAACCGAATCTGTTTGGCTTGGCGATTTAAATTCTATTTATTCTTCACACCCCCTATTCAAACACAGAACAAGCTCACCGGCATTTTTCGTTATCTTTTTCACTGTCTCTTTGAAATCTAATTCCTGCAAGTTACACCGAATCTGTTTGCCTAGGCAGAGCGAAAATTCTGAATATGTTCCTAAGCCGCCGCCCTTGGACCCCTAGAAACTTCTGTGGAATACCCCTTCCGCGAGCTTAGATAATATAGTTGCTGGTAAAAAGTATGGAAGGCCGGGTCACCTGACCCTCGACCTGACTGGGGCGACTCCACGGTGGCTCAATGTGGGGTCGCGTGGCCCGGCCAAGGGTTGGGTGACCCGGTGACCCGGTCGGCAAGGTCGCCCGATTCGGTCCCGACCAGGTCACTGTGTTTTTTTAGCTTAGATTTTTTTTCTTTCATGGCGCGTTAGCCCCTGGTACCCTCCACAAGGGACGTCGCCCCCTTGACCCCGCAACTTAACTGCGCAGGTCGATCCGCAAATACTTTACACCATATTTATTAATAATATAACAATATTTTACTAGCACTTATAATATTATATACGGTTAAATTTTGTGATTATAAATATATGATAGATAATTAAAATTTATAAAATTACTTTTTAATCATTTTTATTCTATCACTTGAGATTAACTCTTTCTCATCGTATACTAATGTAACCTAATAAAAGAAAATCGTATTAACTTATATTTACATTGCTGGTCGACCGTGGGTCGACTGGCACCCGCCCTGCGCCTGGGGGCGCAGGGCGGAGGTTCGCTTCCTGGCGGCGTCAGTGCCAGGCACCCCCGTAGGGGGGGGGGGGTGTCGGGTGAGGTTCGAGCGGGGCTTCGAACCTCCGCTGCCTGCTGTGCAGCAGGCCCTCTCGGCCGTTGGGCCATGGTTAGGGGTGTAAACGGAATCCGATATTCCGATATTTCGATTCGATTTCGATAAAAATTAACGGGTTTGGAACTTGTTTTTATATCCTATAAGCTATCGGAATCGGAATCGGATATTTCGGTAGCTTATCGGAATCGGAATCAGAATCAGTTAGTTCCGTTTCCGTTAATCCGATTTCGATAAAAAATAATTATATATAAATAAAATTAAATAAAAATAGTTAAATAAATTATAAAATACAATATATGAATTGATAAAATAATAAAAATAAAATTTTAATAAGATTATATCAAAATTTATTAATTAGATGTAAATTATTGACTCACTTTTGAATAAAAACTAATATTTAATATGCATTTCGGATTTTATCGGATTCGGTTCCGATTTCGATAACGGAATTGGAATCGGATCGAAATCGGAACATAGTGATTCCGAAATTATCGGAATCGAAACCCCTTAACCCTTATCGGAATCGGAATCGGATTCTGGTGAATCCGCTACTGAATCCGACCCGTTTACAGCCCTAGCCATGGTTGTTCAAAAAAAAAAACTTATATTTACATATAAACACTCATACTTAATAATAACATAAAATATAATTATAGTTATGTATACATAAATAAATATATATTATAAAAATATTTTTTATATTTTGTATTATTATGTAGTTTTTATACTTTTTTTTAAAAAAATAAATAAATTTAATTTTATCTGACCCGAGTAATGACCCAGTCTGATTAATTCAATTTTTAGGCCCCGGTTGACGCGACGCGACCTTCTTTGGTAAAAATGATAACTTAGCTCCTGTAGAGGTGCCGCAAAGACGAGAATGTCGCAAGAATTCAGCAAAACGCCTCTTTGCCGGTTTGTCTCAGGCAACATTTCTTGGGACAGTAAAATGCCATATTTGATAAGGGAGCAATGTGTACTTATATATATATATATATATATATATGACAAGGCTGGGCATAGACCTCAATTTTTTGATTGTCGGAGTCATGTTACTTCCGAACAACACACAATCACACACGACGGATAACATCAAAGAAGGTTATGAGTTATGACACTATAATTGAAAACATAGAATGAGGAAAATAAATCTTTGCATTCTGAATTAGTGATAATTTTCATGCAAGATTGTTCAAACACATCTCTCGACCTGTATATGATCATTTTTTGGGGGGAATTCAACTGTCGCTCCCATTTTTTCTTGTCCATTTATTTTTAGTCTTGTTCAACGTTTTTATTATTTTTCTAGGCCCAAACTCAATTGCATTTCGATTAGCACCCACATTCCTAATGGGGTGTTTGGTTGCATTTTATTTTTTTATATGGTTTCATGATAAAAAATGATATCACACATTGAAACTTGACAAATTTTAAAATTAAAAACTATAAAAATATAATGTTTGGCAAAAATATTATCATTTTTAGAAATGATGGTAAGATGTTTGGTGCATAAATGAAAAGTCACTTATGTAGCACATGGGTTAGGCTTGTGGACCATGTGCATTGGTTGTGCCATTTTGAAAAAAAATATGCTCAATACCTCTCTTTTTCTCCATCACGTGGAGGAGGGTGAAAAAATTTTTAAGATAAAAAATTGTAACACATGCCAAACACTTTTAAAATAAACTTTTACTACAATTTTTAAAAATTAAAATAAGAATACTCATTATCATGCAACAGTTTTTGCCCTTCCTTGGGTAGTTTTTAAACTAATGGGGTGTTTGGTTGCATGATAATTTTTTGTACACTTTCATGATAAAAAATTGTATTAAAATAAAAAGTGAACCAACTCATGACATAAAATTATCATGTTTGGAGGGATGTGATTACAAAAAAGAGTAACCACCGCGCATGACCAAATAAAGTGGGGACCACAAGAAAAAAGAAAGAGGTGAGACCCTCTTTTTTTGTTTAAGAAAAAAATCACTTTCAAAACATAAAATTGTCATGGTTGTCAAACACCTCTTTTAACAAGTTTTCTTACAATTTTTAAAAATTAAAATAAAAACCTCAATTATCATGCAACCAAACACCCCATAAGATTTGACACTCTAAATCAAGAAAATTGTGGCAGGCTGAACCTTCGCATGCTTAGCATAAATTTTTCATTCACTTTGAAATTTAGGCAAGTGAGTGTATCTATATACAAGAGATGTTTAAACACATTTTGCATTTTGTGTTGGGGGGGGGCACGCTCGTCAATCAAAAATTTGGATCTTAGGCTTATTTAATTATATCATGTTAAGGTTAATGGAATTAAACTCTTGATCTCAAGATAGCGAGTGGAGAAAGCACCTCCAACGACTGTAGTGACGGATCATTGATAATTCTGGAACATAGCAATTCATATCTAAGGCCATCTAATTCTAGGAAGTTGCCAGTAGATGCTGAAATGAAACAAACCTCCGGTTTTCTGGACGCTGACGCTTTCTCGAGAAAGTGCCATACACTTCACAAACTGTGCCAGCCCTGAACAGAAGGAACTGCCTCCGAGATGTGAACTTGTGTATCTCCCCCATACGTGATCGGGCCAAGAATGGTCTAAAGATTAAGTCAACCTTTGAATAATCAAAACAAAAAATTGCAGTCCATCTGCTTTTAGTTTGGACCACCTCAATCCTTAAGTGGAGAGAACTCTCGCAGTCCCCATCCAAAGGATGCCACGTCAAAACACGTGTAATGTGTCCCAACCGGAGTGAGCGACGGTTAACAACAATGGAGAGATGGGAAAGAGCGTTGAATGGCTGGCGAGGTTCAGGAAACGGCGTCAAGCTATCTACTTGGTCTCTTCATATCATCATTAAAGCCTGCACGGTTGGCGAGGTCACGACATGATAAAGAAATATTATTTTTTGTTTTAAGCACGGTGGTGGTTGCATAGTAGTGAGTAGGGGCTCATATGACGCTTAGTACAGACCCGGTTGGTAGTGGGTCTTCGGAGACTTGGTAGCCGCTCTTACGCATGTTGGCAATGGGTCAAACCCAGTCAGTAGTGTCAAACCCAGTCAGTAGTGGGTCTACAAGGGATCAGTAGCCACTCGTTTGTATGTCGGTAGTGGCTTTTCGGCATCTCGACAGCTACATTGTAGAGGCTCCGTACAGGCTTAGTACCAATGAATAGAACTTTTAAATTTATGTTTGTATTGGTTGAGTTTCTTGAAATTATGTGTAGAGTGATTCTACATTCATTTTTCAATCCGTAGCCGTTTTGGCCAAAATTGATTTACACTCTATCCGTGACCCGTTTAGCCAATCCAAATCCGTGGCTAGTTTGGATTGGACAAACCGACCACGATTTGCCCAAAAATGATTTACTCTCAATCAATGGACAGTTTGGCCGATACAAATCTGTGACTGGTTTGAATTAGGCAAATTGACAATGGATTGCCCCAAAACTGATCCAAACTCAATCCGTGGCCCATTTGGATTGGGCAAATCGGCCACAAATTGCCCAAAATTGATTTACACTTAATATGTGGCCGGTTTGCCCAATTTAAATAGAGTGCATTTTAATTTGTGAGAACAAAATTATATTACTTTCTCGCAGAAGAAGAAAGATATCATCTTTCGTGATCTTGAGATAACAATTATATTGGTATTGCTATTTATATTTTTGAAAGATTCTCAACATGACTATATATTATACAACAACACACTTTACTTTGGAACAATTTCAACATAAAAATAGACAACTCTACTACATAACCAAGAACTAATTAGTCCTACATATATGTAGTGTTATTTGCTAATGAAGTGCATCAATAAAGATAAAGATGATTATCTTTTGAAGTCAGACGATGTTGTGATGAAATTCTCTCATCATAATTGTGTATTCTTTAGACTTTGAAAGTTTCTTTCTATGGATTTTGACGATGAAAAACCTTTGTGGACTCCTAAACATGTTAAACTAGTACTTAGTAATTTAGAAGAAAAATGACAAGTGAAAAACAGAATAAAAGTGCTTTAACCCAGCCGGTGAAAGTCCCTACATGTTTGTAACCAGAAGCCCTCTTTCATCAGTTTGCTGCTTGGACTTTTGCGGTGGAATATTAACATCATCGTTTTGAGGTTGTTTTAGTTCTGGGAGGGAGGGATGTTCCTCTCTTTCCAGTATTTTGCCTAAATATATTTTTATATATTTTGTATTCTTTTTTCGTGCTGGAATTGCAGAGTTCGAGCTAATTAAGTCCTTCTTGTTTTTTCCCTTTCATTGTTGTTTGTAGTCTAGTGGCCGAGTCATGACTCTTGCTTTGTTTCTCTTGACTTTTTAGACGTTAACCCCCTCTCTCGAGACCGTTAGTAGGGGCATTACCCACTTCCGTTTGGAGTGATATTCTGGTTTCAAAACAGTTGTCAAACTTTTATGAAAGAGTCTCTACTTCTGTCATCCGACCACGTGTGCACCTATGTGTGCCGGTTAGTTTGTGGTTTTATATTTGCCTCTTGGAAGTATATCTTTCCAAGACAACTCTCTTTGTTGTTAACTCACCCAAATGTTTTATTGGTTTAAGTTTGTAGTTGTACCAAGTATGTATCTCCTTTAGTTTTATATGAATACATATGCTTTTGTCTTCTTCCTCTTCAAAAAAAGCAGAATAAAAGTTAAATTGAAAATACATAAATAAAATTACAGAAATTGAATGCATTGGTTGACCCATACGAAGGCACGTAATGGACAGAACATTTACAGCATAAAGTTTAGATGGAAATATGCATCAATTTTAGTTGTAAAAACTAAAATGTATAAGCTCATCGATCGACCGCGCTTGGGTCGACCTCGATTTTTAATTTTAAGTACAGGAAATTCATCAATCGGGCGCATCAGCTAACCAGTACTACTTCAAATTTTTTCCCCCGTGATACCTCTTTAAGGAGATTTGGTCGCTAAAGTGAGAACCACAAAAATATGAACCGTGAGAGAGTTGAGCATATAAAAACACTCAATTTTTGGTGAAGAAACACTAAAAAAAAGATAGAGAGATTTTCAGCCACACAACTCAACCGGCGGAACAAGAAGTTGATCAATTTTAACTTTCACAACATATATAGAGGGTGAGGTGACTTCAAAGGATCTCTATAGTTTCTTCTTCTCCTCAAATCAAGCTCCGAACGACAATATTTCTTCTAATGTTTCCATTGCTTGTTTGGGTTACCGTTGTATCTTTGTGAATTATTACATTGAGAAAATTAATTAGTGTGTTTTTTTTTGGTGTGGAAATGTGTGTAATTAAGAATCCCCACAATAGCATAGGATCTCCAAGTGACATCGATATTTTACCATATTATATCCGCCAAAAGACAGTCTCATGATGCTCATGCAAATAATGGTGCTCATGATTTTGTTTGGTTTGATTTTAAGTATTTTTTTTCTTGATGAAATCAAATCAAACTAGCTCTCAAGTCAAACCAAATCGAACCAAACCAATTAATTTGATTTGATTCGATTTTGTCTGGTTTGAATCCTATTCTGTTAAGATATATTAAAAAAGTAAATATATAATTTTAATTTTTGTTTTAAATCACATTATGGATTCCATTAATTTTGTCTAATTTTTTTAAAAACAAATTTATATTTATAAGAAACGATATATAAGTATTATATATATAACTTAAAATAAATATTTAATATAATTTGAGTTATTCAATCTATCCATCTGAGCTATTTTGAAAGATTAAAAATCAAATCAAATCAATCGATAATTCAATTCAAATCGAGCTAGTTAAACCGGTTGGATTTAATTTTTCGAGTTGAACAAAATAGTGAACAGAGAGCTCTAGATGCATCAACCAAGTATGTGAAATGACTGATATATTAATCATGGAGACTCCAACAACTAATTAATTTGATGAATCCTCGAGGGCTATTATTTTCGTCATCATATATAGGTGCTATCTCATTGTGGGCACATGCCCTGCCCAAGGCACAGCCTCGAGATAGTCAGATATTCACACCACACAACAACAAAAAGGAGAGGAAGACAACACAGACAAGCAAATTAAACAAACGAAGAACAAGCAAGCAGACTAACAAGAACCATATCGATAATCCAGATGTATATAGTGAGAGCTCCTCCTCCTCCTACTTCTCGAGAGGGCCGGGATGCTCGCCCTGCATGTCGATCACCTTCTTCCAGGAAGCCCTCGAGGCGATGGCGTTCCACCATCGCATCACGTGCTTCCTCGACTTGAAGAGCTGCCGCCCTTCGGGGCTCCGGGTCACCAGGTAGTACGAGTTGGGGAGGTGCGAGAGGTCCGCCAGCGTGAAGTCGTCGCCGGCGAGGTACTCCGACGAGCTCAGCCGCTTGTCGTAGATGTCCAGCACCGCCGCCAGCCTCTCCTTGAGGCCGTTGATCTTCCCCTCGTCGCGGACCCTGAGGGGATACATCTTCGGCTCGAACGCGAGGTGGAAGACCAGGGAGGAGCTCGGCTCCTGGAAGCTCTGCTCCTCCGCCTTTAGCCACTGCTCGATGGAGGCCCTCTCCAGGGCGCCGGTCCCCAGGAGATGCCGGTTGCCCTGGTCCGCGAACTTCTTGCAAACATGGCGGCATATCTGCCTCGAGTCTATCGAACAAGACGACGTCTTTAATTAATTAATTACGTACGGTACGGCTTCATTATATTATCTTCCGAATAGAGTAACTTCGGACTCTAAGTCTCTAATGAAAAAAAAGATCACATTTTTAATCACTGAAGTGATAAATAATGAGTTAGTATGATGATAGTGGTGATTCAATCCCGTCGATAATAAGTCGATGAGTCAGTGAATCATTATTGAATCATTACTGATGTCTTACAAACTCATTATCGAACTTAATACAACTCTGGCGGATAGTGAGTGAATAAGGCGTCGATGACGGTTTCGTCTTTTTCAATAACGGTTTACCAAACTTGTTATTTGAATCGCCACTTAAGCGGTTTAGGTCATGGCCAATTTTAATTAGTTCACTTAAGGACTAAGGTGATCTGAACTCATATATAAGGTACAACCTGCATGAGTAATTATTAAATTCATCGCCTACCCATAAAAGATTATTTATCTCATGTTAAGTATGTAAATTTTGATTGATAAAACTATAATTTATTCATTGATTAACATGTATATATGATGTACATGAACAATCATATTCATATGTACTCTTAGAGCCCGTTTGGTACAAGAATAACTTGGGGATAAACTTGAGTTATTCTCAAATTTAGAGGATACCTCGGATTTATGTCCAAAATTTTATGATACCAAATAGGCCTTATTGATTAAACCGCACATAATTTTATTAACTAACTAGATATCTGTGATTCAGCTAGTATTCATCTAAATATTTATTTATTTAAAAAAATTATGAATATCCATTAGGTACGTATATATATATAGTGTTGATTGAACATATTTAACAGGGTTGAAATTAAAATTGTTTTGGGTTTAATCACTTACTTGAGCTCGTCTTTGAATTTTGTGAGTAAATATAAATCAAATGTTCATAAATATTGAGTACTTAGTTCGATCTCTTGTTTGAACTTCGCGGAGTTCTATCAGAGTTCAAAACACCTACATTTGGATTACGTTTGAGTCCAAGTTCCGAACCCAAACTCCAACTCAAGTTTTATAAACCTAGATCGAATATATATGTCAGGTTCTTAATGTGAGTCAAACTCAGATCATGGTTTATAAACTAGGTTAAATCAAGTTTGAGATTCGTAACATAAAAAGTTTTGATTTAATTTGCATTTGATTGGTTGAACTCTTATTAAAATTTGAGTTCAAACTCAACTTGATTAAATAAATGGTGGGTGACTAAACCTGCTAAACTAGAACATATTGAATTCTTATAACACCAGCCAAACTAGAACGTCCCACATCATATATACCCTGCTCTTCCCAAATTATCAGAGTCATAAGTTCTTAGCACTGATAAATGAGCTCCAGCAATTTACACCCCCGTTACTTAATTACTAGCCATTTTCAAGCTATGTGTTGAAGTGCGCATAAGGCCGTATGGTTTTCATACCAGTCAGTGTCACGCTCCCATCCTTGTACGTTACTTCACCGGAGGGATCCTGCGGAAGACGGCATTAATGAATATAGAGTTATGGATCACGCCAAGAAGGATCGATAACGTCTCCTCCTTCACCCGATCCAAGTGTAGTGTTTAAAAGTCTCCGTGCACTTGCCTGGAGCCTAAGGGACTCGGGCACCTTGTGTTCACCCTTGTAGCGGTCGACGCGCACCAGCTGGAACTCCACCTCCTTCTCGAAGAGACAAGCCAGAACCCTAGCCACGTCCGTGCACGCCGGGAGGCCGAAGACCTGAACGCTCGCCATCGCCGCCTGCTCCTCTCTGGCGCCCAGAAGCTGATCAGTTGCGTATACGCGCCTTCCTTCTCCGCCTTCGATCCACCTCCGTTTGCCCTGCGCTGGACGGACGTGCTGCCGCCTGCTTATATATATACGGTGGCGCGACGGCATGTGAGAGGGAGAGCGCTTTCGTGAACAACGGGTTTAAGGGAAAAAAGATAAAGGGAAAGAGAAAGCTAAAGAGGGCAAAATATATACTCGCCTTGTGCAGGTCTGCGGGGCAAGAATTCTGTAAGAGATAAAAAGGCATATAATAATCCGACGTGCATGGGAGAAGATCAAAGGGAAGTAGGGTTAATTTGTCACGCATTCATGTGTATATAGGAATTAACCGTGCAAGAAGGGAATGCTGATAATTAACACACGGTACTGCCACAAGCATATCCCCAGTTTCCCTAATCCCGGACACATGGTTATTGTTAGAATATCAGTGGGTATACTTTCACATCCATTTTAATGCATAAGAAAGTTCCATTGTTCATATATCTTGGGACTTTCGAGGGCAACATCATAGTTTTAGAGTTTGAAAAATAGTACGTGACTTTATTGTAATCTTTGATTACCTTAACTTTTATTCAAACTGTCTATCTTGACAGTGAAGAGGTAGTGTTGGAATAATATAATTAATATCTCGTAAGTTTAAGATAAGAGTAAGGTTAAAAGCTTGATACTGCTCAACTAGCTGCTTCTTCTTGGTCTGGTTTTAAATGCTCCAATATTTCTACTAGGGTTTTTTAATTTTACCCCTACAAGAACAATAATGACAGTTGCAAAACGCCATGTTAATGGTACCAGAAAGGGCTTATGTTGGATGTAAGACAGATCGACTGTGTGCTATATATACAATGTAGGAATTACTAGGACCAGGAGAGACAAGATGAATATCTTTATCCCTCCTCCCCCGATCATAGGGGATAACCGATAAACGTGGTTGCAACTTCGACGACAAGCTAGTCTTCTCTGTTCTAAGGTTGTGCAGCTTCCTTCAACCAGGTCTGGTCTGGAATAAATGACCGCTGCTCAGGCTTTTACGTTGCACGACACACAAGCAATGAATCCATGCTCGGGTGAGAGAGAGAGAGAGAGAGAGAGAGAGAGAGAGAGATAAGATGGTGTTTATGTTCTTGCTGTCGCTGCTCAGAGAACAATTTTTTATCCTCACGTCGGTCAGTTCCGTGTGGTCTAAGCGACGAATAATCCTCAATCCTCGTTGTCAGAGAAGTAGATTTGGCAGATGACGGTGCTGTAAAATCTTCCAGGCTAGATAGTAGATTATATATGCATATGATACATATATTCAGATACATATATTCTTCTGGTTGGTGAACGATATGGTTGCAGAAGGAACCTCCTCCCCTCCTGATTTATAGCTGTTCAGAAGAGACAGAACTGCGATCTGCCAGCTGCTGATGAAGAACAGATCGAGAAGATAGTCAACAGAACCGAGGAAGCAGAGAGAGTAGATCTGAAGAATCGAGATGAAGAAAAATGGGCCAGAGCGTATACTCCCTTGTGTAATTCATTGACTGTTTAAATATGGTGTGCATTGAGGACATTTAGCCAAACATAAGAAAGGTACATTACTCACTGTTACAAAATATATGACACTTGTTCTCTGTAATGTGATCAAACAATTAATTATCTAGGGTCAATTAATGTATAATTGTGTCTGTTAAGCAGAGGCGCCTGTGTTCTAAATTAAGGGCCTTCATTCATTCATACAATTTTGATGTATATTTGATGCTATTCATTTAGATATGATGATGTATCTAATATGAATATCAACATAGATTCGGTATCGATCCAATTTTTAATATTCTATCCAGACACATCCTAATGGCCTGTTTGATTAGACCATTAGATTAAATATATACAATATCCGTTTTGACATTAGAATTGAAAATCATGATATAAAAATGATGGGGATATCGGTACAAACCGGTTTGGGAAGTTTTACCGCCGTCAACGACATCGATATTAGAGGGATTTAAAATAGTTTCTTTTGAGTTTTGGCATTTTTTTGATCAATGGGCTGCCATTGTCTTAATTTTGGCCCATTATTTTGAATTTCTCTTTTCTGCATTTACGTTGGAGTCATTGGGCCGCCTGGAGACTTTGCTCCCGCGGGCCCAATACGCACTACTGCTTAAGCGCTGGACCCCCTGGAGACTTTGCTCCCGCGGGCCCAATACGTTTTGCCCATCCTTTTATTCTTTTAATATTTGTACAGCTCCTCTTTATAAGGAGGAGGCGAGGGTTCGACAGTAGAAGAAGAAAGAGAATAAGCATTTTCCAGTTCGGCGTCCATTTCTTCCTGTTCGTAGGGTTTATCCTCCCATAGTTCCTTCTTCATGAACTTAGCTCCAGAGATTTTCTACTGCTTTAGTTCTCTTCCACGCCATTAATCTTGCTATAGATAGTTGGTATTGGTCTCTATACCTTCTGGCGCCTTGTTGTTGGTCTGATTTCTCCTGGAGCCGCATTCTTCGGTGGTTCCGTGAGGTGTATACTGAAGTTCTCTGCGGCTTCTACCACCAACGCTCGTCGACTTATGCTATTGCAGCGAGGCCTAATCTTCACCGTGGGAGCTCACCATACCATCCTCTCAACAGATCATTGATCTGTTAATGAAGGACGCAGGCTTCTCGTCGTTTCACACAGCTAAGTATCACGAAAATGTTCCGAGCTGATCCACATTGTTTGAATGCGTTTGCGGTTATTATAAGCTTCCAGATCTAATGCACCTCCCGTCTCGACACCTCTTATGTCGAAGATGTCCTGCAAAAGAACTGGTCCTGGCTATTTTAGTTCGGAACTTGTTGAGTCCTCTAGATCTGTGAACGTCCGCTTTGGAGGCTTAGCCCCAAGCTGGAGACGCATCCGGAACTAGTCCATACGCTGGTTTTGACACGTCTTGACTCTTTGGAAGTCCTCCGCGTGTTTTGAGATTTGGTTTCGGATATAAGACAGAAATGACTAGTTCCTTTGGAACGATGATGTTATTGAAATGCTCACTGAGATCTAGTGATCTATGATTGTTGGATCGACGTTAAGGGAAGATGATGAATGCCACGCATGAGATCTTACTGTGATCTTACATCGGATTGCTAGCTACAGAATCCGCAAGTCAACACTGGTCCTCTCCAGTGAATAGCTATATTTTCTCTGCGACTTTGAAAGGCTGAACAATGATACTACACTGGTCCTCGTCCAGTGAATAGCTATTCACCTAGTCTTCCAGTCGGAGACTGCGGTTCTTCTCGTTCTACTAGTCCGTTGGAACGGCTGTCATTCCGGTTGACGTACTGGCGACTCCTCAGAGATGCCTACTTAATCGGAAGCTGATAACCGGGATATGTACTTTAGTGGCAGCTGAACCCTTCAATGCGTTCCAAAACTGAGCGGTGATTAAAGTTTCTGTTTGAAGAACTATTTGCTGGTACCTAGTTAACGATCCTGTGGATGATCTGGTCTTCTTGAAAGCTCGTCAACCTGGTTGCAGTCACGATCCTATTTCCGGTTTGTCATGACCTGTTACTACCCTGCGAGGTGTGGGTCATCATTTGAAGCTGTAATGTCTATTTGATTCTTGGTTGTATAAAGGAACGTGACTGTGACCAGCCGGGCCGACACCCACACTTCTGTGTGGAGGTACATTCTTACTCATAAATCCTTGTATGTTTACTTGCTTACCTATTATTTGACTCGAACGCCATGCTCAGTGTGCGGATAGGAATCTAGCTCGAATCAACTAGGTAGTTGGCGCATAATGAGAGTATATTATCGAGACCCGTTGAAATCTATCTGAAAATCAGTTTCGTTAATTTGTTGGCGAATTAGGTTTAGTTGGTTGAATTAATAAATTTTTTGTTGTTAAAATCCTTGATATTTTCTAAAGTGGATAAACGTTCGCTGGTCCAATTTCCAGTGCTAACAGAAGTAAACACCATTTTGAAATAAACAAACTGTCTTAAATTGAAGATTTGTTTGAAAACTCTTGTAGAGTGTGTCAATTGATGTCCTACACTCTCGGTCCAGCTTAGTTCCGCATCAAAAAATATGAAAAGTAATACTGATATAGGGAATTGGTATTATAATCAAAACAACGCCCAAGGTAAAAAAGAATCAAATGCTTACTGCTGGTTCAGCTCGATAATAATGTCCAATACTACGACAAAATCTGTTTTTTTTTCCAACAAAAGTTATAGGCAACATCAAAAGCTCATAGATAAATGTTTTGCTTGTGACAGTTCTTATATATATGGCAAAAAGTTTGCCTGCAAATATATTACAGAAAAGTGCTTATTTTCCACGTTGTAGACTACAATGTTTTTCTAGCATACAGGATAAATGATTGCAATGAGCAACCTTTTCCTATTTCTTGTTGGTTGGTAAAATGTCTGGCAATTACACCTACAACCTGTAATTACGCCTGTATATAAGGTTACTAGTGTGCATACATGCATCTCCCGTCTATTTTCACGAAACGTTACAAAATATGTCATTCCGTCCAATATTTCATTATTATATTCTAGTCAGTTCATACACACCCATTCAAGTTAATGCGCACACGTGTATATTATCGATTCCCAAAATATGCATCTTAATTTTTTTATTCATCACAATAGGAAAATATACTATTGGTGAGGGTTATAGATGAGCCATCACTACTATACAATAATTAGCGACAACTTTTTTAAGTCATTACTAGAAGATGTATTAGCAACATCTCTAACTGTCACAAAACCAAAAAATTTATTCGTAAAGGGGATTTCAGCCGAATTTGTCAGTTATTAGCGAAGGCTTAATAAAGTTGTTACGACTTATCTTTATTAGTGTCGCCAATTGGCAAAAGATGACTATTCAATAGTCGTCTGTCAATAACGATGGTTGAAGTTATCGTCAATGTATTTAAGTACACTATTAGCGATAGCTAACCATTGCCAAGTTTCTTCTATACTAACCCCACCCGAGTCCTCCCTCCCCAGCTCTACTCTGCTTTGCTTTCTCTTTCTCTCTCTCTCTCTCTCTCTCTCTCTCTCTCTCTCTCTCTCTCTCTCTCTCTAATCCGTCATACCATCTCTCCCTCTCTTGTCACTACCATCGTTGTCGACCTCTGCCACTGTCGTCACCAAATCTCTCTCTTATCACAAGATCATCGTCTTCCACCATTGGATCTCCGTCTTTTGGTACCTACTAACTCTAACAAGTTAGTTTATGATTTTTAAATGTAGTTTTTATGATTTTTCTTGCTCTAGGACTTGTTTGTGCATGGATTTAGCTTATTTTGGTAATCTCTTTGATTTATAAGTGCTTGGTTGAATGTAAAAAGGGGTTTTCTCTTTTTTATCAAAACTTGTAAAAAAGTGTTTTACAATCATTATGAAATTATAATTTTATAAATATCTGTTGGATAAAAGAGGTGAGATCTTATTTGTCCCTGTGCTCCTGATCCTATTTAGTTACATAAGCCCTTACCTTTTTGTTATTTTATCCGTAGGTTACAAATAAAGGAAAAATTAATGGTGAGAATATGTTCCATAATATGAATAGGTATGTCCTTTTTTGTTGGTAGCCATATGCTACATTGTTGGAGGGCTATTCGATATGATTTACATGATTAAAATACTTTTGAAAAAGTAACTCAAAATCGATATCAGTGGAGAAAGAAAATTCACCTGGCAAACTCCAAATAATTTGGGACTAAGACTTGAGTTTAATCATGTTCTAAATTCATGATAGGTACTTTTTTATATCAAATAACTTATATCTTAATTGACCTAAGCAAATCAATATTAGGATTTTTTAGATTTTGTGAATGCATTATGATAATAAGTATCACAATTGGGCTAAAACACGGTTGGTTAGACCAATCCAAGTTGGTTTCTAGTTTGGATTGACTTAAATGGCATTAAGATTAAGAAAATGAGATATAATTCACAACACTACCAGTTAGCTCAATCCAAACCAAACAATCATTAAACCCAAACGAATAAGATAGAATCTAAAACACGGCCTATTAGGTCAATCCAAAACAAACGACCATAAAACCCAAGCGAATGAGATAGAACTTAAAACACAACTAGTTATAGACAAATCCAAATTGGTTTTTGATTTGAAATTGCCTAACAGCCATGCAACACAAGACATGTTTAGAATCCAAATCGGTATCAGTTAGGTCAACCCAAATAGGAAACCAATTTGGATTGACTTAAACAATCACAAAATCCAAAAAAATAAGATATAACCCAAACATAGTCAGTCAGGCACTACCTTGGATTAGCTTAAATGGTCACAAAACTTTAAAAAATAAGATAGAACCCAAAACACGGTTGTTTAACCCTAGCCCCCAGATCTCCTCTTTTAGGTATTTTAACCATCTTTTTATACCAAATCTATCGTCATATTGGACAATCTAAACGCTGATCCATAAGTTAATAGTCAAAGCATAAATTCCGCCTAACAAGAAATCTTTGGTAACTCAAGGCAAATGTACAACCATGCAACTGTGATGATAAAAAACCTTAATTGACAGTTCGATAAGATACCATTCATGGTCTCTAATTTGGTTAGTTTAGTGAACTCATTCAACTAATGAACACTTGTATGTGTATCTCAATGTCTTCACACTAATAACTAATAAGATCAATAATCCTCATCACATGAGAAAATATCACATACAGTAGTCTATCTAGATCTTTGATGTCATGTCTCAAGAATCCTATGACTAGAAGCATTTAAATCACATATCTCTAAATGATCGATCTCATTATCATGATTCCATCATGATTCAATTATTATTGTATATGATCAAATATTTTATTATGATGTATGTATATAATATGACATAGTAATAAATATTACCTAATTAATTGAATGAGATATTTTAAAAATGTCAAATCATATCATATATGATTTACTTGTAGGTATACACATTTCTATCAGTCTTCATGGTGGAACACCTATCCATGATGACAGTCATCGGAATATAAAGCTCCGCTACCACCATCATGGAGCGTCACCACTACCAGAATAAACCCAAGTCCACTGTCCTCACCATCCTTCGAGCTGGGAAACTTGGAGAAAGGATGGTATATCAAATTTCCTTCATTGTGAAACCTTCATAAGGCCTCCTACATAGACATGTAAGTATTCCTAAGGTTCTCTATTTAGGGCCGATAACACAAAATAGGTTAAAACTCTATATTTCAACTTCATACCTGACACTTCGATTATTGAAAAAACAAATGGAAGGAAGCATTGGAAATCCTTATGTCACGAGAACTAGCTGGCAAATAATCACATCAATGCAGCACATACGTTATGTGGTTACTTTGACAAAACACGGTTTTGTATACTTTTGGGAATGCACATAATCACAAGAAATGAAGTCGATACAATGCCAATTTTGAGCTAGACTTGAACTTGGCTTTGATATCAATGTATCGAATCATTCTATGCATAGTGTCATTGACAATTTCTAATATTTCATTGACCGTCTCAATCGAAAATGACCAACGTTACAAAAAAATTGGATTCGAACTGAATTGAAATTACCTTTATAAGATTCAACTATCGAGATAAGAAAAAAATGAGTATATCCACACTTTTCAAGCTATCCAAGTGCATGACTTCTACTAATCTCTATAAGAACTTCTACCATAGATGAATTCTCCTACACATCAGACCTTTTGACTCATTCCAAAAAGAGCTCAACCACATGCTAGTAGCCTTTAGAATGAGAAAGGTTGTTGGAGAAGCCAAGCCACAAAATTGGCTCTCTTGACTTGTCAGAGTTTGACTTAATTTTATATTATTTAAATAAATTAAAAATTTTCACAAAAAATAATAATTTTGATAAATTATGTCCGCGCCCCTATACTAATAGATCGATTCTATTGTTTGTGACCATTGTGCCTAATAGTCTATTTAATTAAGACTTATATAAATAATAACTTTTTAAATTAAATCTATTATCTGATAATAGATTTAATTGACTTTTTGATCATATAAGGTACCAACCACAACCCAAGATGCCAAATGACTTTGAAGATGATATTATCTCTATGAAGTCATTCCATAATCATTGTTGCATGAATATAAACCCTTATCTATCTAATACCCCGATCAGATAGGGGTATGATATGGACTATCAACCCTTGAGTGTGCCGAGATTTTGAGATCCTATACTTGGAATATAATCTTTTTTCAATTATTCTCTCTACCATGTCCAACAATTTAATGTATTATCTCACAGATCATTCTCACTTATCAAGAGTGAATGTTACCTTGTTGTCTACTCAATTGTACTCACCATGTTTCTCATACACAATCTATTAACTATACTATGCCATTGTATGGATGACCCATAAGTCGATAACCAAAGTATAAAATACATCCAATAAGACATCTTTAATAACTTAGGTCAAAAGTCTAACCTTACAACCATGATTATGGAAAACTCTAATAGATAGTTAGGTAGGTCAAATACCATTTAAGGTTTCTTATTTGGATCAGTACAATTAACTCATTCTATTTATGAGTAGTTGTATGTGTATCTTAATATCTCTATACTAATGATCAATTAGATTGATCATCTTCATCTTATAAAAGATAATACATATAATAGTTTATATGAATCTTTAATGTCTTTTTCTCAAGAATTCTACGACTACTATTATTTAGATCATACACCTTTAAATGATTGATCACATTATCATCTTCTCATCATGATTCAATCATTATTACATAAGACTAAGGACTTCATTATGAAATATACATCTAATAAAAGTATGTACTAAATAATTATCAATTATTAAATAAGATATTAGAAGAAATGTCAAATCATATCATGTATGATTGGCTCATAAAACATATATTTCTATCATGACATGCATTATGTCAAGAGAAATCATGAATATTTAGATTGTCAATTTATATCCTCTAGAGATGTTTACAACCAAGATTGCCACATGCATATGACCTATTTTGTTTTGTGGATAAACAAAGTTCAACAAACTTAAGCATTATGTATTTTTGAGATGTGAGATGTGGACAATGCAATATGTTTCATTTTGGTAAGTGCTTTGTCTTCACCGAACTATATTATTTGAATATGAAAATAGCAAATGATTACAATAGTATAATATATTTTTCAATCAAGGATATCATGATTTATCTTACATATGCCACAACCTAGTTGTATTTTATAGTTTGTTTAGTTTATGGTATTTCTATATATATTTATAGTTGGTGCAAGTGACATAGGAAGACAAGATGATAAATTCCTTGCATTTTGAAATATGAATTAAAAAGATAAGCTCACTAATGGCTTGCATATGGTGTTAGATTTCTGTTGTGTATTGTTATAAGTTTAGAAAAGTTTAGCACATGCCAACTTGAAAGGTGGTAAAGTATTGTTCATGTGAGGGTCGTCATTCTTTTATATTTATTTTATTAAATTTTATTTTAGGTTGTTATGGTCATTTCAGTTAGTTATTATATCTAAATAATTAGAAAGATTGATAGTATTAAATAAAAACTAAGAAGTTAGCTGACGAATATAGTCAAGCCTTTCACCTAAGTAAAAGAAGGGGATAAAAATGCTTGACAGAAAAACCAAAACGGCCGCTTTTAAATTTATTCAATCTACGATTATGTTCTCATCGTATCATATGTGTGAAGAAATATTTTCTTGTATATTTGCTATTTGACGGTATTAATAGATAGGAGTTATTGTAATGAGTTTAGGAAGTTATATATGACTCACATCATTTATCCTAACAGTCTTTAGCTAATCATATTAGCACAATAAAAAGTAGTGACTTGAATTTTGATGAGACAATTGAAAGATTGACTGATGTTTTAGATTGATATCAGAGTTATTAAAATTATAAAATGTTAAATTTCACTTTAATTTTTAAAAATTATTTAATTATCAATTTGATATTATCTTCCTATTCTCAAACTAATTTAATTGTAAAAGATTATTTTATCAATTCTGTCGTCAGACATATCTACTGTGTACATATCGTCTGCGGGGTGACAATATGAAGCGGTTGGCCATTTCTTTGGGGCATTTGCCGACACCCTAACATCTTATGGGGGTGTTTGGTTGCATGATAATTGAGGTTTTTATTTTAATTTTTAAAAATTGTAAGAAAACTTGTTAAAAGAGGCGTTTGACAACCATGACAATTTTATGTTTTGAAAGTGATTTTCTTCTTAAACAAAAAAAGAGGGTCTCACCTCTTTCTTTTTTCATGTGGTCCCCCACTTTATTTGGTCATGTGCGGTGGTTACTCTTTTTTGTAATCACATCCCTCCAAACATGATAATTTTATGTCATGAGTTGGTTAACTTTTTATTTTAATATAATTTTTTATCATGAAAGTGTACAAAAAATTATCATGCAACCAAACACCCCATTAGAGTTAGAAGTAACAGTTTTGTTTCTGAAATATTTATACTTTCATTCCTATAGAGCTCTTAAAAAAATAGGTATAATTTTATAACAGTGGCCGGCCAAGCTTGGCACAACCTTACACATAGGGGCACAAGATCGGGACCTCGTTTCCTGGCGGCGTCAAAGCCAGGCACCACATGGGGGGTGTTCCGTGAAGTTCGTACGGGAGTTCGAACCATCGCTGCCCGCGACGCAGCGGGCGTCTGCGGCCACTAGGCCAACGCGTGACCAAAAAAATTTTTTATAACAGTGGATTGTTTTGAAATATATAAATCATAAATATGCCTTATTAACTACTAGTATACAAAATAAAACTCAAAAGCAAATAGCCAATGTGCTTGGTATCATTCAAATTTGCTACATCTGTAGGGACTCAAAAAATTGGAAAAAGAAAAGACTTTCTTCCCCTTTAGCAGCATTGCTCCGTGACAGTTAAAATCCCTTTGTTCGTCTCTCAATATAAACATCGGTAACCTCAATATCTGAAAATTAATCTAGATAAATTTATTCCTAAAATGGTACCTCACTGCCTCAGGAACGAATCCGAAATCATATGCCTGATTAGTCTTTCGTTGACATGGAACGAAATTTGTGCATCAGGCATTCACAACTAAGAAGAAACTTGCTTGAATCGTAAGCTGTTCATACTCATACTCTGTGTACACGAAAGGCACTTGAAAAAAAAGCATGCATCTTTGCTCATTTGAAAGCGGAAGTTACGTTTGATTTGACATAAATAAATATTTAAAGTTTTAATTTCATCTGTAATCTTTGTTTTAAAACACAAAATATTTACCAACTGTCTCTGGAGATAGAAAATATAGCAGAACATTTAAACTAAGAGATTTTTTAAGAGTTTACTATTAAGGCGTTTTACGTTACCAACTGTTTGAAATGTCTCACACGTTAGATGTTTTATCAAAAAAATTTCATATCAAATAAAGAATGAAAGATAATCCAGGGATATCCCTATCTATCCTGATACCAAATGAGGGATTTATTGAAAGATGAGACAAGGTGTAAGTCATCTCTAGATCTTGGTATTACACATCGCTGATCATTCCCTACCAGATTTCAGATAGCACACAAGGAAAATCAGTACGAGATGTTGGTTATCTAGATTCATGCCAATGTGTCAAGATATAAACAGAGACCGGCATATCTACTTAGCCATGATTACTTTCTTTGGTAACGTTGCTACCCTAACCAAGTCTCTCTTCATCCCTCAGGGTCTGCCCAAGGCAAAGGATCAGGGCATTCACCTTCACCTTGTTGGCATGACGTTAGAACTCATCAAAGATTTTATTCCTACAATTACCACTAAATTAAATGTTAACAGTTTCCACTTGAATACGCTTAAGACTGAGAATATGGAACACTATTTGCAGCATCAGGAGATCAGATGGCTCTTGGACCACCAACATGGATGAAGTTCAGAACATACATTTCAGAACCCTCTTCAATGAAAATACCAGCTACTGCAACCAAGGAAGGAATAGTCGGGGGTCGGCCCCGGGTCGGTCGGCCCCAAAACCGACCCGGGTCGGTTGGGGTCGCGACCCGGGTCGGTTGGGGTCGCGACCCGGGTCGGGTCGGGGTCGGGTCGGGGTCGGGAAAAAATATAATAAAAAATTCAATTTAAAATAATAACCGGGTCGGGGGGTCGGGGCCGGGTCGGGGTCGGTCGGCCCAAAAAGCGACCGGGTCGGGCGACCCGGCGAACCATGACTGCAACCCCCCCCCCCACGGGACACCATCAGGCCTACTAGCCTTTACAACCATTGCTACTCAACCTCATTTCTCAATGCCAAGGAGCTTTTGTTCCCAGGAAAAAAGCCACAGAAAATATTGTCAACCTCCATGAAATTATGCATCATCTCAATCACAATCAGGATCCTGTGAGAGAACTTATTATCCAATCAGATATCTCCAAGGCATGCGACAAGCTTAAGCGGTCTTTCCTCAAGAGCATGTTGCAGAAATATGGGTTCTTAGGTAACAAAATTAAGGTAATTATGAACTGCACTACTACAGCAACACACTCCACTAACGGACAGCATATAGGGTCCATAAGACAAACCAGAGCTATTAGACAAGATTACCCCTTGTTACCATGCCTGTACATTCTATCTGCTAAGGCCCTCACAAAGCATATACTTGAGAAACACCACCAGGATTAAGGTTAGCAAACAGGGTCTGACAATTGGCCATTTGATGTTTTCAGATAATTTGACTATTTGTGCCAAGGAATACCCACCTGACCTCAGGAATATTTTACACCTGACAGTTATGGTTGTATGTCAAGGCAGGAAATTAACAAGGCCAAGTAAAGAATATATTTCAGCAGGAATATCAAGTTACAGAGTAAACAAGATCTGTGCAGTATTTCAGGCTTCTTGACTGCAACTCAAAATATATGCACCGAGGAATCCCTCTAATTTCAACTACACCTTCAGAAAAACACTTCGCTCACATCATTTACAAATGCTTAAACAAGCAAGCAAGCTGGAAATGCAATCTACTCGACACAGGAGGTCGAATGGTTCTAGTCCAACCAACACTGTCATTCCCAAGTAAACCATGTCAGCCAAAAAATTACCAATGATAACTCAAACAACTTCAGTAAATCCAGAACAGATTCTAGTGGACACATAAAACAAACCAAGAGAAAAAGATCCACTTCTGCAACTGAGAAAATATCAACCGAAGCAAAACTTGTGGAGGCATAGGCATTAGAGAACACCATGAACTGGGCATTATATAAATTATAAAATGTTCAGTTGGAGAACTATGAATAACTGTAGCTCCTTACGGAGTCAGGTTCTGGAAAAAAAAAAGCTTAAATTTCACTCTTTCTAGGAAGCCAAAGGCCGGACTAGTGACTCTCATACCTGGAGATGTTAGGCCCAGGATAACTTCTTAGCAGGTGGCTTCTGGAAAACCAAAAATGGCAGGGACACAAATATCTGAAAACACAAGAATTTCAGATAACCAGGACCCCCCAGATTCGAGGGCACCCACACTCCTTTAATGGTCTATGAGTTGATAGAGAATGCCCCATGAAACATTCATAAAATCCAGTAAATAATCGATGATTTCTCACTTAGCAGAATCCAGATAACTACAATTATTTCCCAACTTTAGCAAGACACCATCATTAGGCCATATAACCCTGATGGATCCCGCAAGACAAAGTAAGCCTATGCCCTATAAAATCCTCAGAGAAGGAAATATCCCACCCTGATCCCCCTTTAAAACCATGTATTGCAGAATCAGCCAATCCGGATCGGGATCGGCCAATTCTTGGATTGGATCGGTGATGGGGACCCGGTCCGGTCCATTTTGGGGTTTATTTGCATTTACGTCCATTTGGACTTGTTTGTAAATATTTGAGTTTTATTTGTGGTCTTTTCTTTTATTTGGGTCCTCAAGAGGACATGTATGTAATTAGTCATTTATGATGTCTTGTTTGTAATGGGCTCCTCTATTTAAGAGGGCCACTTGTTGAAATGAAGAGAAAAGTTAGTGTTGAATTTTTGGAACCCTAGGGGCTGCCCCTTGTGCTAGGGCGCTGCCCCTTCCCCTCCACCCCCTCCACGATGGAGGTCGTCCGACTCCACCTCCGGTGTAGACCGGTCTCTTCGCGACCCTCCGGCGTGGGTGCCTTCTCCTTCTCCTCCGTCCAGCGGCCTCCGAGCCATTCCTTCCCCTTCCCCCTTCACCGGTTCGAGTTGAAGCCCTATCGACACCGTTCACCCCCGTTTACGTCTGTCTCGACACCTCCGACCGCGTCGATCTCCACCCCTCCGTCCACCCCCACCTCCGGCGATCCCCGGAGTACCTACACCCCACCATCCCTTGCTGGAACCCCCCCCCCCCGGTCGGACCCTTAGCAGACGAAGAAGGAGGAGAAGAAGCCCCGCATCCGCAGCCCCGTCGGTGCGCGCAGCTCCGCTAGGGCTCCGGTGCGGCTCCCTCCACTCCGGCGTCCTAAGGAGGCTAGGGGAAGACGAAGGGGGTGCCACCGGTGCCGTGGGAGGCCCCTGCCCCCCCCGGCGACGGCGAAGACGGCTTCCGGCGCCGCTTCCGGCGCCACCCTCTCCCGCCCGCCGCGGACGATTCCGCGCAAACCCCGCCACGACGACGGCCCCCCCCTGTGCTACGGCGTCGTCCTCGGCGATGGAGTCCTCCGGCACCCCCTCCCTCGGTCGACGGCTCCGGCGACGGCGGCTTCCGCCGGTTCCTCCTCCGCCCCCTCCGCTGCGGACGGGCCCGCGCGAAGACAACCCTCCGGAAGCCCTCGCCCGCGCGAGGCGACGACGACGACGCACCCCCGACGAGGTACGAGCCGGCCGCGTCTCCCGCCCCCGCGGCCAACCGCGCGGGGCCACGTCCCCCCCCCCCCCGCTTAAGTCGCGGGCGAACCGGTGCCCGGTTCGCCCCGCTCGCCCGGCCGGCGAGCCATTCACTCGAGCCGGCCGCGGTTCGTCCCCAGACCGGGCCAGCGGCCGGTCCAGCCGGGTTCGAGCCCGGTTCACGCCGGTTCAGACCGGTTCCAGCCCGGTTCAGGCCGGTTCAGACGTCCAGAAGCCGGTTTAAGGCCGGTTCAGCCTTCCTGGACCCGGTTCAGACCGGTTCAAGGCCGGTTCAGGCCCGTTTTGAGGGTTTCGGGCACGGTTCGACGTATTTTAGGCCCGTTTTGACCGGTTTAAGTCCGGTTTTGCTTGTTTCCTACATTTCTTAGGTCTTTTGCGCCTCTTGAAGGCCCGCTGCAGCGCCACGTCGCCGGTCCGTCCCGCCTCATCCCGCATCAATCGGACCTCACCCCACCGATCCGATTCTGGCCGAAACTACTAATCCGGCTGAATCGGTCTGAATCACTTGAATCGGTCGAGGATCAAGCATGATTGAATTGGTAATCGGTCAATCCCCCAGAAGTACGGAACCCGGAAATGTCCATAATCAGATCGATTTTGGACCCGATTCCGGACCATTTTCTAATCCGATCCATCACTGATTCTCACCTCCCCCCTCCCCTTCAACCTCTAGGGCTCCCCCTCCGGCGATCTAGCTATGGGAGACGGCCGATCCCCCCCCTAAACAGGTAAATTTGGGGGGAGGAGCCCTGATCCCTGCTCCCCCCTCCCCCTTCCCCCTTCCCCCTACCACCATAAAAAAATTTCTTCGGGGGCGTTGTTCCCGTAAAAACCCCCCACAAGGGGCATTGCCCTCTTGACCCCCGCGACCTAACTGCGTAAGTCGATTTGCGACTATTTTGCACCCTGTTTATGATAGTGTAAACATATTAATATAATTCACTATCACTTATACTATCACATATATAAAAGATTCATAATCATAAATATATGTTATATACTTAAAATTTATAAAAAGTTATTTTAACTCTCTTGTCTCTCTTCTCTCTCTTATATGATAGTTTGTAATTATATGATAGTTTCTCGAAATGAACTTAGTTTGCATGGCATTGTTTCGTAGGATGTCATGCATTATTTTTCATTTTTAATTTTTTTACTTATTCCTATGATTTTTCTGATTTTTTGAGAATTTTATAATTAAAAAAAATTGACCGATCCGGACTGATCTGAGATCGTCTTTTCATACGAAGGATCGGCCAATATGGACCAATCTGATCTGATCGGATCGGTGGTCACTGATTCCGATCTCGCGATCCTTGTTCAAAATAGAAGAGTTCATGGCATCCTGGTCCAGGCAAAATTATCCCATAAAAGTTTCTTTCTTTGGTAATGTTTGGCAAATATCTTCCCAACGAATGAGAAGATAGCAAAAAGATGCAAACACATTGATGCAGTATGCTCTTGCTGTCACCAAGACACTGAAGATGAAGATAACCTCTCCTTACAATCCCCCAGAAGTAGAGCAGTGTGGTTTGCTTCCCATACTGCCTTCACTGATTGCTATACATGTAATTCATCTTTAAGACCACATTATCAGGTGGCTGAAAGCTTGAAACTAATCTAAATAAACAACCCTCATGACCAATACATTGCAGCTACATGTATTTTCACTCTACGCACATATGGAAGAGTAGATGCAATAGTAAATTCAAAGGCAAGTTTGACAATCCAGCATTGGTCATCAGGAAAGTATCCAGTGAGGCAAAATTTTGGCTTCAAAATAGTATCACAGTCAAGAAAAAACAGCACGACAGATGGCTTCCCCGTCAAACGTACTCTCTCAAAATGAATGTGGATGGAGCCACAGATCGATCCGAAGGTGCAATCTCAGTCATTGTTTGGGATGTTGCGAGGTTTCCTTTACTATGCAGAACAGTCCTCCATAGTCCATACAATCTCCCATCCCCACTGTCTAGAAGCTTGGGCAATTAAAGAGGCCCCGCTCATAGCACAAGCTACAAATCAATACACCATCATTAAGAGCAAAGCAAATCCTGTGATTGGCACCATTGTGGGATCAGCCCAATGTTGTGGAGAGCAGAAGATGATATCCTCGGGTGTGGGCAGCCCCTCTCTCTCTCTCTCTCTAGGTTGATTAATGAAACTGTATGGAACTTTAGGTTGATTAATGAACCTACGTCTCTGCTAAAAAATATAATAACTGAAACTGCGAAACATGGTCGGTCTATGGAATATATTAGGAATATTGATGCAGAGGAATGGATGCAGTGGTCACGCACAAATTCAAAGGAAGTCATAGATGTGCGAAGACTGGTTCAGAAGAGTAACATGCTACCTTCTCAGACATACACAGCCCATAAGTAGATCAGGCCGGAGGAGCGTTCTGCATCTCGACCACCTTCTTCCATGATGGGCGGCTCGATATCTCCTCCCACCACCTGCCCACATTCTCCCTCGACGTCAGGAGGTGTCCCCGATCTGTGGCACCGACCAGGTACTGCGAATTGGGCAGGTGGGAGAGATCGGCGAGAGTGAACTCGTCACCAGCCAGGAACCTGCTCTCACCCAGCCGTCTCTCGTACACATCCAGCACCTTGGCCAGCTTCGCTTCGTTCTGCTCGATGACCGCCGGATCCTGCTTCAGCTTCATGCGTGGAGCAAAGGCCAGCTGAAACACAAGTGCCGAGCTCGGCGGGTTGAAGGACTGCCCCTCCGCCTCCAGCCACTGTTCGATGGAAGCGCGCTCTAGTTGTCCAGTGCCTAGCAGCGCCTTGTTCCCTTTGTCAGCGTACTTGTCGCACAGGTACCTGCATATGGCCCTCGACTCTGCCCAAGGAAGAAAACGACGCCCCCAATTTCCACCGACGAAGCCACACCGTAAGAGATAATTAGGGGCCCGTTGGTACAAGATTATTCAGGGTAATAAACCTGGCTTATCTCCTAAAATTTGGAGACAAACCAGGTTTATCCCCAAATCAATCATGTATCGAACAGCCCCAAGGAGAAGTGACCCAAGAATAGGTCGAGAAGTCTACAAGCAGGGAGCTTTATTACCGAAGAGGGTGACGCCGTCGTCTTCGAAGGCGGGGACCTGGCCGAAGGGCTGACGAGCAGAGAAGAAGGTATCCAACAATCAAATGGCAGAACAGAACGCCCGGAGAAGGATGTGGGTGTGCAGAGAGGCCAGTGCGCTTAACTACCTGTATCTTGAGGTAGTCGGGCGACTTGTGCTGCCCCTTGGACATGTCTACGCTGACGACCTGGAAATCGACCTCCTTCTCCAGCAGGCAGGCCAGCACCCTCGATACTGCCGTCGACAGGGGCGGGCCGAACACCTTCACGCTCCCCATTGCCGGCGCCCCAGTAAACAAGGCTTGTTCTTCCGCTCGTCGAGCCAGTCTTTCTGCCTTCCCGTGGAGAAATAGGAGCAGCGAAGGAGACGAGGGGGCCGAAAGGACAGGGCGGGACTGCAGTCTGCGGATAAGGTTGTTGAGTTTTTTTTTTGAAATAACTAATGGGGGGTGTTTGGTTGCACGAGATTTTTATTTTAATTTTTAAAAATTGTAAAATAACTTGTTAAAAATGATGTTCGACAACTTGACAATTTTACGTTTTGAAAGTGATTTTCTTCTTAAACAAAAAAAGAGAGTCTCACATCTTTCTTTTTTCTTGTGGTCTCCCACTTTGTTTGGTCATGAATGATAGTTACTATTTTTTGTTATCACATCCCTCCAAACATGATAATTTTATGTCAAGAGTTGATTCACTTTTTATTTTAATATAAATATTTATCATGAAAGTGTACAAAAAATTATCATACAACCAAACACCCCATAAATTACAAAAAAGAAAAAGAAAAAGAAAACGTAATAGTAACACTGTTTCGGTGGAATTCAAGAAAAATAGCATTTTCAAAAGAAAGCATCAAACTCTTGAATGCATTTTCAGGAACAAGTAACGCAGAACTTCATGTTATTTTTCAAAGTGTTGAACGTATTTACACTTTAAAAAAAGCACAATTAATCATCACATTTTTATCATTTTTTAAATTTTGATTATTTATTTTTTCCTTAAAATTTTATTAATTTATAAATAATTTTTATCAAAAAATTTAATAACATTTGACGTGATAACGATTATTCAAGTCAGTGAAAAAAAATTAATAACATTTGTTTTTATTGTCATGTTGGACCAGCAAGATGCCCTTCCTGTTCTTCATTTGATATCCATGTAGGAGCGTGAGGACAAATATTTGGAGAAACCACATAAGTTATTCAAGGTTGCCGAGTATCATATAATATGATATTCACAAGCCACTTGTACCCGAAGTGATTCTCGATATAGTTGTTCGTTGATATGTATACGAGAAGGCTCAAAATCAGAAGTAGAAAACTGGAGTTTAATCATCACATCTTGTAGTTTTAATGTATCATCCCTTGTTTTTGTTTAACTTTTGCTCTGGACCTGTGACAAGCAACTGTTTGTTCCAATTGTTAAATCACTTAAAAGCATATAGGCAAAAGTAGTTATAAGAATATTAGTATCGAAAATAAAATATAAATACAGGTGTTTCTACTACATTGCTCTCGTTTTTTATGTGCAACTTGAGATATTCAAATTGACAAGAACTCTTTCTGGTTCATGAAATTTCATTCTAGACATACAAAACATAAACACACAAGCCATCTAAAGATCAATACTCTTCAAAGATATACAAGACACCCTTATCTTTTTTTTTTAAACCATGTCGTAGTGGTCAAAGCCAAGCACACTAGAAGCACCTTGATGGGTGCTTTCGGAATTGAACCCGTGAAGAGACCTCCCACGAGGAGGCAGATGTCCACTCCGCTACAAGATAACACCCTTGTCAAAGCATGTACAATATAACGGCCTGTTTGGTTAGAATTTTAAAATTGATACTATATTAATATTGATATTGATATTTTTAAGAGTTAGAGTATCAATATCAAAATTGACAATATTAAATTTGTTAAGTGTTTGGTAATCCCCGTGTGTTGTTGCCGTATTGGAATCCTCTCTCCAGTCTCCATAGCACTTCAAGGAAATCCGTCATGTCAGCTCTCTCCGGCATTTCATCAAACAGCGAGCATTGCATATGGCATTAGTCTCTGTTCTTGAGATGATTTTAAAGACAAAAGAGGTTATCGCATGGACATTGCCGAGTGGCCGTTATTCCGAACGTCTAGAACGGATAGTCGCAATCTGGACAAGCTTGGAGGGGATCGAACCAAAGAGCTGGTTGAAGCATAAGTCGACCCGTGTAATTAGCTCAGTCAGATCTCCCAAGTTCGCCGGAATCGCACTAGTCAAGCGATTGAACTGGAGAGCGAAGATGCTGAGTTTTTTAGAAGGCCAACCTGGTTGGGTATGCTCCCAATAAACTGGTTGTAGCACAACTACAACATTACCGCAAAAAGGAAATGGGGGAGAACAACAGCTCAGAAGTGGGAAGAGTAGGAAGAAATAGGTGTGGTGCGGTGATATGAAGGCAAAATCGAAAGCAAAAACAAAAAAAATATGATCCCACCAAGAATAGTTGCACCTTGCAGTTTTGCCGTGTTGCTGATCTCCGGCGGGATGACCCCGGAGAGATTGTTAAAGTTGAGGTAGAGGTTCGATAGCTCAGTCAGGTTGGATATTTCCGGCAAGATCTCCCCTGTCAGCGCGTTGTAGTGCAGAAGCCTGGACAGGCACTGAAGCCCAGCCACCACAGGGGAGATAGTTCCCGGGAGCCCCTTTCCCTGCAGTGAGGTGTTGGCGACCTTGCCGTGCTCGTTGCAAGCGATGCCTTCAAACACGAGCTTACCCTTCTTATCCCCACTTCTTCTTCCTCCTTCTATCGTCTGATCTTGTCAAGGCTACTCCCCCCTCTGGCCCGGTGAAAAGAAATAGGAGGCGGCGTGCTTATGGCGGTGCGATGAAAGGGGAGGCCGCGGGGAGCTTCACTGCGACTAGACAAGAGAGGCAATCGTAAGGCTTCAACCACGGAAGCTATGGACGGCCAAGGGTGCTTTGATAGGAGAGGAGAGGTACGATCGGGGGAGCGCGATCAGGGGAGAGGATGGCCGCAATCGGGGAGATGGCAGAGAGCTAGGGCATCGGGGATCGATCCAGTCGCTCGGTATCAATTTTAAAACTGGTGAAGACCTGTATTAATTTTGAAATAGTCTTCTACTGTAAATTTTAAAATTAATACAACTACCCAAACACTTATTATTACCCTCTATCAATATCAATTTTAAAAGTAATACTGATACAAGAGCTTGATACAGTTACCAAACAGGTGTAAGACTCCCAATTAATCTACATAGTTTATATTTATGATAAATGATAACTTTAAAATTAATATAATTAAGATAGTAAAATATATACCTAACTCTTTACTATTGTATCAATTTCATTTCTATATAAATAAACATTAATGCTAAATTTTTGATGATTTTACCATAGATATAAATTTCACTTGTTGATGTTAAATAAAAATATAAGAATATACATCTATATTGACAATCATAATGTGGAACAAAATATATGTACAACTAAGTGGTCTAGTGTGGTGGTCCTTAAGAGGTGATATCATGCATGTTCGACCCATATGAAATTATTCTCAACTTCATAAATAAGAAATAACTAACCTTGTCAAGGCATATAAAAATTATATATTTATTATATTATATTTTAAAATTAATTTATACTTGTAACCTATGTAGTCATCCTTTATTGCGGTCATGTGAACTTTGTTGCACAACATAACTGTCTAAAAAAATAGATAGAACAATGTTACCTCAGCAATAAGTTTTACAAATTGACAAGTCTTCTAAGAACATAAGTATTGTTGATGAACCTCATTTTCAAAAGTGACAGATAAAAATATAGCATCTAAAATGTCAAAATAAGTGCTTGTGTATGAAACGAAATCAATTCTTGCTCTTTTCATTATTATCATATGATAAATTACTTGTTTGTAGTTCAAATTCAAACATCAACCATGATTTTTTTTCTTTGTGCATCTCAAACTTTTGTATATGACACCATCATAAGATACTACAATTCAAATCCTTAATTTATCTCGATTTTATATCTAAATAATATTGTATGATAAGAATAATTATATGACATATCATTCGTGAAGTAGTTATCTACTCCAAAAACCTTAGAGCGTGGCATAACATATAAGACAAGAATAGTACTTTATTAATTTCAACTTCTACCAACTCTTTCAGAAGTAATAACATGCAGTTGTTAATTGTATTGATCCTTAACAATAACATTAAGGTAAAATTTGATTTTGATGACTTATTAGTCTTATATTATACATTTACTTTTAAAGATTATTTAACAACCTCATTAATAAGATCTTTTGTTAATGTATATACATCTCCTTTCAATATGTCATCTTCATCTCTCACACATCTATCAACATTCAAAACTTCTTTGATACTAGCATCATCATTATCATTTCCAACAAATTCACTATTAACAATAGCATTGTCCATCTATTTGAGATTAACATAACTATCAAATTTATTAACATTACCTAAGGTGTCACCATTACAATTTTCATTTATTTCTTAGTCATCAGATGAATGTTTAGATGACTGTATTATAAATTAATTTCATATGATCTGTATTAACATAACTATCAAATTTATTCATATGATCTGTATTATAAATTAATTTCATTACATCCACATTGTTGACTAGTGCATGAAACATCTTGTGTATTCCAACCTCACTTAAGTTAAGTCCTTATATATTTGAACTTAGCCTAGCTTCATAATACAAATATAAAAACTATAAAGTAATTCACTCATACTAAGTGATGTTTAACTCCTAAATACTAAAATTTTGTTAAAAACTTTATAAACATAAAAACAATCAAAAATATATTTATAAATTAAATAATAACTTAATATAAAAAGGGGCAAGTGCTTCGTTCATTACAAGAAAAATGGTTAGTGATGGCTAAACGAATGTGATGTGCTTCACAAAGCCAAAAGTCGTCGCCAAACCATTTTGTGATGTCTTTTACGCCGTTGCTAGACCATCACCATTGATATTAGTGATGGCTAAACGAATGTGGTCACCAATGACATTATTCAAGATGGCTTATGAGTTGTCTATAATTGGTTATCGGTGATGGTTGAAGTCATCGCTAGTAACATTGTGGTGACGCCTTAAGTTGTTGTTGCCACAACAATTTTGGCAATGATTTCAACCATCGCCAAAGCAAAATAGAAAGCCCCATTAGGGTTCTCTGACTGTTTTGGCAACGGGTGTAACCATCACCAGTATAGGGTTGTTGAGGCTTTCAACTGTCACTAATAATTCAGTAATTAAAATAAATATTTATTAATAAAAATTAAAATTCTATGAATATATGGATTTGTACAATATATATATTGTAAATAAATTCAAATGGGTCAGCAAGGACTCATAGCCTGTACATTCATACATAACTCATTTTTATATAATTTATTTCATTCATACAACCAAATTGAAATTCACAATGGAATGGAAGCAACCAAATTCATTTATATCCAACTCATTCAATAACCACATTCATACAACCTATACATACACAATAAAATGAAAGCAACCCTTACATACATATTCATTTCATATAGCCACATTCATATCCAACTCATTCAATAGCCATGGCAATTCATTTCATAAAACCACATTCATACAACTTGTAAATACACACATTCAATAACATGATTAATAGATGAGAATTAAATGTTACATGCAGTGAACATGTCAATATAATAGAAATAACATTACACCACAAAAAATATATAGCGTGTCACTAATCCTCTCTCCTCATGCTCCTCCTAATCCACTTCATCCTTGCCCTCATCGTCTCTATCCTCCTCTCTTTGTCCCACCGATGGTGTCGATGTTGATAAATTAGCTAGCCTTGGTAATTGAGTTAACCCAAGCTGTTGAGTTAACCAATCGAAAATGTTATCAAATAACTTTTGTTGATTCAATAGTCACTGCTTCAAACTAAAAATACCATATTCATAACGTAAAATCATCTTATACTACTTCTCTAGCCTCTCCACCTTCTCCATCAACTCATGAACTATAGATCTTGTGGTGCACCCATTGATTCCACTATACTATGTGGTGTGAGTCTGTGCTTAGCCTACACATTTGATCCAACCTGGTCTATCTCTACCCATGACAACAATTAAAGTGTCCTCAAGACTAAATTGTGATGACACTCATCAATTGTGTCATATTATCCTAAAAAATGTACTATTAAGATTTGGATTTAAAAGATAGAATTATATAAACAAATTAAGATTTGTAACCAAATTATCATTAATTGATGACTTTCTTCATTGTCCCAGATAATGGTTCCACTAGACACTTCATGAGTCTATTGATAGAAATGTATGCCCTACAAGCCAATCATATTTGATATGATTTTACATTTCTTGTAATATCTTATTCAGTATAAATGCCATAATCTTCATTACTTGCACTATCTAGATGCGTCTATCGTAATGAAGTCTTAGATTGCATGCAATGATGATTGAATTATGATGAGATCATGATAATGAGATCAATCATCTAGAAGCATGTACTCTAATATTCCTAGTCGTAGGATCCTCGAGACGGGACATCAAGAATCCAATAAGACTAGTGTATATGATATCTTCTCATATGATGAGAATGACCAATCTCATTGGTCATCAGTGTGGGGACACTGAGATACATGTACAGATGCTCATTAGAGGAATGTGTTCACTAAATTGACCAATATAGAATCCCTGAATAGTATCTACCGAACTGTCGATCAGGGTATTCTATCATCATAGTTGCATAGTTGGATTTTTTACCAGAGTCACCAAAGATGTCTTGCCGGGCGTACCATGTATTTTGACTATTGACTTATGGATCACTTAGTATTGTGGTCATGTATAGTTAATGGATTGGGTATATGGGAAACCTGGTGGAGGCAATTGAGTAGACAATAGGGAATCATCCACTCTCAGTAGGAGAGAGAGAATATCCTATGGATAGTACTCTAAATCTTTGGCCAAGGTAGATAGAATAATTGGAAAAGAGTTTTCCAATTAATCCAATTACGAGTACAAGATTCCATAGTGTCGGTATATTTAGGAGTTGACAGTCAATGCCGTACTCCTATTCGACCGAGATATTGGATGGATGAAGATTTATATCCGTGTGGTAACCGATGATGGAAAGGCTCTTTGGAGAGGAGTTTATCCCCGAAGTCGTTTGGGATCATAGGATATGACTTGTACTCTTTATGATCGGTAGGCCATTAAATCTATTATGAGATAATAGATTTAATTTAAAAGAAGTTGTTCTTTTAATTAAGCCTCAACCAAATGGGCTATTGGGCCTAGTAGGTCACACACATAAGGGCTAATCCATAAGTTCGGGGGCAAATGTGTAAATATAGAGAAAGAAGGGTTTTTTGTGAAAAATTGCAAATTCTCTATATAATAGTGAATTGAGCATGAGCACCACAAGTCAAAGGCTGCAAAATTCATCCATACCTCTCTCCTTCACGTTTTCCCATGCTAGAGGCCATCGAGAGTCGATGGGACTTCATCTGGGGCGAGTCGGAAGGTCCGACGCGAAGGAGAACCCGACTATGGAGGCGGCTCGTGTGGATACGACTAGAAGCCGCACACTTGAGTGACTGAACGAGAATGAGAATGCTCGATCTTCTCCGATCTATAAGTATTGTTTGAATCCCATAAAGGTACGTGTTCAAAATCGTTTCGAATACCGGTTTTGGCGACGTCGTTCGGTTCTGATCGAGACCAAGACAATGATATACGAGGAATCGGAAATTTTTCGCTGCGCCAATTTGATTGGATCGATTCCCAACATCTATGTCATCTGAAAAATCTTTAGACTTGTAGAAGGACAATCTTTCTTTATGAGGTGTTTAGATACACCTTTTCTCTACTTTCTAAATCAAAATAAAAAATAGAAGTAAGAGGTACGCTAAAACCTTGTTGGCCGTGACTACTGAAAAAAGATTGATTTTCCTTAGATACTTCTCTAAATTTAAAATAAGAGTGACTTGTTTTTTTTCCCAAATAACCATGGAAGACACCTTTGCATTATGAGATAATTATCCTCCGTTTGAATCAGTAATGTCTATAATTTAGAATTAAAAAAGATTCAAGTTATTCTATATCATGTGATATTATTCAAAGGTTATGTAAAAAATTTTAAAATTAGATAATTTAGATTATTTAATATTATTTTATAAAAATTAAGTTATTATATATTATTCGATAATAAGGAATTATACATGTACTTTAAGATATTTTATTTTATTTAATAATCTAGAAATAATGTGATATATATGCAAGTCCATATTTTTATTAATTTTACATTAATGTGGTATTTTCTTATGATCATGTGGATATTCAAAACAATGTATTGCCAAACACATTTACATAAATTTTAAAAATTGTGTCACTTTTACTTAACACAATAAATTACTAATCATCTAATTTTAAAAATTATGCTATTCTAAAACTCAATCTTTGTTTTGAAAGCAAAAAAATTTAGATTTAAAGTTTTCAACCCAACACCCTATTAATACCTAAGATTTTAATTTAAGATTAATTTAAGACATGTTAACTCAACAACAATTTAACTTCAATCAATAAATACTTATGAAATATCTTTTCGATTGATGAATGCTGGTTCATCCTCTATTATAAGGCATAGATATGTGAGCTCTATTACTTTTATTTCTATCGCTAAGTGCCTACAATCAAATTTATGAGAAGAAAACTTTTACATTGTGGTTATCTTACAACCATATGTCACCCATATGATGCCATTGATCAGGATCAATTTATGGAGGCACACTCTAATATGCCTCCTATAATGAGTGTTATGTAAAATACTGATTATACAATAACTATTAATATTAATAGACAATAATGAATAGAAATAATCTAACAAATTTTATTATCCTTTTTCAAAAGAATTTTTTTGTTTTCTTTGCACCTCACCCATATTTCTTATATTTGTGTGTCAGCAGATATTTCCTACTGAAATGTATAGTGTTGTTATAAAATGACCGTATTTAAACTCATTAACATTATTCAAAGAATCGTTGCTATTAATTAGTATCTACTCAAATATATATATTTTTACCTTAGGTTCTTGAAAGATAGTTTCATTCTTCTTGAGGGGGAAAGTGATGTAATTTTATTGTCATAAATTACAATGTATTCTGTTGCAAAGCTTGAGATGAGTTGTAAAATATTAACTACAAGGGCCGATAGCTGACTCCCTTACCTAATTGACCTCCAAGGTCTGTTTAGGTGCTAATGTTCTTATATGGTATGCTTTCAAAGGATCTCTCTCACACCTAGTAGATGCAACTAATTAAACACAAAAAGATAACATATTAGTAATGTATTTAAGTATAGATGTTTAACATTTGTGGCAAATATATACCTAAGACATACAAAGATGGATTGTTAGGATAATAAGGTGGCAGAGATGGAGCACTTTAAGAAGCACCTAGCTTATATAGACTCAGCCAAGCATCACCAGACTAAGATAAATCTTGTTAAGAATGAGATCAACATTGAGATCTATCTGGTTGAGATTTGGATCCACATAGGTGAGATCCACCAACCTGAGAAATTTTTCAACTCTTACTAAGTATATTCATCTACAACATGATACAAATAATTATTATTGAGTTATAATATAATATTTAATTTAATTTTTAAATTTGACTTTATATTGGTTGAGGATGAAAGATCTAGACTGTATTCTTGTGGGAAATGGTTTGAATTGATGGAATCGGTCAAAAACATCTACTTTAGGTGTTGTCCCCCTTGCCTAGGTCCCAATTTCAATTCTGAATTTGATTTCGTGACTTGGGTTTCAATTTCGATTTTGCAATCCCTGCCCAATTCCTCTAAACAATAGCCCCTCCCAACCCCTTCCAACCAAATTAGAATTCAATTAAAATATGATAATAAGGTAACAACATGTTTACCAAACATTCAATAATAAATGCATGTATTAATTCAATTGATTTTAAAATCAAGAAAGAATGATCTCATCAAAATTTTCATTCCATTACTTGGGTGATTGTTTTAATCCATACAATGATCTTAATAGTTTACACAACTTATTTTTCTTGCCATAGAACAATAAAACCTTTAGGTTGATCTATATATATATATAAATTTATTTATATAATTTACTATTTAAGAATGCACTTTTTACATCTATTTGGTAAATGATTAATTTATATATGGAAGCTAACACAATGAAGGCTCTAATGGTGGTGATTCTTGCCATAGAAAAATAAACATCGAAGTAGTCTACATTATCTTGTTATGTAAATCCCTTGGCTACAACTCTAACCTTATATTTATCTACAAATCCATCAGGTTTTAGCTTCTTTTTAAAAACTCATTTATATATACTTGTCTTACAACTAGGAGATAGATCGATCAACACTTAAGTTGTATTTTGAATTATAGAATTCATTTCATTTTTATGACCTCCTAGAAAGGTGAATCTATTGAATTCATAGCATCATTAAAGATAATTGGAGAATCTTCCATTAATAATGCATAGAACTCATCGAAAACCTTTTTTGTCTTGTTCTCTTACTTCTTCTTCTTCTTCTTCTTCTTCTTCTTCTTCTTCTCCTCTATTACTGATTAAATTTGGGTTAGATCCATAATTACCATTTCTCACATTAGATTCAATTCTAGATTTAAATGAAAATATATTTTCATAGTAAATTGTATTTCTAGCCTCAAATGATAGTATTGTTTGAAATATCTTCTATTTCAGAATTAATTACTAAAAACCTATTTGTGTTGTTAGAGAAATTTTCAACATTATTATTTGTGGTGTATCTGATAAAAATAGTATCTATAGTCTAAGTCCCAATTTTTTTTCTTTTAACTTCAATTATTGTTACTTTTACAAGGTATCCTTACACTTTGAGAAAATTCAAATTAGGCCTTTTCCTTTTCTAAATTTCATATGTGTTAGAGTCACATTATTTGAAAGGTATTCTATTTAAAACAAAACACATAGTTAAAAGTGCCTCCCACCACAAGTTTTCAAGTGCTCCTGAATTAATTAACATAGGATTAACCATATCTATCAATACTCTATTTTTCTTCTATGCTACAATATTATATTGTGAAGAATAAGAAGAAATTATCTCATGAATTATTCTATATTCTTAATAAAATCAGGTGAGTGTATGAGAGGTATATTATCCTTCCTTATCAAATCTAAGTATTTTAATTTTATTTTTTTGTTGATTTTCATATTTAACTTTATAAATATAAAATTTATTTATTATCTCATCCCTAGTCTTTATTAAATAAATGTAGCAATATTTTGACATATCATTAATAGATATCACATAATTTTTGTTACTAGAATCACATGCATTACTATGTATTAATCCCAATAGATCACAATCTCTATCAACTAACTTAAATAATTGCCTAGGTAATTTTGCTTCAACACATACATCACATCCCTTTTCATTTTGAATGTTAATTTTTGAAATATATTTAATTGTATTAACATTTTAATTGACTAATAATTAACATGACCCAACCTAGAATATCATATAGAAGATGATTTGACATTCAAAACAAAAAATTTCTCATTAAATGAATATGAACATACATTCAATCTAAAACGCCCATCATACATAAATCATTTTCCAACAACGGATAGTACCTTTGCTATTACAACATTATTTGACTTAAATACTAATATATAGCTTTGCTAAACTAGAAGAGATCCACTAATAAGATTTTGTCTAATATTAGGAATATGATGAACTTTGTGTAGGGTCAATGTTTCTCCAAAAATCAAATTCAAATCCACTCTTCCAATCCCATGCGCATTAGCCTCGACATTATCTTCCAATATCACATTTCTTGTACTTGAGTCCTCAAATGTAAAAACCATGAATGATTAGTACATACATGAATATTAGCTCCAGTATTAATTCATCAATCAAAAATTGAATTTGTTTCAAGATTTAAAAGGACTAGCCTAAGTCCAGAAGTAGATGCTCCACCGTTTGTACATATATACCATGTTAACTTGATAGCCATTGTTAGCAAAATCATGTCCTTTCCCCTTTTGAGAAAATCTCTTCTGATAAAAATATTGATGTGTAAGATGATATTTGTCATTCCACGTACATAGTAACACTACTCTTCTCTAGTATACTTTGACTTTTTGTTGTGAGGATTGTTTTTTTTAGATTTATTATTAAAATTTTATTGATTTTTTTTTGAAATTCTTATTGTTTGAAAAAAAAAGGTTTCCTATTAGATCTAAAAGGTACATTTTCAACCATGTTTGTTTTTTGGTTTATAGGTTTTAGTTGAACTGTCTCTTACTTTATATTGTTCTTCAATTTTATGTGCACTAAAAAGTTGTGTCAAAGTAAGTATACCTTGAGTGTGGCTCAACATAGTAGTGAAGTTAGACAAAGATAAAAGTAACATATCCACAGTACAAGCAATTTGAAAAGACTCATCTAATTAGAATCTTGTGATTTTCAATTCGTGGGCCAAATTCTCAAAATCATGTATTTGATCATTTCTTGGCTTATTTTCAACAAATTTAAATTTATTAAAATATGAGGCTTTGAACTGTTTAATTTTAGTGTTCCATATTTTGGCTTCTAATATATCCCATAACTTACTCGCACTTCTTGAGTTATAATAAAGATCATAAAGTTACTTGACAGGGCTCCTAAAATTTGATGAAAACCATGATAATTAGTTTCTTCACTTGTTGTTGATGAGGAAGGTTCAGGATCATTTAGAGTATGAAGTGATTGTGTTTGAACTCTTTGGGTAATGGTTTAAGAAGAGTCAGATTCTTGACTTTCAACCGTGCTAGTGCTAATTGCTAAGATTAAGCCAAGGGTGGTCAACAAAAAACATATTTGGTTTTGCCATCTTCTTAAATTTTCTCCATTAAACTTTTTGGGTTTAGCACTATTAAACTATCAATCAGAGATGATGAGAGAACGTGAAATGTAAATAAATATTTCAAAAATTTTGTCAATATTTAGAATCACACAATATATAGGTCAAATAAATTTATACTAATTAAATATGAGCACACATACATGTGTATATAAATCAATAATTTTTTAAATATTTAAATCAATGGAACAAAGATGAACTATGCATGTTTCTAACATAAACAATATAGTAGTGTAACACATTAAATAGAACTCTTAAATTTTTGGGTCATCTTCCTAAATCAATATAAACATAACAATATGATCTAATTAGAATTAAATAAATAGAGTTAGAAATATAGTATGTCAGGTTGAAATACGTAATCATTAAAACTAAGATTCTATTGCCAACTGACATATAGTTCTTTTGTCAACGATCTCCTAAAGATACGACAACCCTCTGGTAAGTGACACTCTTCTTTCCCATCATCACATCTTTTAGAAGAGTTTTGCAAATCCAATTTTGCGTCGTGTGCTCAAAAGTAGAAGAAAAGAAAAGTGAGCATTGAGTGTTGGAGAGCTTTGTAGAGTTTCAGAGAAGTTGTACGAAATGCATGAAACCTCTGTAAAATGACTCTTGGAAGATATTAATAAGGAGGAGAAAGAACAGTCGTATGTATGTCTGTTGGGTGTGTTCCAACTAAAAAAAGAGTTGCACACAGAGAACTTGGTCATGCATTTAGATGTGTCTGTCCATTTTGCATGCAGCAACTTCCACCTGACGTCTGTCAGATAGTCTATGTTTTCTCAGACACCCGTTTGAGGGAAGCCCCTTTACTCAGACACAAAGACTTTGATGGGACCTATGATTTGTCAAGATATGACTCGTGGGACCCATATAATAGAGTGAGTCTCACAAACTTTTTATATCTATGGTGGATAGGTTCCCTCGGGTGCCTGTCCGAGCGAATCCGGACTCTTCATCAGGTGAGGGTATGCACATGTGTTCCGAAAACACAAGCAATCGCATTTCCACTGCATTATTAAAAGTAAAACAAGTTATGGGAGATTTGGATACACCTTTTTTCTCTATTTTCTATATTAAAATAAAAAATGGAAGTAAGAGGTACGCTCTGTTTGGCTATGATTATCACAATTTTGTAAAAAGTTTGATTTCTCTTATAAACTTCTCTAAATTTTTAAACAAGAGTGGACTTGTTTTGTTTTTTCGAGTAACCACGGAAGGCACCTATACATTGTGGGATAATTATCTCTAGCTTTTTAAATTAGTAATGTCTATAATTTAGAAATAAAAAATTCAAGTTATTCTATATCATTTGATATCATTCAAAGGTGTTGTTTAAATAAAAAATAAAAATAAAAATATTTATTTTATTTAATGATTTTTTAATAAAAAGAATCAAGTTATTTTATATCATTTGATAATAAAAAATATATATGTACTTTACTTTTTTATTTAAAAAATTAAAAATAATGTGACATATATTTAATTCTATATATTTATTAATTTTATATCAATGTGGTATTATTTTAATGATCATGTGGATATTCAAAACAGTGTATTGTCAAATATATTTACATAAATTTAAAAAATTGTGACTTTTGCCAAGCACAGTAGTCATTCAATTTTAAAAGTTACACTACTCGACTGTAATCAAGCACCCTATTAGAGAGAGAAACAGAAGAAAACACAATTGATCTTCTGAAGTTAGCAAAACGTGGTCAGAAACATATCTACTCATCTTTCTCTTTTGTTTTAAATTTTGAGAGGGAGAATATATATATAAAAGAAACCGTAGTATCCAAACACCTTATAAAACTTTGACTTTTTTTTTCAAATAACGTGTTTTTTTAATTATAAAAATAATGTAGTAAAAGTTTTATTTGTAAAACTAACGCAGTTTGGCCAAAGTCGATATCCCGAACGATCGACTTTACATAAAAAAATAAAAGTAAGAATAAAAATATCCAACTTTATATAAAAGTCGTACATGGCTTTTGAAAGTCGTACAATTCAACTATCACTTTCAATCAAAAATTATTATTTAAAATTTTTTAAACTCCAGAGCATTAATGTTTAGAGATATCCATAAATCAAAGACTGTCGGCGGGTTTGAATTTGACCGATCCATTCAGTTCAATGAATTTGGAATATTTGAAATTATAGGATCATACTTTTCGACATCAAAATTTTGACTCTAAAAAACTAATAATTTGGAGTAATCTCGACCGTCCAATATAAAAAACTACTCTCTTTGAAAGTTTAGAAGTTCAATCCTAGATTTTCAAGTACTGTGAATTCACCGGTCACCTTCGCATCTCATATAATTTGAATAGTTAATTAATAAATCAATTTAACAAATATCAAAAGGAGTAATTTTTTATATTGGACGGTCGAGATTACTTCGAATTATTAATTTTTTTAGAGTCGAAATTTTGATGTTGAAAAGTATGATCCTATAATTTCAAATATTCTAAATTTATTGAACCGAACGGATCGTTCAAATTCAAACTCGAGAATCTTTGATTTATGGATATCTCTAAGCATTTAATGCTCTAGAGTTTAAAAAATTTTAAATAATAATTTTTGATTGAAAGTCGTAATTGAAATGTACAACTTTTATACAAAGTCGAATATTTTTATTCCTACTTTTATTTTTTCGTGTAAAGTCGATGTTCGAGATACCGACTTTGAGCCTTAATTTTACAAATAAAATTTTTACTAAGTTATTTTTATAATTTAAAAAAAAATACGTTATTAGAAAAAAAAAACTCATAAAACTTCCAGCTGAGAAGAGGCGCCGGACATGCCTCATGGTGTGTAATCTTTGCCCGAGGTACTTGTCTTACTCTCTCTCTCTCGTCTCTCTTTCCATCTTCTCCACCTTGCAAAAGATGTATCTTATCAGCATGAGCAAGAAAAGGAGATATCAGCCCATGAACATATATATATATATCTATCCCTCCCAATCTTGATGAACACGGGACTTATTATATACCAAAACGTCGTGAGAGGATGCTTGCGTCCATTTGATCCTTATACGCCCACCTGACTGTCGCCCTCTCTTTTCTTTTTCTTTATCTTTATCTTCTTTTACTTTAATCCCGTGTCCCTCCCTCGCTATGTGGGCAAGCAAGGCACAATCGCCGGCAGGGGCGCCATGTAACTCCGGCGCTATATATATATATATATCTCTCGGCCGGCTGCGGTGGAAGCAGCATATCCTCAAGGAGACCCCCCCAGCCGGCCGGCATATAGATCAGAAGGAGATCGGACCGGACGGCATAGACCAGCAGGTACGTATATATCTGCATTCCGTCAGTCCCAGGCGCCATGGCGAGTGTCAAGGTGTTCGGCAGTCCGACGTCGACGGAGGTGGCGAGGGTGCTCGCCTGCCTCTTCGAGAAGGAGGTCGACTTCCAGCTGATCAGAGTGGACAACTTCAAGGGCACCCAGAGGAAGCCCGAGTTCCTCAAGCTTCAGGTGGGTGGGTGTGTAATCGACGCGTTTCAGTACCGTGCGTGCGTGCGTACGTAAACTTCCATGCATGCATGCTGGCACGTATTTGTGTTATAATCCGACGTTCTTCGACTTTTATGTTGCAGCCGTCCGGCCAAGCACTTACATTTGAGCATCCGCCGACCACCCTCGTAGGTAAATTTTGTAACTTAATTACCTGCGGCCAACTAGCTATATGCAGTTTTTAATTTTCCAGACGGAGGGACGTCGATGTATATAATATTAAATACTTACAGAGATGCTTTACGTATAATATATATATACATTTAACAAAGTTAAATTTGTCATTCGTACCTTGGGATGGTGCTGCCTGGTCGGAGAAACCTTTGATGATCGATCGCTGCGTTGATTATTAATCAACGGTTCTTATACTCCATGAAAGCATATATACTGCATATGGTTTTTGAAGAAGATTATTATAACAACTCCTACAAGAAATATGTTAAGAGAGTAAACAAATAAATCACCAATTATAATAACTCTTTTTTTAAGATTCAAACAAGAAATTATTTTACTCTGAACCGTAACACACACATCACTATTGACTTAATAGCTCTTGGGTGCAACAAATGATCGATTTGATTGCCACAAGAACGTACAAATATTAATTTATATATCTTTGGAAGGTGGCAAGGAACAATGAGAAAAATGCAAGAAGCAGGACGTGAGAGTGAGTTCCTCAGCTTCCCCTAGCTAGTTTAATTCACTAGAATTTTAGTTCACATTTAACACAAATTAATCATTTATCACCATTAATAAATATAATTATGGTTGAGAAAGAATAGGGAAGGTTAGTAAAATATGGACATAAGTTAATAAAAAGTAGAGAGGATCAGTTAGTAAAGCATAGAAGAAGGTTAATACAATCAGACGACATTAGTAAAATGTATATATTGTTGCACTTATTAATAGTTATAAATATAGAGATATGCCATGAAACTTAGAGAGATTGGAATTCCTCTATGATCGGAAGAGGGATTCCGTCATCCCCCTCGGACGAGAGGGGGTGGGCTAGCTCAAACGCTCCATCCTTCTAATTAAGGGACTCATCTTCTCATGTTAGGAAGATTGAGCATGTTCTCTGGGGGTGAAGACCCACCGGGAGGGATCCATCCCCCTCTTGTGGGTTCTTCTCATCTTTGTTGGGCATGAACTTAATTAGAGAGAATTTCTTCGTGTGGGTCTGCACGAGGGAACCATCCGGGCTCGACGGAATCCCACCTCATAAAGTTAAGGAGAAATCAATGTCCGGTCCGTTTCAACGGACCTACTTTCACCAATAGTCCAACATGAATTCCAGTTTAACAAGGGGTCCCATTTTCAGATTTCCCTGCATTTCCGCTCAAAAAATGACAGCAACCAAAGGTAGAGACGTTATAAGCCAAGTGAGCTGTCTTTTATGCCCCTCAAAAGTTACGAGGAGAAGAGATTATCGTTGAAAAGAGATATTTTATCCCTGCAGGTTGTTTTCTTTCAAGGCCCAATAAAATTATTGAATATATGATATAATGAAAAAGTTTAAGAACAAAAACATTGATTATTATAATATCGATAGGCGATCAAATCAAGTCTACCTAAATAGAGATTTAATTAAAAAAAGTCCACCTAAATAGATAAAATATTTAATTAATTACTTACGAACAAAAAAATATGATATTCGATATAATATAAATTCATCGATCAATATAAACTTAAAAATAGATAATCATAAATTACTGTATATGTTATATTTAAATTTTGATATAAATGAATTACAATAGTTTTTACGTCAAACATGACATGATAAATAGATTAATATGTATATTATATTTAAGCATTGATAAAATATAATGTAATAAATATTTGGTAGAACATATTAATATCTTATAGACATAAACAAAATATAGTAACAATGGTTTAATAAATACATTTTTAGTTGTAATATTGTTTGCTCTAGACATTACAAGTGATTAAAATCATATATAATCATCATGATGTAATAAACAAATTAATATTTTATATTTAAATCTTGATATATATCAAATATAATAATTAACTACTTAAAATAGAACATGATAAACATTTTATCATGCACCGTTCACAAAATTGTCTTACCAGCCTCCCTGGGACAAGCGAAATGAATAAGCGCCTATAGGAATGCCCAGCAAATGGTCTCCTGGATGGGTGTATTTGACATTTTAACATTTATCTAGCGCTGATTTCATGAAATGGATCGGATGTTACAGTTATTTTGATTATTGGACTGTCCCTTAAAGAATTGTGGTCAACGGACTAATGATAATAGTCATTTTGTTAAATGGACCGCCAATCAATTTTCCCTAAAGTTAAATATGAAGGAATCATGAAATCAAACTTGTAGCAATATATATAAATTTAGTGCGGATTCGCCGACCGAGGAGACTTATATGTACGTAATTCCTATCAAAGAGGGATCTTCTCAGTTGAGATAGAACACTTGAGACGAATTCCTTAATTCTGCTCACAAAGAAGTTGAGAAGACATGAATAAAAAGATGATTTGATGGTGTTAAATCATCATCCTTTCAATTTTTTGTGAGAAGAGCCGAAAAACTCCTCAAGTGGTGCTCAACTGCAGGGAGTTGCGTTCATATATATATATATATGTGTGTGTGTGTGTGTGTAGTGAGTGGCTCATGGCTGATGCAGATTCGAGGGCAATCATCCGTTATGTGGCGGAGAAGTTCCCCAACAAAGATGAGCTGCTGGGCACGGGGATGCTGGAGCGGGCGTCCATCGAGCAGTGGCTGCAGACGGAGCAGAACAGCTTCGACCCCCCCAGCTCGACCCTGGTGTTCAGCCTGGCCTTCGCGCCGGCCATGGGCCTGGCGCCGGCCACCGACCAGGAGATCGAGGACAGCGAGGAGCAGCTCGGGAAGGTGCTCGACATCTACGAGCACCGCCTGCAGGAGACCAAGTACCTGGCCGGCGACAAGTTCTCGCTCGCCGACCTCTCCCACCTCCCCAACGCGCAGGCCCTCATCAACGTCGAGCGCTGCGCCCCCCTCTTCACGTCGCGGAAGAGGGTGAACGAGTGGTGGCAGGACATCTCCGGCAGGCCCGCCTGGCATAGGGTGCTCGGCATGCAGGGGAAGCCCCAGCCCGCCGCGGCGGCGCAGATCCCCATAAATGGCGCCGCCGCCGCTTGACCGCCGGCGAAGAGTACTCGATCATCAATCTATATATATATATATATAGGGGCCGGCGGCCTCTCCGGCTTCTGGTTAAATAATGCGGCGCCGGCGACAGGCTCTCCCGTCGTCCATGCAAGTTTGCTTTGTGCTGGTGTGTTTAGTTGCTTCGTCGTTGTGGTCGTGTTCACTGAATTAGTACTGCATGCTGCTGTACGCGTCTTCTTATCTTATCCGAGTGAAGAGAAGAACCGATCGAGATGGGGGATCAGTTGAAACTAATATATATGTTCTTTCGGTTCGTAAGAGAAATCTCTTATTAATTATCCTCAGGAGTTTCCTGATCTTGTATCCGGCTAATTGGGGGCATGTAGGCTTTGTGTGTTTCATCATGTGTGTTGTATGGTTGCATGACAAATTACTTGTCAAGCTGAAGGAGTGTTTGGCCACTATAATATAAATTTATACTTTCATAGTACTCTTGAACCGGAAAAAAAAAGTGAAATCATGCTTCTTCTTAGGGTTTCTCACCTATTTCGGTGATGCATGCAGGGTTCTCACTCTTTTTTATCATATATATATATATATATCTTTTCAGGCATAATAGTTTTATCTCATTGTTGACTAATTTATATTTTATTTTAGTATAACTTTTATCTAGAAAAATGTGTGTATAAGAGTTTATTGGGCAACCAAAACGTCGTATCAGATATTTTGGCAATTCCAACCCCCCCTCTCTCTCTCTCTATATATATATATATCCTGCTACATCAAAATGAAAATGTTTACCCACCACGTACGTCAGTCGCATACATGTAAACGTTCGCCCTGTGATAATGATATAAAAAACGGTTTATCTCATTTTTTCCTTCAAGAAAAACCACCCATATTTTATATATCTTTATACGAGGAGTGGACTGCAAGGCCGGAGGGTTAATTAATCGGTAGAGATGCGACGAAATGCAGCCTTCGGCAGTGCGTCATCGTTCAACCCGGATCAATTATTAATTACTAAATAGTGTAAGGGGGTTGCTTAATGGGCTGTAACTAGGTTGTTTTTGAAAATGCCGGTTTTAAAATCCTTGATTTTGATGTTTGAAGTTGAATGGTAAAGAACGATAGTGAAGAAGTAAATTAACTCTCTGGTTTCAAAGATATATATATATATTCCCAGCACTAAGACACGTACTATTAATTTTGGTTGTCTTGTCTGCAGTATCTACCATGCACCCAAAAGTGCACATCGCATGGATGTTAAAAAAGAGAGGGTGGGTCCTGCGTGTGCCTTTCTGAGAGTGCGCTCTCAATTCTCTCACAAAAAATTATTAAATATATAATTTAATAGATCATCAAATCATATATTTAATGATATATTTAATGTAATTTTGTGAGAACAGTAAAAAATGCACCCTCAAGTGCAATTTTGAATTTTCTAAAGGTGAACCGATCAGCTCAATCAAATAAGTGTGAGTAGCTCGAAGAGTTGAATCCTAACATTCCTAATCGGGGGGGGGGGGGGGGGGGGCGAGTTCAAATGCGTTAGTCCAAGATAGCACAGAATGAGAAATTGAAGAGAAGCATTTTTTTTGTGAAAATGCTGTGAATTGACATGCTTGAAAATGAGGTGAATATCTTCTTCGCGACCAACTTGTTGACAGCAAAAGTGAGAAAACATCATTTTCGGTAGTTTAACCGATCGTAGAACAAGAGTTTCTGTAAATTCAACACACGGACATGATTCTAGAAGAAATTAGGAAGAAATGACAGTGGCAACAGTACTAATATCAAAACCGGCAAACAAGATGTTTGATTGCACAATAATTTGCACATTTTTTTACGAAAAGATACTATATTAAAATATAATATAAGATAAAATTGCCATGTTCGGTGAAATATGATAACAAATAAAATTAGGGACCATACACAGCTAATAATAAGATGGGGGCACCACAAGGAGAAACAAATCTCCACTTTTTTTGTTCAAGCAAGAGTTCTCTATGATAATTACTTTGTAAAGATTGTCAAACACTTCAAAAAATTTTCTTACAAGAACATTTTTTTAACAACAATACCCAACAATAAACACCCCAGACATTGTTTGATATACTTTTAAGAATTTATATCGAAATCACTTTTAGTATTTCTCACCGTACGCCTTAGTTGCCATGTGTATTGATCTGGTGCCAATATAAAATATGGTGCAGTATTAATTTTAATATGCAAACCAAAACCAAACAGCCCCCGGTGATTGTTGATGTCCAACCGACTATGGCTCGGTTGGCATGTCCCCTCCTTCTCATGAGCGAGGGGCGGGGTTCAAGGGCCACAAGAGCCCAACCTTTCTCGGGGGAGGGGGAGGGTTCAAGTGGAGATCGAGTACGGGGCTTGATTCCTCGTCACGTGTGAAGCGACACGCCCGTTTGGCCGCTCGGCTATCGTGAACAAAAAAAAAAGATTGTTGATGTCCTGATCAATGCTTAGGTTGAATGCATCTCTTTATTTTTCTGTGATAATACATGTTCCTTTAACCAATTAAAGAAGTTGCAAGGCGCATTTGAATAGACTTAATTACAAGAGAAATTCTAAGTCTTTAAAGAAAAAAGCTCTGTTAGCTTTGTCAATTTTTATGTTACATTACCGTGATACTTAAGCGAATTTTAGGATCAATCAATCAATTATATAATAAGGGTGCTCGGTTGCATGATCTATTGAACTTCTGTTATAAATTTATGTTACAAAAGTTGTTAAAAGAAATGTTTGGCAATTATTTCAATTTTATATTTTAATTATTTAATTATAGTTTTACGTTATTTTTATAACAAAATTTGTTAAAAAATTGTTTGATCGACACTACATGTTTTTAAGAAATTTTCTTTTTAGACAAGAGAATGCCTCACTTTTCTTCTATTTTTTAGCTTGCGGTCCCCACCTTGTTTGGTGATATATGATAGTCACTTTTTTGTTATCATATCTCTCCAAACAAAATAATTTTTTATCAATGGTTAGTTCATACTTCATTCTAGTATATAACTTTTTTGTTATTAAAGTGTAAAAGCAGGCCACAAAAAAACCGTGATATGATCCCCACAGCCCATCCAAATTCCAAATGCGGCCAAGAGTTTTAGAAATTGCATTTCTGATTCTCCCTTACTAACTAATGATGATACATATTAACATACCATCTAGTGACATTCTCTGCATTAGTGAATACCTAAATGTCGGGTGGAAGAATAATAATACCCAAGTATCCCAACCATCTATATGAGATCTCAGACGGGGCCAAGTCAGGGTTAGATAGACTCATAGACCAATAAAACCCACCAGAATCAAACCCTAGACAGTCCTACTTCTGGGTAATGCGCCAATCACGAACTTAACAAAGAAAATACCAAAACGTCTTCACCGACAACAAAATTGCACATCGACACCTCATCGCAGCCATTATCGGAGAACCATAATCAAGCAAGAAAAATAATTTGTTTTTTTTACCAGAAGGAAAATAATTTGTTACTTCCACCTAAAGAGCGTTTTGCCTTAAAAATGTGGTTTGTCAGCCTTTGTTTTGGGTGACAAACGTCTATTGCACTCCAGGAACCATTAATGGGCATGCGAACGAGGTGTCAGGAATCACGTACGAGATATCTTTTGGACTTGCCAGTCTCGAGGTTTCTAGCCGACAAGGAGAATTTCCTTGTGGTTTTTATCTGCAACAGGAAGCAGATGCTGTAAACGAGACAACGGCATCATGGCACACATCTAGGAAGATCGAAATGCGCCCAAGGGGGCGCCATGTACCCCTGTAATCCAGTCACAATATGGTTCACAAAAGACCCAAGGCAAGGCGAGGCTTCACGTAACATGGCACGATACGATCTCTATTTTCAAGTCTCATTTACATGGTGAAATCAAAAGCCAAATCACCCCCTGCTCCCAGCTTGAAAAGTTCGATTGTGGTCTGATTAGTGTCGTATTTAACCAAGTAGTCACGATGCTTTATCTTTAACCTTTTCCTTTATCAAAGAGCCTGAACGGAACAAAGGCAAGGTGCGGCGATGAAGCTTCATTTAAAGTGTTACCTGCAGAGAATAAAAGAGGCGTGGAGATCACAACCACAGCAAAACAAGCAGAGGATCTACAGTACGGCAACTTTCTTTATCGGCTTTTATTTATTTATTTTGACTCCTGAATTCCAGTACGTGTCTAGTGGTGTGTTGCTTTTCTTGCAGGGAGAGGATGGAATTGGAAGTTGGAAGAAATCTTGTGAATGACTGACATGAGGAATAAATGAAGCACGACAGTCCCTGTACCGGAGTGTGTTCGCATGTGCAGCTACCTGTTGTTCGGGCTTGCAAGCGTGAAGTTCCCTAAGACCATTTCCTCTGTTCTTCCCTCTATCCCCCAACAGGATTAGAAAATGGCTGACAAGATGGTGAAGGTGTACTACTCTAAGCCTCTACTGCCGGATGTGTCAAGGGTGCTGGCATGCCTCCACGAGAAGGAGATCAAGTTCGACCTGATCGACATCTACAAGGACCATAAACTGCCATTGGACTCCCTCAAGCTCCAGGACAAGGTAACGCTATCCACCGCCATCCAGCTTCATCTCGCAACAGTGCGACCGGTCCTTGATCAATTTACGTATGCAGGTTTCTACCCGAAATAGAGTTCCTGCCTTCGATGATGGGGAGACAAAACTATTTGGTAACAAAGATCCAGCTCCGAAATTCATTCAGAAAGACCCAAACCATTTTTCTATTGTCATATGCATGCTTAGATTGATAAAAACATACGTAGATAGGTAATATGGATGGATCGATGGGATGGTAGATCATAGATGCATGTTATTATACAGCTTCATGTGTTGATGATTTCAGATTCAAGGGCCATATGTCGGTACCTTGTGGACAAACATAATGAACGAGGGAACAAAATGCTACTGGGGAAGGATGTGCTGGAGCGGGCCTCCATTGAATCGTGGCTCAAGAGCGAAGAGCACAACTTTGACCCACCGAGCTGGACATTGGTCTTCTATTTGGCATTTGCACCAGGCATGGGCCTCAAACAGGACCTCGAAGCAGTGGAAGAGAGCAAGAAGAGGCTGTCACAGGTGCTGGATGTGTACGAACAGAAGCTGGGGGAGACCAGCTTCCTGGCGGGTAACGAGTTCACGCTGGCAGATCTTTTCCACCTGCCTAACTCGCATTACCTTGCAAAGCAGGACCTTTTCACATCCAGGAAGAATGTCCATAGATGGCTCTCAGACATCTCTAACAGGGACTCCTGGAAGAAGGTGGTGGAGAGGCTGGATGATATCCAAAGTAGGGTACCTGTACTTGCCAGACCCGCTGACAGTGGTATGTCCTTGTTCTATAATAGAAGTCCTGCCATCTCCTCTGTAAACTCTAGTTGGTTATTGGAATGCCCCTTCCACAGGAGGTACTCCTTATGCCAAAACGGGAGCTGCTAGAAACCAGGCTTCTCAAATATCAAAAACAAGCATAGATAACACTGCCAGCAATGAGGAAGGATCTACTCAAACAGGAAATTCCCACCAAAAATTTGGAGAAGGTAACATCCCTAACTCGAAATCAAAATTCTAATGTGATGTCATCAACTCTTGGTAATCCATTGTACTCAGGAGCTTTTAATGGACAAGGCATTAGCGATAAAGTTCAGAAATAGGACAGCAGCTAGTACAGAATCTAGTCAATTAGGCAATTCCCTAGAAACATCAGAAGGTATCATAGAGCTTGTCACTGAGCCAAAAATCTCCAATGTTGTTTATATATAAAATATTGGTGGTAATTCCAGACCTTCAGCTTTTTTTTACCCTTGAAAGCAGGTGAAACAACTAACAATTAAGTCTACTTTAAAAACCTCAATAGTAACAAGATAAAGCGAAGACAATGTATAAGTCAATTCAATCAAAACAAAGTAGCTCCACAGAAATGAAAGATAAATCCTAACAAGTTATTCAAATTTCAGTTTCAGGAATAATGGACGTTAGTGTCGTAGGATAAAACTAAGTAGGAAATTTCCAGGTTGTAGGACAAAATAAGAAAGCTAAGGAATGAATTTAGTTTATCTCTAAATTCAAATTTCAATCGACTTAGATAATAATGGTATGGAGTAAATTATAAATGAGTTGTCACACAAAATGATTAACATGCAAGATGAGTAAAGATAGAAGAGAATGATCAAACCACAATAAGAAATATTAGATTTAAAGCAGCTCAGTTCCAATTGAATAGCGGATCAACAAGACCTACATCTACCATCTCACATACATTTATGTGAAGATTTATCAATCACATGATATCGATCTGTTGTCCACACATACTTGTAAGTCTAGCATGCAATCCACCCACACATGACAAGACCAAGGTAGGCAAGTCGGGAGCAGACTGGCCTAGCCCCGACTGACCTGGGTTGACCCAAATCTGATCAGATCAACATCGAATTGGAAAATTTTAAAAATGAAAAATATACAAAATTGATAAAAATAGCATTTTATTTTTATTCAAGTCTTACATTGTGAGCATATTCTGCAGCATTTATATACACTTCTGAAGCCGTTTAGTTTGCATATATGTTGAGCTGTTGGGCTAGCCATTGGCAACCCGAGTTGGACGACCCAATCTGACCCCTGTGGATCCAGCTGACCCCTAGCCGGATCAGCTAATTTGGGTCCCGATCAGGTTGATCAAAGCCCAAATCAGACCGGGTCAAGTCAGGTCAGCTGACTAGATCCCAACCTAGCCTTCCACGGATAACACATGCGAGTGTAATCCTCCATACACTGCCTCCTTAAACAAAACAACTAATAATGATAGACCAATCAAACTAGATGAAAGTTTAAAAGAGTATACAAATATAGACTTGCAATCCTTTTTTCAGTCTTGAGTTGCTGAAGATCTTTAGATGATCAATCCCTTAAAGGCATATGCTTCTCTTCATCTTGTTCTTGCATGTTAGAGATTGATACTTGGAGTTCTTCCTTAGAAGTTGCTATGCAGAATTCCTCTCTAGTTTAGGGTCTCAGTATCTCTTATACCTTTATTACCTTGTGAGAGAGTTCTAGATCTGAATTAACTTAACCCTTGCATGTTTGGTTGCATGACAAAATGAATTTTTGTTACAAACATATGTTTATGTAACAAAACTTGTTAAAACGTGTTAGGCAATTGTGACGAAAATATTTTTAGGACTCCTTAGACAAAAAAGAGGCAAGTTTCTTGTGGTCCCTCACCTTTTATAGTTATATGTGGCCCCCACTCTTTTCGTATCATATCTCACCAAACACGATAATTTTATGTCTTTAGTTGTCTTAGATTTTATTTTAATATACACTTATATTTTAGAAGTGTAGAAAAAATTTGTTGTGCAATCGAACATCCATTAAAAAGTATATAAGAGATTCTCAAGACATTCGTTCCTAAATAGATTTGATTAGATTTATCATGTTTGCGCTGTCATCTGTCGACCACCCCAACGATAATGGTCAACCTCAAGAAATCCTATGAAAATTTTTTTTCTGTGAATTTCAGTCGATTATTGGACTTCTGTCAATCAACTGCTGGACCTAAAATTGCTACTTTTTCCTCTGAACTAAGAATACATATTTTCTGAAAACATTAGTCAACCGACCTATGTACAATAACCAGCATAAAGTAACTTTCTGTAGAACTTCTGGTTTTCAACCATACTTTGCACTTTTAAATCTGATATTTTGAACAATATTTTCTCACATAATAAAGTATCATAGATCCACAAAACATAAGTTTTAGTCATCATAAAAAATATTAATAGAGATCTCAACAAAGGTAACACCTCTAAAAAAGGCACCTGAATCCAAACTCTTCTGCCTTTTTCTATTGATGGATGGATGGTAATAACCTTTTTAGGTGATTCCTCATATGACAGAGTTAGTAAGATAGAGTTACAACAAGTCTCATATAAACTACAAAATGAAGAAAAGTAAACGTAAAAATGTTTGCTCAATATAAATCAAGTTTCACCATGAGGTAGAAGAAGAATCAAAACAAATCAGTAAAAACTTAGTTAAAGGAGGTGATGTTGCACCACCAATAGAGGGTATCATCAAATAGGAGAAATCAAAAAACATTATGAGAGGGTAATACCTCTTACTTTTTATTGAAAATCAACCTACTTGAAAAACTTGTTTCTTTCTTTTTTTTCCTTTCGGCCATTCACTCTCATGAACCGGTGACAGTTTTTCTTCCACAGGTGTTGCATCAAAGTACTAACAATAAAAAGGTCCAGTGACATGTTTACAGCATAAATTATCCAAGTCTGAATTCTTTGATTCTTTGCCATGCATTCTCATCCACTGGTGTCAATACCCCCTACACCCCCCCGAGACTTCTTCCCATGAAGAGACGATATCATTTCAATCTATAGAAAGGGGCACCATTGAAATCATTATCTTGAATTGTTTAAGGTCGGCCATATAGATTCTCCTTCTTCATTTGCATCAGATTTGGAGTTATTTCTTTAGAGATATTTAAATCATTCAAATCACATTGAATTATTGTTCTTCAGGTTATGCAAGATCTACCATCTCTTTCTTGCCTCTACTATATTGATGCTTTCCACTTTTCTAATTAAAGCTTTTTTAGTTCTTTGTTAATATGCTCAAACCATCTCAATATTTCTTTCAATTAATCTACAATTGCTGCTACCCCTACCTTTTCTCAAATATATTCATTAGTATTTTATCTAATGTAATATGTTCATATATCCATCTTAGCATTCTCATTTTAACAACACTTATTTTTAAAACATGTTTTCCTTCATTGTCTATCACTCCACTATAATACAATACAATATTATAGGTTTTATAGTTGTACAATAAAAAATCTTTTTCAACTGTAGTGAGATCTTATGATCACACACCACCCTGGTGATGATCTCCATTTCATAAATCTTGCTTTAATCTTATGTATGTACTCACAACATCCTCTATGTTTTTAGATAATTGAACCAAGATATTTAAATTGAATATTTTGAGATTCAACCTAACTAACTTCCCCACCTTTTTCTATTTAGTCTTCACTACATTTGTAATGCATATATTCTATGTTAATTCTATTTAGCTTGAAACTCATACTCCATGTTTCTCCAAAGTTAGAATTTTCTATTAACTTCTTAGATCTCATCAATTAATACGCATCATCTACAAACATTATGCACCATGATACAACATTTTGTGTATATTTTGTTAATTCATCCATAACTAATACAAAAAGATAGATATTTATTGTAAATTTAACGTAAGCCAATTGAAATAGAAAACTCTTGTCCGTATCTTTTTAATTTTGCAAATATCGGTGGTTGCTCCACTATACATATTTTTTATCATTTGTATATATTTACTAGATACCATCGTAAACATTTTTTAAGTTAATAAACACTAAATATAATTCTTTCTTCATATCTCAATATTTCTTCACCAGGTTTATGATGAGAAAATTAACTTATAGTTCCATCATAGACCGATCAAGTATAAATCTAAATTGGTTAACCATAATAGTAGCAATAGCTTGTAAGTGAACTATTTACCACAATTTGATGGTGTGGCTCATAAGATTTCTTTACAACTTGAGCAATTTTGTATATATCATTTTTCTTAAAAATATGTTTGATGATACACTTTCTTTATTCATTTAATACATCTTTAAATATCAATATATTAAAAGTTGAGCTAAGTTAACGATTCCACCCATGTATGTTCCAGACATTTCCATACTTCAATAGGACTTTTATTGGTGCTAGATGCCTAATCTATTTTCATTCTCCTCAATACCTTTTAATTTAAAAAATATATTCCTCCTAATATAATTCATATTATACCTTGTTACATAATCTATGCCTTCTATGTTTCCATCAAAGCTATAATTAAAAAGAGTATAAAAAATTCTCCATGTTTCTTTAACAACATATTTGATAAAAATTTTCCTTTATTATCTTTGATATATCTGTCTTGATTAATATCCTGAGATCTTCTCAATATCATCATTACTAATCTATAGTACATCTCTTTGAAAGTCACATCTTTGGCGCATCCACTGTTTGTAAGATTAGGATCGATAAATGCCAACTCAATCTAAGGGGGCTAAGGGAGAGCCCAATCTTGACATCAATTTTTGCCAAGATCGAGCTAGATACAACTATAACTGGATTGGCTAGATTGGACCACGTTGAACCTAGCCAAAACCAACCCCAGATAGACTAGCACATCCCAATGGTGGGGGCAGTGGCTACAAAGAGACATCGAATGGTGGAGATTTTGGCTGCCTATCAATCCGGAGTCAGTTAAAAACTATTTTTTGGTGACTTTTCTCCCTTTTTCTTGGACCAAACCAAGTTAATCCTTGTTTGATTTTTATTCCATTGTATTGACTAAGTCTGCTGATTTAATCCCCATTCCTATCGGGATCAGACTGATTGATCCCAACCCAAATATTCTCATGCTTGTCTAACAACCTTTTTTGTTATACTTTTTGTAATCTTACAATATTATTAAGCTTCTCTATTATCACACTGACAATTTTCTATACCATTCTGTCATATAATTTACCATATTGTGCATTTCTTCATTCAACCATTTTCTCTTTTTTAGGTGGATCATGTCCTCTAGACTCTCCAAGCACTTTTCTAGCTACCTCTCAATCATTGGCTCCTATGTCTGACCTTCAATCTTTTATTTTGAGAAGTTCAATCTTAAATGTCTCTTGCTTCATCCATTTTTATCTTCACTATTTTATTTTAAACAAGATATTTATTTCAAATGTGTTTGTTTATCTCTTGATAATAACAGTTAAGACCACTAACATATGTTGACTTGTTAAAACTTCCCTAGAAATACCTTACAATCTTTGTAAGGAGCACTATTAGTCTTTCTTATAAGAATGAAATCAATATGACTTTTACTTTGTCGACTTTAAATACTATTAAATGAAATTTTATTTAATAAAATGCATATTTGTTAGTAAAAGATCATATGCCATAAAAAAATCGATGATACTTCTTCATTGTTCATTTAAAGTTCCATATCTAAAGTCTTTGTGGACCTTTTCATATCCATGTAATCACTTCCAACATACTCATTAATATCTTCTTTAATAAAATATGTTCTCTTCATTCAGTATATATCCTATACAAGGTCATTCATATCCTCCCATGATTTTTCTTATTCTCATTTTCTAAGCTAATTTGAGGGATATGAGCACTAAGTACATTAATTACATATCATATATAATTTTTACAAAGATAGTTTCTATTTCATACTCTTTCCACTAACACCACTACATCTTTCAATGTTTTGTCAACAATATTACATATCAAATTCTTCTTTCTCTTATTTCCTGTATTACATATCTTTTAACCTATATTGCCTACTTGTTTACAATTATTTCCTATCTACTGGTTTCTATACTGCAAGCAATATCAATCCTTTGCCTCTCCATATTATCAAAACAATTCATAAATTTTTATGCAAGTAACCAAATATTCTAAGTATTTATTCCCATCCTTCTTTCACTTCGTTCTTTCTTAGAGTTCTTTCAATAATAATGTCTATTTATCTCTAAATTTGTCCTAAATCTTAAGTTATACTCTACACTATGGACTAGCTTCTTTATCCACACTCATCCCTAATGTAGGAATCATTGCTTATTTAAGACCAAATTTGAGCATTGATGTGGCATGTCACATACACTCTCCACCCTGTTAATTTTTCACTAAAGTCGAGCTTCCATGCAACACATTATAAGTGGAACATGTCTTAGCATTTATATTAGTGAAGTACATATCATGAGATAAGATACTATTTTTACAATGGTTGTCATCTACTGCAACCCATCTCCTTTATCAACATTTGAGATCAAGAAAGCACAAGTAAACTTGAATTGTGGAGTTAAAAGTGGCACCATTGAAGTGGATTTAAATATTAGACAAGTTAATAAATAAGCTACAAGTATGGATGATTTTGGTGCCCCCAATAAAGAATCTAACCAAGTAGGGTAATGAAAATAAACATGTATTCACAACTACTTCTGAAATTCCACCTCCTCGAATGCTTCTTGTAATGAATAGAAGATCATCTATCTTGTCTACCTTAGAGACTTCAGTAAGGAAAAACAAACACAACGGTCAAAGTCTGTTCAATCTACAACACAATAAGTGGCACCACAAGAATGGATGATAAACCAAAACAAGATAGCCAAAATTTATCAGATGTCTTTAGAATTGGAACAACTAATATAGGATCTAGTCAAGTGAAGAATTCGACAATCATATCCGGAAAACTAATACCTCAAACATAATACATCTCAGTACAAATTCGTTTTGCCTTCTTAGATTTGGTAATGCCCTTTTTAGATGCCTATTCTTCTATTAGATAGGTATTCATGGTAGAAAAAAGTTATAGTACACCAACAAAAAAATCTCACAAGAGAACAAAGATAATAATTGATAAGTTAATCTACATCTAGTGGCACCACCAAGGTGTTATGATTTAACACTAGTTTATAAAATAATAGTCAATGAAGAAGATGTTGTTATCACCAATATAGGATCTCACCAAGCAGGGAATTTCCAACAAGCATCTCGATCAACTGACAACAATTCCCCTTATGTGCTTCTGTTAGTGAATAAAGCACTGATGACAAAAGATCTAGGAACAAGTCTGACTTATAAACCTCATAAGGGAAAGCAAAGACAAAGGGCATGAAATCTGCTCAGTCCAAATCAAATGAAATTACAGGCACCTAAACACTGGTATCACTGACATAGAATCTAGTCAAGAAAGGAATACACAGTAATCTCTCTCAAGAATTATCCAAATACAAACACTTTTTCCATCTACTATTTCATTAACGAGGTGCAGATGATATAACTGATAACAAGTATACCTATGAAACCTCATATAAGAAAGTAAAAATAAAGGACAAATCAGTTCAATCTAAGGCAAGTGACATTTTACCAATCGTAAACCAGTACAACTAGAGAAATCAGTGAAGACAAGTAAAACTGGTACTGGCACATGATTATTTACCATAGCAATTTGTTTGAAATCCGTATCTTTCCATTTTGGAAAATAATTTTGATTTTATTTAGCTTGGACAATTATGAAAATAGGTGATATCTCATAGGAGTATTAGCAAATTCATAATATATAAAAATATGTATGGAGGTCGTATGATTCTTTGATTTTTTTTATTTTGACATCTCCCCATCGGACTTGTGAATTTCAATGTTAATTATATCAAACAACCGTTCGAACACCCTTGATTATTTACCATAGCAATTCGTGCGCAGAAAGCATACATTCATAAAAATAAACAAGTAGGAGCAACAACCTCATGAACTTGGTGGAATGAAAAAACTTAGTGTTTTGGATTTAGTTTGATTTAATTTGAGTTTATTGAGGATTTTGATTTGTTTTTGGGTTAAGACTTTGTGTCTTTTATCCTTGAGCTTATTTTGAATTTAATGAGTTGATTAAAGCTCATTTGAGGATTTGATTTGATTTAGGTTGGTTGTTTATCTTATTAAAACTTAATGTCTTTTGATTTGATGATTTGTTTTAAATTTGGTTTGAGTTTGATTGGGATTTTGTTTAAGATGTGTTTTATTTGGATTTGTCTTGATTAAGACTTAGTGTCTTTTATCTTTGCTTTTGAGATTGATTGAGGTTTCACGTTTTTGGAGTTGGTTTTTTTGAGTTGGTTATTTATTTCTGTCAAGACTTGATTCCTTTCATCTTTGGAATTTGTTGTGAATTTTGATTTCTTTTGCGTTTGGCTTGATGCCTTTCCCAATAGGGATGTTTTGGATTTTCATCTTTCTTGACATGTTATCTTTTCGGATTTGATAATATTTTGAGAAATTTTAAGTTTGAATTTGGGATTTGATGCATTTTTCAGAATTGAATTTTCTTTTTTGTGTGAGTTTTAAGTTTGAGATTTGAGGTTTTAAATTTGGGATTTCAGGTCTTAAAATTTTCAGATTTAAATACTTCAGACTATAGGATTTTAGGTTTGGAGATTCAACTTTGCTGTTTTAGTTTTGAGTTTCATATTTGAGACTTTAGTTTAAGATTTCAGATTTAGAAATTTGAGATTTGGAATGTGTGATTTATAATTCCATATTTTAAGTCTGGGGATTTTAAATTCCTTTTGGATTATCCAATTCTCAAGCTTTCCAACCCTTCAGATTTTAATATTTCAGATTCTGATTTTTTTTCAGATTTAGAGATGAGTAGTTTTTCCTGATTTTTTTATTATTTGATGACCAATTTAGTTTCTTTATTTCGGCTTGCATCCTTTAAAGTTCATAGGACTATTAAGACTCCATATATCATCATACATGGCACTGAACATAGAAGTTCTTTATTGACCAACATGGACTACATATGTAAAGGAAGGCATGCAAGCCATAGCTCTCATCATTTGAATTAGGATCGACTCCCATTAATCTTTGATAGGTATTAGAGGTCAATCCAAAACATAAACCTCAAGGGTTAGGTGTGGGCATATCGGCATAGGAACATCATGCCTGGTCTTTCCTTAACCTCTAGTTATGAGAATGAGACGTGGAATGTTATGTTTGATGCATATTACATTGAAATGCATGTGGAAAGACATGAAGGAGCCATAATTCTCATTTGATTTTTTGACATGATGATGCCATTCCCCTTGGTGGGTTTGGGATATCTTTCTCCGGTATCCCCACTTAATCTAAGGGTAGGTTTAGCATGACGACATGCATGACCTCCCCTCAAATTAGTGTGATTTATCTCCCTTGGTAGGTAGAGTATGATACTCCCTACTTAGGCTAAACCTCTTAGTGTCCTTTTATTTCAATTTGATTAGAATTTTTTTGTCCAAGGCCTTGATAGCTGGTTGTCATCATTGGGCCTTGATGGCCTGTTCAGTCCTTATTGGGCCCAGCAGGATTTCTGCCATCTTCTAGTCATCATCAGTTTTAGGCCAAATGGGGGTGCTGCCATCTTGAATTTCTTCCATTCGGATAGCTTTTCCTGCATTTTTCTTGGTTTTTCGAACTGTATTGGACAGATGCCAGACTTGACATTTCTTGGTTTCTGATATGTTTTCTGGGTAGATTCCAGCTTTGCATCATCTTGCACAGCTTTTGTCATCCGGTCTGTTCTGAACTGGTTCCTGACCTGCATGTTCTAGCTGCTTCTGGATTCTAGACCTGCAGCAACTATAATGAGCAACCGCTCATATTCTCCTTTCTGCTGGAGTGCAGCATATTTAAGGGGGCTGTTGGAGGGGCGGCTGGCAGCCGCGGCAGCAAGTGAACCTGCCGTCTGCTCTCTCTTCTTATCTTCCAGTTGCAGAGGCAACATTAGTAGGAAGATCATCACGTTTTTTGCACAGGTTCCCACATAGAAAGGGCATTGCCAGCTGCAGGTTCCTTTTTTTGGATCTAAAAGTGGGAAGTTTCAGATCTGTATAAGGGTAGGTCTATTTTAGAGGACCGAACATGGGCTGCATGAGAGCCAGACATAGGCATGTCGGAAGCCATGGAGGAGGGCTGGATATATGGCATGTCGGAAGCCATGGAGATGGTTTGGATATAGCCATGTCAGAGGTTAAGGATGGTATGATATAGGCATGTCGGAGGTCATGGATGGTATGATATAGGCATGTTGATGGCCATAGATGGTATGAGAAGGGTATAGGCATGTCGGAGGCCATGGATGGTATAAGAAAAAAGGGATTTAGAGGTTGGTACATGGGAGAGATGGGTGCACCTCCTTCCATCTTTCCCTTCTTATCTTTTCTTCTTCTATTCTTCTTCTTCCCTTGGTGCACAGCAACATGGGACAGCATCATCAGCATGCACAGGAGGCTTCGGCCTCCTCTTCCTGGTCCTCTGTATATGCAGCAGTATGGAGAATGGGATGCAGACCCTATTCCTCCATCTCCTATGGGCACGGCAGCAGCAGCAGCAGGAGGAGCCCTTGGCTCCTTTTTCTTCTCCTTCAATGTGTGCGGCAACAGACTGGGCCTGGACGAAGAGGCGGTGGCTGGGGTATCTGCTGACCATTCCCCTTAGTGTGCAGCAGCATGGAGAGGGCCACGGCCCTCTCAGATCTCTCACTTCTTGTGCAGATGCCTCCACATCGAACCTCCTGACAGATGGCTACAGGAGCTGTTTTATAGAGTGGGAGATGAAAACATGGAAGATGAAGGGATGGTCCAAGTGACCTACGGGGTCCCCATGGATCTATTGCAGTCCCAATGCACATTTTTCATTCTTCAAGGGCTGCTATCCTTTAAGAGGGGATTAATTACCCGCAGCAACCCATCAATGCAAGGCCGTGGTCTTCAAGAAGCTGAGGTGGCATAAGGCTGAGATAGGCCTGAATTGACACTACAATGGGACTGTTTTGAAGTTGAAATATAATCCAATAGGTAGAGGGATGATGGGCTGCAACATTGACATGGGAATTGGGTCAATTCTTCATTGTATTAAGCCCATGATGGACTTTGAGAACGTACCAACATCTGAGGATTATTTGTGGGCCAATTGAGCTTTGGATTGGATTTAATGCTACTCCATTTTTTTGTTTTTGAAAATTTTTCTGTGACAGTACACCAATAATACAGGATCTAGAAAGGTACGGAATTCCCAGCAAACATCCAATAAAGAAAATATCCAGAACCTGATACCTGAATTCAAATGTTTTACCAATTACCAATTATTCACATCCAACTGCTGTGACCCCTTGTCAGGTACCCCTAACAGGAAAAAAGGTAATGATGATGATAAAAAGTCTGACACAAAAAGTGCCTCAATCCTCCCAAGACAGCATATATAACAGGTGGTAAGTTTTATTCAGTTTAAATCAAATGACTCAAGCAAAATGGATTATCTATAAAAATAAGTTAAACTCCTCTTGCAGATGCAGATCACAATAGTGCCACTAACAAAGAATATAATCAACCTAAGAATTCCCAGCAATAATCTGGAGTAGGTAATATCTCTAAGACAGTACCAGAACTTCGAATTCCTTTGCCATTAGTTCAAATATTCTGATGGCACCACTAATCCAGGATCTGACCGAGCAAGGAACCCCCAGAAAACATTCAATAAAGGTAATATCTATATCTTGACAATTCGAATGGTTTACCGTTTATTCACACCAACTGCGGTGGTTCCTCCATATGTACTCCTTTTAACGAAAAAGGTAATTCACAGGGCAAAGCATATAAACCAGGTGGTAAGTCTTCAAATGACTTAGCCAAAATGGATCTTCTATAAACAACTTAAACTTATTTTACAAATGCAGAACACACTGGAGCCTCTAAGGCAGAATCTAATCAAGCAAAGAATTCCCAACAACTATCTGGAGTAGGTAATGTCCATGACCTATCAGAAATTCAAATTCTTTTGCCATGTGTTCTCATGTTTTTATGGCAGTTCCTTTTTAAATGATGCTTCTTCTAACGAACAGATACTGTTAGTAAAAGAACTGATTGCAAGATTGTGTCAGAACCTCAGAAAAGAAAGAAAGTACAATGGAGAATAAGTCTGGTCAATTTAAACCAAGTGGCACCATCGACATGGAAGGTAAATTAGAAGAAGTTATTCGAGATTTGGTTATAGGTGCAAGTGATGGTGACATTAACCTAAGGTTTAGTCAATCGAGCAAGCAACAAACATAGGGGAAAGATAACATCTACATATTGAGTTACCCAAATAATTTTCTAATTAGTTATTAACTGGCGATAGTTCCTCTTTTTCAGGTGCCTCTTCTAATGAAAAGAGTACCGAGGATAAAACATCTGACTATGAGTCTGCTTCAAAAAGCTCGAAAGGTAATGCAAAGATAAAGGAAGATATATATTATCATCAAAATCAAATGACACCATTAGGAGGGACAATCATGCTAAAAAATTTCTAAAAATTCAGTCACAGGTGCAGACGTCATGGGTAACACCACGACAAGATCTACTCAGGCACAGAATTCCCAGCAAACATCTCCAGAGGGTAAATCTCCATCTCAAACTATCTATATCTCAACAATTTTTCAATTTATCCTTGTTGGCAAACTTTGTCTTAGGTGCTTCTTCCCATGAGAGAGGTGCAGATGATAAAAAATCTGATAACAAGTCTACCCCTCCAACATCACAAAAGAAAGCTAACACAAAGGATGAGTCACTTCAATCTAAAGCAAGTGACAATACTGATGATAAATCAGAAAAGGTTAAGCAATCAGTGACAAGTAAAAATGGTGTTGACACCACTGACACAGGGGTTAAGCACCTTGGGAGCTCCCAGCAAACACCCAAAGGTAATTTCTATACGTAGTTTAAATTCAAATGATTTACCACTTCTTGACATCCAATTCTGTTGTTTCTTCCTCAGGAACTTCTTCTGATGAAAATGGTAATAATGTTAAAAAAACGGAGATAAAGACTGTGTCAGAGCCCTCACAGGGCAAAACAAATATACCAGGTGGTAAGCGCTGTCCATTTCAACCAAATGTCTCAGTGAAATGGTTTATCTATCAAAACAAGTCAAACTTCTTTTGCATATGCAGATCACACTGGAGCCTCTAAAGCAGAATCTAATCAAGTAAGCAGTTCCCAACAATCATCTGGAGTAGGTAATATCCATGACTCACTGGAAATGCAAATTCTTTTGTCATTTGTTCTTATGTTTAATGGCAAGTCCTCTTTCTTTGACACTGCTTCTAACGAACAGATGCTGATAGTAAAAGAACTGATAACAAGAATACCTCAGAAGTGGAGAATAAGTCTGGTCAATTTAAACCCACCGGCACCACCAACATGGAAGGTAAATCATAAGAAGTTAATCGTGACTTGATTACAGGTGCAAGTGATAATGGTGTCAGTAACTCAAGATCTAGTCAATTAAGTAATCTGCAACAAACATCGGGGAAAGATAACATCTATATATTTAGTTACCAAAATAATTTCCTAATTAGTTTTCTATTAACTGGTGACAGTTCCACTTTTCAGGTGCCTCTTCTAATGAAAAGAGTACTGAGTCGCTTCAATCTAAAGCAAGTGACAATACTGATGATAAATCAGAAAAGGTTAAGCAATCAGTGACAAGTAAAAATGGTGTTGACACCACTGACACAGGGGTTAAGTACCTTGGGAGCTCCCAGCAAACACCCAAAGGTAATTTCTATACGTAGTCTAAATTCAAATGATTTACCACTTCTTGACATCCAATTCTGTTGTTTCTTCCTCAGGAACTTCTTCCGATGAAAGTGGTAATAATGTTAAAAAAACGGAGATGAAGACTGCGTCAGAGCCCTCACAGGGCAAAACAAATATACCAGGTGGTAAGTGCTGTTCTATCAAAACAACTTAAACTTATTTTCTAGATGTAGAACACATTGACGCATCTAACACTGAAACTAATCAAGCAAGCAATTCCCAACAATCATCTGGACTAGGTAATATCCATGATTTGCTAGAAATCCAAATTCTTTTGTCATTTGTTCTTATGTTTTTATGGAAAGTCCTCTTTCATTGATGTGGTTTCTAACAAATGATACTAATAGAAAAGTACTGATAACAAGAATACGTCAGAAATGGAGAATAAGCCTAGTCAATTTAAAGCAAGTGTTACCACCGACATGGAAGGTAAATCAGAAGAAGTTAATCAAGATTTGGTTACAGGTGCACGTGAAAATGGAGTCAATAATTCAACATCTATTCGGTCAAGCAATCAGCAACAGACATCAGGAAAAGGTAACATCTATAACTTGAGATACCAAATTTCCATCAAATGCTCTAATTCCTCTTTTTCAGGTGCTGCTTCTAACGAAAAGAGTAATAATGATAAAACATCTGGCAGCAAGTTTGCTTCCTCACAAGGTAATGTAAAGATAAAGGATGATAACTCTGCTAATCTAAATCAAATTAAGCCACGAGTACTGACAATCAAGATACTAAGTTACTCAAAATTTGGTCATATGTATAGACAGCACAGGTAACATTGGGACAGGATTTATTCCAGCAGAAAAACCCCAGCAAGAAGTTGGTGAAGGTAATATATCCACTAGAACTGTCTACATCTCAACTCTTTTGCAACAGATTCTTATCATTGGTGGCAAACTTTTACATAGGTGCTTATTCCCATGAGGGAGGTGTAGTTGATAAAATAACTGATGACATGTTTGCCTCTAAAGCCACACAAAAGCAAGCAAACACAAAGGATGAATCACTTAAATCTAAAGTAGATGGCATTAGTGATGATAAATTAGAGCAAGTTCAGCAATCAATGGCAAATAAAAATGGTGTTGGCACCACAAACACAGGATCTAACCACGTAGGGAACTCCCAGCAAACATCCAATAAAGGTTATGCCTATAATTTGATTCCTAAATCCAATTGTTTTGAAGTTTATTCACGTCCAACTGTGGTGATTCCTTCTCAGGTAGTGATGATTCCTCCTCAGGTACTTCGTCCAGTGAAAAAGCTAATGATCCAAATGTTTTTAACATTTATTCACTTTCAACTATGGTGATTCCTCATCAGGTACTACCAGTGAAAAAGGCAATGATGATAAGAAATATGATGCAAAGAGTGAATCAGAACCCTCAAAGGGTAAACCAAATATACCAGGTGGTAAGTCGTTTTCAATTTAAATCAAATGACTTAGCTAGATTGGATTATCCATCAAAACAAGTTAAACTTCTTATATACATGCAGATCCCACAAGCACCGCCAACACAAAATCCAGTCAAGCAAGGAATTTCCAATGGTCATCTGGAGAAGGTAGAATCCCTAACACGGCTAACCTCAGCCTAAACTACTTCTGGCTATTTATTCTGTCACTGATGGCAATTCCCTTGTCTTAGGTGCTGCCTCTAATGAAAAGGATACTAATAAGAATTCACCCAGTGGGTCTGGCAACATGACTTCCTGAAAGGCCACCAAAGGCATGGAGTACGGACAACAACATGCTTCACATGGAATTGCACTCCAGAAGTGAAACCTCCCACTGTCGAAGTTTGTTATATTCCAGAAATAGTAATCATGCTTGATTACAATAAATCAGGTTTTAGTTGTTAAAAGCACCTGAGAGACTACTCTAGGTCATGTTCCTAGTGTTCTTATGGCCCAAACAATGCTTCATTCTGCTGCTCCGAAATATAAATGCTGAATTTTGTTGCAGCAGCCTCCTGTGCCTTCATCATGATTCTTATTTCCTAAAGAATAAACTTTCTTAATCCATATGTTGTCATAAGAAAAATATATTATGTACAAGTTCAATGACCATGAAATAGCAAGTGATGACTTGTTCTTAAGTGAGGAATAAGATGAAGCACGAAGTGTTTATTCCAGCAATCACTTGGTGAATATCTTCAGCCTTTTTTTTCTCTACATGTTGACAGTAATCAAGAACCAACATAAATAAATAAATTACACTTCATACGACAATAATCTAAAAGGATCAACTTTTCAAGAAAATAAAAAGAAAAGAAAAGTGTAAAAAATAGTTGGTGACTTCATCTATCCCTTAGCAGTTAGCACATATGATTATGTTATTATAATTTTTTTCAGCTCTACAGTTCTCCCACCTGATACTTAGCCCACAAATCAAGCATGTTTATCAATGAATTAAACTTGAAGATTAATTCCATATCATATGTTGACAACAAAACAAATTAAAAACATGGGGTTAGCCAGTGAACAAGAATGGTATATGGAAACTTGACGATATGCATGCCCATTAGTATGACATGTAGTGCTCATACCCACAACCAACAGCGTCAATCCATTTCAGTAAATTAAACCACATAAATAATGATACTGTCACTACTTTGTCAGCGAATCCAATCTACTTGTTAACTGCTAGCTGTCAAACACATGAGCACATTCAAAAAAAATAACGAACAATGTATTTCTTCCCACTAAGACTATAATCAGATTTGAACTTGAGAGAGGAGAACAGCACATACTGGAGTTTCTAATCCTAATAAAAAGGAAAAACAAAGTATACTTATGCCATGCCAGGGAACTCAAGATGACAGGTAGAAGTGTGACTGAGCCTATTTCCCTCAAAACTAATGATTCCCTTGTCAACTTGCATGACAATGAGGACAAACATGATCGGATTATCAGCCAGTTTGTCACTAGTATGAAAAAAATGAAGGTCAAAGCGTATGCCTAGTTGTTGGAACATGACCCTTAATCCTTCTCCTAGTCCTAAGTGGTACCTTCATTTTAGTGGCAGAGCATTTAACTCATTTGATGTTTCTGCACATTTATATTTGTGCAACAGCTACTACAACTCATTGTGCTTACTGGTACAAGTACAAGCAATGTAAAAGAGCAAGAGAATTGAAGAGAACATGGCGTATAGACATGAGATTGGAGGGAGGCTCAGGAAAAAGGGAAGGGGGGAATAAAGGAACAAGTGTTTATCAAACAAAAAGGAAAAGAAAGTAGAGGACTTAATGAAAAGGAAATAAGAAAGATAAACATGGCCAGGAAACCTTTTATTGAGGAGCTAACCTTTTATTGAGAAGATTCACTAAAATTCCTACTCAGAAGGTAGTCCATTCAGTGTCCATGCAGAATATCCACCTGCAATATCCGTGATGCCAGTAAAACCCTGAATTTAAAGCAACAATTTTCACAAAGACATCAGAAAATTGCCTCGTTCCAAAATAAATAAATGTGTATGCTTCTACTTCCTAGTGAGAAGGCCATTACAGAAGAAACAGAAAAGCAACCAATCGTAATATGCTTCAACAAAGTAAATACGGCAACATGTGCGTTTCTTGAGAATGTATCTCAGCCAACCAGTATACAGAATGGAAACAGGCACCTGGGGTACTCATCAAAATATCTGAACAAGCCATTTTATGTTTTTTTATATTTATTAGAGAATGCTCTTGTACGGGACCTACAGGTTTTTGGCCATAGAATATGAAAAGCGTTTAGGCTGGTAAAGTGATAAAAATAAGAAATAACTCATTTAAATAAATGCAAGTTAATTAAAGGCCAGAAATTTAAATCAAGGAAATAAAAATCATATACTTCAGATAAAATAAAAATGTAAGCATTCAAATAAATAAATAAGAACCTGAAGTTTCATATAAAATAAATAAATAAATATGTCAAATGAAATAAATGAAAATAAATGAAATACATATAAAATAAATTAAAAATAATGGAATGTATAAAAATAAAAATATGAATTCAAAAGTAAATAAAAGTTTAAAAAACAAATAAATAAAAAGATAAAAACAAAGTGAGTGAAATCATACACATCTGAATTTCTGAATCACGGGATACAGGAATACTCTGGTCAAAGTTCATGGCACTTCCAATTCTCTGTGGTGGCAGGGTCTTCCGTCGTATGGTCACTACATTGGATTGAGAGATGTCAAAATTAAATGATAAAAAGAAACCCACGTAAAACACTGAATGTGATCATAAAATATGAAATTTTTGAGAAAAAGAGGTCCTGGTAACTTCCAATTGGAACTTGCCTAGGTGGTTACCAGTTTCATGTTGTGGGGAAATGAAATATGCTTACAGTTCAGCCTCTCCACTCATTACCTTCAATCAAATGGCTCAAATAGAATCAGAGCTCATAGTTATAGTTTACGGCTTAAAGGCAACCCAGTGGTTTCTGTCCATGCGATTTAGCCAGTCAACCAGTATCTAATGGTCTGTTTGGTTAGAGTATCAAAATTGATACTATATTAGTATTGATATTGATATTTCTAGAGGTTAGAGTATTAATATCAAAATTGATATAATTTGACACTTTATGTAACATGCTTTATTTGCACTATACATTTCAAAATTAATATTATAAGCCAAACACTTCTAAGTGATTACTATCAATATCAATTTTAAAATTGACAGTGATAAAGGTGTTTAATAGTGTTACCAAACAGGACATAAGGTGTGCGTTGGAATATTTTCACATTGTGACGTATGTGGAAACAAATGTTAAAGTATGTTAAAATGCAGACCCATCCCACAGAGTGCAAGCTCAAAATCAAGCATGGGATAGACTATAGAGTAGCCTCTTAATATTAAATTTAAGTTGGATAGGTTTAGCCACATTGGCTAAAGAACATGTAACTTAGTTGGATCCAGGACTGAACTGATCAAAATTATTAAAGTTCTTTAAAAGCAAAGAAATTTTAAAGAAAAATATAAAAATTAAAATTATCTCAGTTTGTTCTCTTACCCTTTTCCATGAAGAAAATAAGGAAAACATATCAAAAAATAAAACTCAATTCTAGCTTCGGGAGGCTTGCATGGATCAATCATCTCCAGACGGCTACGATGGCTTGATTTATGGGAGAATATGACAACACATGCAGGGACCTATAATGGAACAGAGCCACGAGGGGAAACATAAAACAACATTGCACTACCTACTCAGCACAAGGATGCAGGAATTGGAATTGGTGGGGACCGATCCGATTCAAATCAGATTAATCCGACCGATTCCAAGAAGGAAACCAAGTCAGAATCGGTCAAAATCATTTTTTTAGTTTTTTTGCTTAAAAAATCATAAAAATAAGGAAAATATCAAAAAATAGGAAACTCACCCAAAAAATCCTAAAAATAAAAAATGTAGTGTTTAACCTATTTTCAAGTCATAACATTGCAAGATACTTTCACGTAACATAAATAACAAGATAAAATTAAGAGTCATTGACATAAAATGTAATTTGATATCTTTTTCTTCACCAATATCTATGAAATTGACCTTCAACCTCTTGTTCCTCCCAAGTCTCTTGGGCTTGGGCATTTTATTAAGATGTGTTTGTCATTATCGAGCCGTATCCATATGAAAAAAGTGAGGCAACCATCTCACTAAAATCATATGTATTGTCCTGTACATGCACTGGTGAAGTAGATGGAAAGTATAACTAGAAGTCATCTAAAGAAACTAGTTCTAGATATCAATCTGCTGCATACTCATTAAAAAAACCTTGATTCATCCTTTGGCTTCTCCCTCTAGAATGTTGTCTCAAGACCAAATCATCTATATTTTTCCCACTAGTTCAGGCACTGGTAGAAAGTCACCACCTCCTCCATTCCCTACTCCATCTCCTCCACCTAACTGAGTGGGTAGTATGAACTCCTCCTCATCTGAGTGTAAGTATGTCTGTGTACTGTCAATTAGATTCAGACCTTGCCTGATATCTATTTTTTTTCTTAACTTCTTCAATTATGCCATATGGTGAACTCCCAAGTCCCATGTTTCTTTTCCAACTATGCAAAACATCTCATTTTTCTTGCTACTGCCTTTGTCCTCGTTGGACTAGGATTTAGTTGTGTAATAGTGGGTGGAGCTGGAGTTGGAGCTAAGGCTAGAACTGGGACTAGGACTGTTGGGGTAAAAGATAAGACTAGTTGAGTAGCGGGAACTTTCTCTTTCATGCCCTCAACTTCATCATCATTTAGTTATCCTTCTGTCTATACATGGTCCTCAAGATCAAACTCAGGTGGCTCATCCCTGACTATGTTCTCCTCCATCCAAGCAGTAAGTGAGTGCTCCTCCTGAAAAATATAGTCAATGTCAACCACTTCAGGTGGTTCTTGTGTTCTATGTCTCTCTTCATATGCTCCACCTGCAAACTGTGCTAATCTCTCCTCTGACAACTTCTGACAGTCTTTAATACTCTTTATATATAGACTCGTGTTATAATGGCAAAAAACCAACTTCTTCAACCTATCAAGTTATAATGTCAAGTTGTTTCACTTTTGATATGTATTAAGGTTGAATGTACTCTAATTTCTTTAACAATGGGAGGAATTGGTGCTCTACCTCAAAATCTTGATGGCAATAAATGTAAGTGGATTCCAACAACACTCAGTTAAAAACATAGAACAAATGAAAAATGATTAGTCTTTAGGTTGAGGACTTGTCATAAACTAAATATATTAACATGAAATCTCATATTAAACCTACGAAGAGAAACTTTGTCAAAAGATTATCTCATATCTAAATCTGAGTACGCTCCAACACTTATCATGTAGTGTTACATTTGAAAATTGATAAATATGAAATAATTATTGTTCCCAAATAAATATTAAAAATATTTACAATATTAAGACCACTTACCTCCAACTCAACTTTTAATCTATCATGCTGAGATCTGGACAAATGTTATATCACTGATAGAGTACCCTACCAGACTTCATTTTCATTGGACACTTGTTTGCCATATTGGATGTGCGAGTTTAAGAAATATCCTACAATCATTCAACCAAATGTCAATATCTGCTGTATACACATCATGATGTAATATCCTATCCCATATGGCATTAATTATTTTTCACCATTTTTATAGCCTCTAGGATTCTTCTCCTTGATCCTCAGTTTTACATGATCCATTGCATCATAAAAAATCATCATCTAGTTCCTATCATCTGAGTCAACTAACCTCAAAACAACTACTAGTGACTCAATAATAGACACGTAATAGAAAATATTCTCCATCTCTTGTTTGTGATCAAATTCTCCATCTTCACCAAAATTTTCATTTAATCCTCCTTGTTGTGCAGGTTGTCAACCATATAATTATAGTAATCTTCGACATTTATGAACTTGACCAATACATGTCTATGCTGATGCAAACTTGCCAAGATGATAAAATTTATAACAAATCTAGTAGACATAGGCTTGATCAGATCATGCTTCTCAGTATACTCTCTTATGATATGCAGTAAACGGGGGTGTGAATAGATAAAAGACGTGATCACCTAGGCCTGCTTGACTAGTGTAAATACTTATGGCTCTTTGCCTGTCCTTCAACATGAGGTCAATAGAGTGTGCTGCGCATGGTACCCAAAAGAGATGATATCTCTTCTCCATCAATTTCTGCCTTGCTACCTTGTAGGATGGTTCATTGTCAGTCACAAACTAAATAACATTTTCTTCCCCAATCTCCTCTATAACAGCATCCATTAAGGAAAAGATGTACTCAACATTCTTCGTATAACCCAAAGTATCAATTGATTTTAAAAAAGTTGTGCCTTCTAAACAATAAATGAGGAAGTTGATTATGCTTCTCTTGGAGATATATGTCCACCCATCATGTATAACTGTGCAACCTCTCTCCCTCCACACTAATTTGAAGCCGTCTATCCATGTCTTCAACTTCTCCACCTCGTGCTCTAAGCCTCGAGCACAAAAAACTTACTTCTTTGGACTTGGTACAGCCTCAATGATGACATCAACCATAGTTTGAAAATAAGGACTATTGACTGCATACGTTGGAATGCCTACATTCAGGTAGATAGAAAAATTATTATTGTCTTTACTCTTAATTAATTATAATAAAATGATATAGAGAACAAATCTAGTTAATATTTATACATGCAATCAAAAATCACTTTACCATATGCCTCACTACTCTCTTTGCAACTATTCTTGTTGCATTCATCTCTTTCATTGCTTGCCGAATAGTTCTCTTTGAGGCACTCTATTTTTTTAAACAAACACTCACCTCCTCCTCCTAGTGTGGGGGTCGGGAGTGTTGAATCAAATTGACAATAAACCCTCTCTCCTGCTCTCATACCCACACCCTCACTGGGTGTAAGTTGTCTAGTCTGTGATCGACAAAAGGTAGGGTCAACTCCAGACCCTCTTGCTCCCCTCCTCCTCTCTTCATCCTCCCTTTGTGCATGTTTGCATGCATGCCTATTTTTTCTTAGTTCAGATTCAATGGATGAGTCCTCACTTTCAGGTTGAGCCTTAGATCTTACATTCCTTTTCCCTTTAGAGGTTGGCACCTCTTCTCTCCTCCTTCCTAGAAACTCATCATGTAAATCCTCCCTTTGCTCGATCATAATCTCCCTCTGTGAGGCTTTTCCCATGAGTTAACCTCGAATGTCTTCATTAATCTCCCAAGGTACCTTGTCATATTTTTTAACATTACCACCAACCCCGACAATGTGTTGTTTTAGTCGATATACTCCTTCATTCATCTCCTTCCCATATCACTTGCATTTAACCCTTTTTTTAGCCATGTCAATCATATGTCTATGCTTTAACCCAATATAATGCATTGCAGGCACTTCGCCTTTGTTGACTACAAGTAAAGAAAAAACAATTCAAGCATTAAACAACTAAGCTAAACAAGGCAATAATTAAATTAGAGAGAAATACAGCCCTTGTTCAGGCATTAAACAACCAAGTTAACCGAGTTAAACAAGGTTGTTTAAGAGGTGGCTGGGAAGAGAATAGCCCTTGTTCAGGCTGTTTAAGGAGCTGACAGAAACTAAGGGGCTGTTCAGGAAGACAACCACCCCCTTAAGGGGTTATTCGGCCTTAGGGGATAGTGAGGGGGGGCAGGAAGGGAGTAGGGGACCTAAACACAATTTCAAGGTGTTTTTAGTAGATCATTGAGGAAAGAATCGCCATTGAAAGAAAACCCGAATCGTTGGAATCATCAGAGGAATCATCGAAATCGCCCAAGATTAGCTAGAATCACCTAGATCGATGACAACATCAACTGGATCACTACTGAAATTGAGTGAATCGCTGCCAGAATTGCCTACTTGCCATCAAAATTGCCTTCTCGCCGACAGAATCGTCAAGATCATGAGCCCTAACACTTTGGTAGCAAGAATCGGCCCATCGGGGTCAATATCTCCCTTAAAGTGGATCGATATCGGGTTTGGATCCGATCCGACAACGATCGCTATTGGGACTTAAGTTGTCCCGATGGAATCAGTCTGATCGACTGATTAAAATTGGTCAAATCAATTCAAGCCAATTCGACCGATTCCAACAAAATTACATCCGAAATCGGTCCTTCAACCCGAAATTGGCCAATTTCGATTTGATTCCAATGATTCCGCAATCTATGACTCAACAGGCCTGCCTTCAGAGGTTGGGCACCATGTAACCTACGCACCCGAAACAATCAATATAATGGATATGCTCTAATCAAATTGATCAGCTGTTTGGCCAACGACCAATAACTTGAATAAGATTGATTCAAATGAGAGTGGAGAGATTTTGCACAGCCAACTTGGTTGAGGGCAGACATAATCAAGTTTCAAAATCAATCATATCTGACAATCTACTTAACACTCATAAAAACTTAATATACATTTTTTTAGAGCCTAGATGTTGTAAGGTCAATTTACAATGTTTATAAGTTATGAGAAGTATTGACAAGTTGGATAGACATTTTATAATTGGGTCCCTATATAAATGGCCACATGGTGCATGACTTTGAGAAAGAAATGAAGAAGAGAAAACAATATATATAGCCTAGTATTTGTTCTCCCATTTCTCTTCTTATGGGGGACAGTGCGGTGGAACTGGGCTAAATGCTATGAAAATAGCATTAGAATGCTCAAAACAAAGCAAAACGGACCAAAATAAGAAAAAATGGGTTTAAACTGGCCAAAACATCTCCGAGCCAAGAATAAACATGTCTGAAATGGCCCGAACTAAGTCGAGGGGACTTAAACTGGACCAAATTGGCCTGAACCAGTCGGCTCTCTCATTGAACCAGCATGGCCCGACCATGGACTGGCACAAACCGGGTTGAGCCTAGTCAAACCAGTTTTTGCTAGTCCACTGGCCAACTGTATTAGCGAGATTTTGAACCCTCGGGAGGGGGGTCATGGAGCTTCCATGCAGGACCAGGGGGCCAGTGGTCATGGCATGCCTTAGCCGCACCCGACAGCACGTCAAGTGGTGGTGCGGGATTGTAACAAAGGGCGGGTAAGCGCTCCTTATTTGTAGCCTTCATCTCTCTATGTCGTCGTTTTCAGTCACTTAAAAGAGATGTTATGAGTGCAGAGGATGTGTCCGAGGGAACGGGAAGCGATTCTTTCCCAGTAGGTCCAACAACACGTAGGCCAAACTGCCCCTTGCCTTCATCATCATCTTCGTCTCCTCCTCCTCCATCGTCACCCTTCAAAAGACAGGAGAGAGCAGGGGGGTGGCAAGGGAGATGCAGGCAATTGGGGAGGGAGTCCTCAAGTGCCTATGGGTTAGTGGTGATGGGAGAGTTGTGGATCCCAACAGATCCGGATGGAACCAGAATGAGCCAGAGGGTGCAGGAGACACTAAGAAGGTTGAGAGGTGTTCTGAAAGGTTGTCAAGCGAATAGGACCTCCAAAGATCATCAAATGATCCCGATATGCGTTGTGAACTTGCAAGAGTCGACGGAGATGCCGAGTCATGGGGATTATCGGATGATGTTGGGAAACTGTGGAAGGACTCGTGCGTGGGTTAGCATAGATCCAAGACACACTGAAGGCTTATGTTGGTGCCAATCGACTTGCTCGCAGAATCTTTTGATGGTGTTGATGGCCAGCGAGGTAATCAATCAAAGGACTTGTAACCGTGAAGGGGAAAAGGAAGGGGAATGGCACGGAGGCCAACTTGACTATGGTGAAGAAGAAAGCCTTTAGCATGAGAGGGTGGATGACCGTCTTTTTCATTCGTCATAGAGGCCTCCTTATAAAGGAGGCCAAAGTTTACAAAAGGATCCATTAAAAATCTATTTACAATTATGTCCTCTTAAGGATTGAAATGTAAACAAAATGACTAAAAAGAACTCCAAATATTTATAAAAAGTCCTTAAGAACTAAAATACAAAATAAACTTAAAACGTAAGAAACCATATCCCTATTATTCTCCTTAAGAGCTGATCTAGACTTAAAACCAAAACGGACTTAAAACCAGTTTAAATGGGCGCGAACCAGCCCGAACCACATCAAACCGCCTGTGAAATGGCCTAAACTGTCCATGAGAGCAATGAACCGGGCTCAGACTAGTCTGAATCAGATAAGACCAGCTCTGGACCACTTGGACTGGTCAGTAGGGCACTGAACTGACCTGTTCTAGTCGATTCATCCCTGAATTGGCTAATACATGTGGATGACCGGTTTGATCAGTTATTGAACCATGGCTGACCCGGTGGCCGGTTGGGCCAGTTCTCTTAAACCCGCCAAGGGCTAACATTGAATTTCTAGGTTAGATTGGGGCTAACAGGGGACTGTGACACACCCTAGCCTCGTCCAATTGTGCACAAGGCAGAGCCCATGGATCTCGAAAAAATGACAGGTGTGCCCCCTTTTTCTCCTTGCAAATATTCTCCGTCATCGCCTTCCAATTTTGTCTGGATGCAGGGCATGGAGCAGGCAACACAAGCAACGTGATCAAGCATCATCGCACAGTCGAGAGGGGTCTGGAGAAGCCGAGAAGGCCCTTGGTGGCCTTCAGGCATCATCTTTCGTGATCGTCTTCTCCTTCGTCACTGTCATCCAGTGGCAAAGAGTAGAAGAGGAAACCAAGAGGGTGCAAACTAAGTGGTCTTCGTACAGAAGGGCCTGCGAAGATAGGGGTGGATCCAGAAGGGAGATAGGAGCATGGAGGTGTGCGATGATGGCCAGAAGGTTGCATAATGCATAGGGGCTCTCAGCAGCGAGAGAACAAGAGGGATGTGGAGAAGGGGGCAATGATGAGGAAGAAACAATGGCTCTCCACAAGTTATTTGGGAATCACCAAATGATGTTGGGATGCCATGAAAGGACCTGTGCCTATGTTAGCATAGATCCAAAGGTGCTGAACGCTCATGTTGATGTTGATCGACTACCTACTGGCTAGTAGAATCTTCCAATGCTTTCGACGACAAGCGAAGTAGTCGATAAGAGAACCTATAACTGTGAAACAAAAAGGGAAGGGGAATGGCATGGAGAGAGAGAGAGAGAGTGATGGGAACTAGCCTCTTTCCGGTAGTGAATCAGAAATGGACTTCTACTAGAGGGGAGTGGGAAACTAGCCTCCTACTGGTGGTGAATAAGAAAGCATTCCCGCATAAAGGGGTGGAGAAGCCTATGGGACCAAGCTCCCTACTATCAATGGCTAGAGGCCCTTTCCAAAAATTTTGACTATCTTTTTTATTTATTGACGAGACCTCCTTATAAAGGAGGCCAAACTTTATAAAAAGGTCCACTAAAATTTTATTTACAAGCATGTCCTCCAAAATATTTACAAAGAAGTCCTTAAGGACTGAAACACAAAATAAACTCAAAACCTAAGGAACTAAATCCCCATCACCTCCCCTCCCAAGTCTCCTTACAATAGCCAGTTGCATTCCTTCCCTATATCCTACCTTATGATTGCAAGTTAGCAGCAGCTACCCTTCATTCCCTCTCCCTCTCAACCAAGAATTGTGGAATTGAAATTCAGGTATGGATTGGCCATACTTGAATTTGATTCTGATCTGGATCAGGTCGGCTAAATCGGCCAATCCACCATATGAAAATTTGATCTGAAATTGATGCAGATTGGCTTTGATTTTTCTAAAAAATATAAAAAATAGGCAAATTTTGGAAAAAATTGAAGAAAATGATGAGACGTAACATCAAAGAATTACATAAACATCCAAGCATATACGCACATCAATTTAAAAAGTATGAATCACACAAAAATGAAAACATGAAATATGCATTTCTTAAATATCAAATTATTAGTGCGAAAAAGGTACAATCTTAACACAACCAAAATATATGATAATTATCATATGACTCTTCATATTCTTAATGTTGCAATGTTGAGTGTGAATGTGAAGTCGTAATCTCTTCATATCTATATCCCAAAAGTGAATGAGTCTTTTCTTTGAACTCTATCTTTATATCTTATGTGGATGCAACATTTTGCTCAATCGAGTATAGTTGATTCTCAAAATATCTTAGATAGTCATTATAATATCCTTAGTGTGTCCAATCATGTTATATCTACTAATATTGATGACCCCCGTAATGTTGGTCCTCTCCACCATCGTCATCTTCTTGATCTTGAGCTTCGAAATATAAATCTTCTCCTAATGAGTATGTAAGAGTTGCAACACCTATTTGACTTGTACCTATATACCCTGTTATTCCGACAGCCGCATGTGACTCACTATTAGGTGAAGAAGATACTTAGTACTATTCTTGACCTCTCTCTTGACTACTAATTTTCTTTGAACGCGGATCGTCTCAATCGGCTAGCCGGGCCCCCTCTTGTGAGGGGGACTACGGGAGTCCCCTAAGTCAGCCAATTGAGGGGTCCTCACTAATTTTATTTTCTTTGTTATCTCATCTTCTTGTGCATGTCTGTTATAATGGTAGTGGTGGTGTGCTGGTGGATCAATGTGTAAAGTAGTTCTAGACTTCTAGTTGATACACTACCTTCAAGTCTTCAACCCTTCTCCAAACTCGTTGGTACTGGTTTTTGACTTCTCTTTATCCTTGTCTTTTGAAGGAGATGGAGGTGGAACAACCGTAGGTTAGGTACCTGGAAGTTTTGAATCCCTGACATGTACACCATTGAGCTCTCTTTTGGCCCAAGCATGATTATTTGGGTCAAACTCTATAGGAAGTCTCCCATCTGCATCCTCTATCCAAGCTGCCAATAGGTGCCCCTCTTCAAATAAATATTCCAAATCAATACGACTTATATCTTCATTTACTTTTGCATGTGCTTTTGTCTGAGCATGATAAGGCCTATGTGAAACCTCGAAGATTGAAATTATAAGGGATATGGGGTTGTAGTATGACATGATCTTGAAATTTCATTTAACTTTCATTTATTTCGAAAAATGAACTCTCGATATCCTATCTTTGGCTACTATGAAAATACATGAATTTTTTATAGAAAATATTAGCCAAAATATGTGATATGCATATATAAAATTATGTCGAGGTCAGGGTTCATAAAATTTGTCTTTGGACCTCTCTCCATCGGAAGTTGCGAATTTCCGATGTTAATTATACCGAGACTCTCGGACACCCTTGATTAACTGTCGTAGCAACTCATATATGAAAGAAAACATTCATTCACAAAATATACGCATAAGGGGATTATGGCCCATAAAAGCAATGGAATCAACATAACGACCATATGAGATCAAATGCTTAAGGATAAGGGCAAGGATTTTTGACAATATCTTGCAATGGATTAGTCTCTCAACCTAATGTCTTGTATTAAGACATTGGTTGAACTATTGAGGCTAATCAAGATCTGAGCATACTCAGATCGAAATCTATATCGATTTCACGGTCATATGTACCAATTTTATGATTCAAGTCCCTGTTTAAGTCTTTACTCCTAGACTTAGTAGGTGTTTGAGAAAGTAACCTTACCTACCAAATTCGGAGGGTCCAGGTATGATATATATATATATATCTGGATTTGAGAAGAGACTATGTTCTCCTCTCATAGGTTTCTTGGGTTATCCTAGATCAAGATGATGAGATCACCCTAAATTCCAAGTCTTGGTATCCTAGGCTCGGTGAGGTGGCATATTACACACAACTATGTCTGAAATCCACTACTTGGAAGCCCTCAGCCTCTCCTGCCCCATCCGGTTTGGCCCAGAACATAGATCGGATTTTGACATACTTCTAGGTTGTCTCGGATTTAAATCTGGTTTATAATCCAGATGATACCGAACCTAGGACCTGACATATACAGGCACCCTGTATGGGGTCAGGTAGGGGATTGAGTGCAGCCATATATGAGGCCAATATATATCACATAGTGGGGACTGCTATACGGTCCTGTATGGGGTGTCAATAGAAGACTAAATGGGCTGTATATAACATTAGTCGAAATCTAAGTATTTAACTCATAAATATTGCCAATATCTGGACACAAATCTGCTCCCACTACTGACCTCAGGTTAACCAAAGAAATCTGTACTGAGGCCTGCCTTAAGTTGAGATTTATCCGGGCCTGAAATATTCATCTTTTAAGCCACTCAAATCCGGCCATGAGCCTACTATATAAGGCCTTTATGCAGGCCAAAAAGTATCCATGGTAAACCCCTTACATAAGTCCCTACGTGATCAGATTATGCTTAGATCTGAAACTTGCTGTCTTCTCCCTATCCGCCCATCGGACTATCTATAACCAGGGTTGGAGTGAGGGGAGTCTGTCCCAAGATGGACACTAGGCCTCTTCTATATGGAGGTTGGGGTTTAATGCCAAAACAGGTTTATATGACCAAGTTTGGTCTTCAGTCTACTATACTAGATCTCTGCATAAATCAATGATCTGACTATGCTTAGGTCCAAGACCATCTGAAATCTTCCCTTCCTATGACCGGGAAGATCAACAGGGTCTTGTTTCAACTAGGCCCTGATTATGTATGGATTCCGGACCTGATCAAACACTCTAAATAATCAAGGGTGAAGATTCTGTTTGATTTGGGGTTTATATAACCATATGTTCGATGATATGCCTGCCCGAATCTGACCTTAATATTGGCCTTGGACGGGTCATGGTTCTACATGAAATCATGCCCTAAGGTCTGTCCTGTGACAGGTGCTGCATATGCCTTATGCACAGCCCGAAATATGCTCATATCCATATCAGGCCTTTATACAGTCTTGAGGTCAATAAGATCTGAAAATATATCACGGCAGGGAGACTTATGTTTATAACATTATGAATATTGATTTGGAAAATCAGGTCTAAAATGTCCTCAGCTTAACCTCCTGAGTCTTTTTTTTTCTGATTAAACACTCCTGGATATGGACCATCAGGATATGAAAAGTCCCACTGGATTTTGTGATATCCTGAACCCTGATCTCAGACTTTAGCTAGAGCCGGTATTTATATGTTCAGCCCTCCAGTTCCCTCTAGTTATCCAGATACCTGAAACCAGGTCAGTATGCTTGAAAACCGAAGGTTAAAGTTTAGTTCTGCATAGATATCTTATTCCTTTAATGAGCCGAGCTCCAGTGCTTCCTCCCCTATGGGATGAATTGAGAGGAAATGAGTGTATTGTCCCAATCTTTGTTCGGGACAGGTAGGCTAGGTGGGGTTGAACTTCAATGTTATCATATCGAAGTCATCTCCCCCCTTCTACAATGTATGTTAGTGAAGACCTCTGAACTAGGTCATTTGGTCTACCATGCAAGACCTGTGCCTAGGCCACGGGATATGGCATATCATTTCATATCATAGGCTGCAGGATATAAAATGGGCAAGCTTCACCTATATTCTTTATATGTTCGGTCTTCAAAGTATGAGGTCAATCTCTCCCTGTTCAGGGTCAGAAAGTTTAGAATCAGATCAACATATGCCTGGAATCCAAGGGTTAAAGCTCAGTCCTGTCCATGGTCGGACTGAACATAAGCCTCTCTTTCATTTAAATCTCACCCCCGATCAACTTCATGAGTATTTATGGTGACTCTTTTGATCATATTTCATTTGTATCATAAGGTGCAAAATACACCTTTATCTCTTCGGGTTCACCTTATACCTTATAGAGGTACAGGTTTACCTACATGAAAAACACCCTCCCCCTCTTGGTAATTAAACTTATTAGCTTCCTCTCCATTGTGAGATAGACCAAGGGAGTGGAAATCTGGCTTCAGCTATCATCCCGGACATATGGATACAGCCCTAGTGATCAATTGGATACCATATATATTTCCAATTGTGATAGTATGAACAGCCTTCTGTTAACATAAATATTTGGTTCATGATAGATCCTCCCTTAGAGAAGAAATGGGCATATTGTCCCAATTCCTGTCCAGGATGGGTATATATAACTGTACCCTATCTGATCATGCTCCGGCCTTGATGTGATGGGGATTTGGCTCAATTATGTTCGGGCCCTGCGATCCTACTTCATCTTGAAATTAATGTTCAGCCTATAATCAGACTATGCACAATCTTATTTCCTTCTTATTTTTGGAATTAATTCCTTCAATCGGATTCTCATAACTTATACACATGTGTATATAAGAAATGGTCCTTGTTCCTCATTATGTGAGTATCAACATTATGTTGTTGTGTCGGTGAGATTTAGCTATAACTTTAATCTCACCACATTGAGCTCATCTTCCCCTCTTAGAAGAATACATATATCCATAATCAATCTTCTCTACTTCAGTCCGGGCCCATCATTAGACCTTGCTCATGACATGCCATGGGCATATATCAGCCCTGCGGCCTGCATATGTTTTTTTTTTATAACCAGTGCATATGTATATATACATACCCGTACAGTAATCTTTACTCATCTCTGTATGAGTATCATGGCATACTAACATACCCTTGTATGGTAGGATACGCATACAACCACAGCTTTATTATATCAAGGCTGTTTTACTTCTCCCTAGGGAGTGCATATGAGGAAGGGTCACTTGTATCATAAGAGACTCCCCCGCAACTAGTTTTCTTCATTATAAGATGGACCAAAAGGGCCACATATATATAGTTGTAATTCTGTCCGGAGCAAATTCAAGGAACTAAGCCTAATATTAGACTCCAATCATGTCCTGATATGGGCATAGATTCAGTATTATATATGGCTCTCATGGCTATGCACAGGCTTTGCTCATCATCATATGTATACTAATCATGCCAGCTCATCATCATATGTATACTAATCATGCCATATGGCAATTTACACATCCTCATATGGTGAGGTATACATATATCCATAGCCTCTTTATTCAAGGCTCCTTATCATGAATTATGTCCCTTACTTGGTCTTCTTTATTGTAAGATAGACCAAAAGGACCATGTGTATATTTGATCTTGTCCGGGGCACATTCATGGAACCATGCTCAATATTGGGCTATACTCATGTCCTGTATGAACATAAGTCAGTTCCTTGGCACCTGCGACCTCCTGATTTTATAATTGGAGGGTAATTCCATGTGATATATTCCTTTCCTTGGTCGGATATCATAACCTCTTCAGGGCCCGGTTGGCCATCCTCTTTCTATTCCTTTGCTTTGGCTAAGGCTACCCGGGGAATCTTTGGTCCATCATGTGGGTCCCAAAGAGGCCGGGTATAACCTTCTTCCTTGCTTGCCTCATTGTATTGCTACTAAAGTAGTGGGACTTTGAGGGATATCTTCCATAAGTCCAAAGCCGGGGGGACTGTTTAGAAGTGGAGAATGAGGGAGGAAGGGAAGGCTCGCTTAACAAGTCTAATAAAAGTAATAGGGGAGCATACCCGGGAGCAATATGAGCTTAAATGTGAGGTCAGTATGAGTTTTTGGACATGTCCTTCCTCATGCTCCGGGACTAGGCCCAAGTATATATATCCGAGAAGCTTGAGGAATGGGGGGGGTTTGTGAGGTCCTAATATATATCTAGAAATCTGCAGGTTTAGGTGGGGAGATCACCTACTAATATAGGAGAGTAATTAAGGGAATTGAGCTCCTAATGGTCATACCATCTAAGGGAGGGGGTGGCTTTGGCAATGGACATGATATCTTACCTCAAACCCTTCAAAACTTGACCTTGATTTCCCTGCAGAGCTTCTCTTTCCCACTGCCCCTTCCTTGAGCTGCGCGGATGTCCTCCTTGGCCAAATTTCGGCAGAGCTTCTCCTTCTCTTCCTGTCTCCTCTCCCCCCCCCTTTTCCATGTGCGGGGTTTGTCCCTTTTATAGGCTCTTGGATGGGTGCTGTTCACCCAAGGAGGAGTGGGCTGCAAGCATGGAATGCGATCTCCCGAGAATCTCTCGAGATCTCCCGAGAATCTCTTTTCTTCTGTGCGTCCGAGAAACGAGATCGCCGAAACGAGAAAATCTATGTAGTACCTGTGATACCTTGATCTTCTCCGCCTATTATTATCTCCAACTTGTTAGATGATCTTGTTAAGTTTCTTTCTTATATTGCCAATTTTATTATGGAATCCATCCAAATACTCATCTAAACATTATTATTTGATAAAATTTCATAGATTAATATTTTAATGACTATATATGTACAATTGACCCAAAATGTTATCAATCTCCTATCCATATTGTTCAAGATGAAACTTTGATCTGACATAAGATCCTTTGTATGTCTCGTGCTAACAATAGTTCACCATCTCTGTATTACACTTTTAATTCTCTCATGACTTATTTTAATTTTTAATATGAGTTCTCTTGTCCTTTTCAAGGAGATTATATGACATTCTACATTTAAACATGCACATTGATTGGTATTTCTAAGATCTAATCTCTTGAGATTTTTTTGATATCTTTTATCTTCAATCTCCGTGAGATAAAATATAGATGTGAGATGACAATCATTGGGTAAAGTATAAATGAAATCCGAGATCCGATCTCCCGAGATTTTTCCAAGAATCTCACGAGATCTCTTCTCTTTCACGCTTCCGAGATGAAGCCGAGATCCGAGACGACAATCCTTGGCTGCAAGGTAGTGTGCGCATGGGGGAAGTGGGGCCACTTCTCCCTGAACGTGGGGAGAGTGGGGACTTGACCAGGTCCCGGCTGTTTGCTAGAGGATCTGGACCCTCGGTTGCTCTCTGATCTGCAGCGGATCCATCCCACATTTAAGTACAGATCCTGGCCCTTGGTTGAGTGTCCCGGCTTCTCTCTTGATAGCCCAATCCAAGCCCTCCATATATCTTATGCATAAATTAATTGGAGCTAGGCTTTGTTGCCTACGTGAAGGGGGATTAACTCATCCAATCAAATATCCAATTAAGAATGGATCCAATGGAGAGGATCCAATTGAACCATCCTCATATACTGTCGGACTTGGATCCAGACTATTATGATCTCAATTGAGCCATCCGACAGCCAAATCTGTCCCTCTGATGCATGTCCCTTTCATCTCAGCCTTCTACTGGATATATGGTCCATCCGGTTGATGAAAGTCCCACTTAATCCAAGCCATTGATCCCCCTTATTGGATATTAATCCTATTAAGGATCCGGGATGACTTGACAATCTGGTAATCACACTTGTTAACGACTTGTCTATCGGATAACCCATTAACTAGGATCCATTGGATATTATCCTATTAAGGATCCGGGAGACCCATCTCACTGCTCCGATGAGGATCCATGGATATCAGGATCCAATTAACTTAAAGATCAACTAATCCTGGCCATTGGATTAATCTCATTTGAATTCTCCCATTAGTTCCCTCGCGGATCAACCTCCCTCCCTCTTTCTTTGCTGTTTCTGTTAAGTCTCCCACCGGGAGACAGATTCATCCAAGCGCCGGCTCTTTCTAAATAGGCCTTATGCCTTCTTCTGTCGCACCAGGTCTGCTGCAGCTTGGAGATTGCCAGAGGAGGTCATTGATTCTGCTGATTAAAGCTCCCGGGTGCCTCCCTCTTCCACTTGGGATCAAGCCGAGGAGGTGTATACCTTCTTAATTATATCCGGGTGAGTGAAGTCCATGCATCTATCTCCTCAATTGCATGTATAGTTCCTTTTCTTCTTTTCTCTTCACCGGGCAGCCTATCTATTGTCCCAACTATTCCATTTCATGTCCGACCTGTAATTATATGTGTATGGTCGGCTGTGTTGAGATGTATGTGTCTCAATCTTCCACCAGCTTGTATGAATATTCATGTGAAGACCCGGCTCTTCAATCTATTGACTTGGGCCTTTCCTTCATAATTTGCTTAGTACCATGGGTATGCCAATAGATCTAGCTCCCTTTTCCATCCTTCTGTGGACAGCATCCTAATTGTCCCATATATGTGTGGCCGGTTGTATAGAGATGCATTTTTTTTTAAATCTCCCATCTGTTTGGTGCATGTGAAGATCCGGCTATTCAATATATTGAATTGGGCTTTCTTCCAACTCCCGGGCCAGATGGCTGCCCTCTCCTCTCTCTTATACATATCTGTGAGCATCCCATTTGACAGCCCATCACTTGAATGACTATGGCCGGGTCTTCTAAACAGGAGCCAATCTGACCTCTGTTTGCTATATCCGGCCTTCTCCCCCTTTTTTTTTCAGAATTCTGTTGGGGACAGGAGACATGTTGCATGGATTTGGGGACCCGGCCCTTCAATGTGCTGGATTGGGTCCTTTAGGATGGGTCTGTTCGGATGCTATATGCTCAACTATAAACATGTCCCTCTATGAGCATCTCTGAGGCCCTCAAATAAAAGCCAATTTGGCTTGTACAGGCTGCCTCCGACCTCCCCTTCTTCTTAGCTAGATAGGAGATATGTCCAATAACTATACTTGAGGACCCGGCCTCTTCTTTGGACAGGATGGGCATTGAGTCCCATTTGTGTTCCTCTCTAATCCTGTACATCCAGTGTTAGACATATGGGCTTGATCCCTCCTTTGATTCATATGTCGAGGGTAAGCCATAGGGAGTTAAATATTTTTTATTCCCCCATTGTCTCATTTTACTCCCATCCATGCTCTTATATCATGGTGTCCGGGTGCTGTAGAGGGTATTGATTGTGGGCCTCTTTTGTGCTCACTGCCCTCTATCTTTTGCTTGGACATATATATGCCAAACTTACCCGGGCCTAGCCTTATATGGCTTTGCTGTTTCTTCTATTTTCTGGATTCTTTCAAATTCTGCCCATACATATGCTGAATTTCATGTATTTGCATTCATCCTAGTCTACTATATATATGGTGACGTTGGGGTGGGGGGAATTGAGCATATTTAATTCCCTTCTATTTATGTCCATGTCTCTTGTGAGATTTTGAGTGTCAACAGCCTACCAACAAATCTTGAAAATCTTTGATCTAATGATTTTTGGCATTCTTTTATATTTCATATTCTCAACATTGTGTTGTAGTGACAAAACACTAATTTCTCCAACCTGACCTTTGACAACCTATTTCTGCTCCTTGTGTGAATAAGACTGAATATGCTCCAGTTCCTCTCATATTGTAAGAAACTTGTGCCTTGTCTTAAAATCTAAATAATAATAAAAACTAAAAGATTCCAACTTCTAATATTAATTTGGTTTCACCATACAGTGGTACATACATACGAAGAATAAAGTATGTAAGCAACATAACTCTTCCAATGACTTGTAATTTAAACCAAAGAAAGTTGGGTCGAGAGTCGGTCCAAGGTCAGTCGGCCCTGAATCCGACTCAATTAGACCGGGTCACAACCCAGGTCGCAACTCGAGTCGGACGGGATCAGATTTATTTATTTATTAAAAAAAATAAAAATAAATAAAAATTACATCTTTGAATTTCTATCTCACTTAAACCATATGTACCATACTAGGAATAAATTTATATTTTAGGGAGTTTAAGAAATTTATCAAGATTACAAAGACATTTGGAATAGCAAATAATTATAGAGATAGATATGTAAAAACTTTTAATTTATTGTCATTTGATGTTTCATTATTGGGTTATGGATTATCTTAAGCTTTTTTTGTCATTTTTTGTGTTGGTGCCACAATGATCGTGACTAAGGACTAAGGACCAAGGACCAAGGACCGAACAGTGTGAATTTAAAATGTACGACCTCCATTAGAGGGCTTTGTCCATCACAGTAAGGACTAGGGGCAGATAGAGAGGTGGGTTTAACCAGCGACCTCCATCACAGGGGAGGCAAGTGTTTCCACCGCGGCATGGCTCATTAGTTTCTTTTTTCATCATTTTATTTTCTATCAGCCTATTTATTCATTTTTATGTTTGTTTGGTATTTTTATTAGCCTTTTTGGATATCCCTTTCACACTTATTTGGTTTTCTTGTTTTATTGGATCAATTATTATTTATTCCCTTTTTTGAACATAACCCGAAGGTCATTTTCCATTAAACAAGAAGCTAATTACAAAAGCTTTTACCAAGACAGTAGAAGAAGGAACTAAGAAAACATGTGGAAAAGGAAAGTTACATGACAAACAATTTAAAATTTAAGAATCTGTCCTTTAACGTGCAATATTCCAGTAGTGCTCCTGACCCCGCCAAGATCCAGTCCTTCACCAACATTCCCATAAGCAGAAGGAACGCAGACAGCTGTGGCAATTGACCTTGAAAATTCCTCTTTTTTATGAAGCGCCAAAGTGCCCATAAACATTGCTGGGAGAATGATCGTTAAGTTCACTTCATTAGGCCATGGGTTCCAATTAACCCACCCCTGTAACAGCTCAAAAGTGCTCTTAGGTTCCAACCAGTTCAGGTTCCAAAGAGAGAGTTGATTGAATAACAATTTTTATTTAAAATTCATTTGTCTGTTTATTTTTTATGTATGATTTGGTTAACTACTTAACTATGTTATGGTTTATTCAAATGCTTAATGTTGATTATTTGCTAAATGTTTGTTGTTTAATTGTTTTTAATTATTTAAAATATCTGACAATCATTTATTTAGCTAATTGTTATATTAATATCTATTTTTATTATAAGCATATTATAAAAAGACATTGTCAGAGCAGATCTTAAATGGAGCAGAGCATGTATTATTATGTCTCATTCGGTTAACAATCAGATAATATCCGTATTCGTATATCCACTATGGCGGATGTCTAGTAATCAGATATTATGTGGGTAAATGGATATAACTACAGAGCAAATCTAAATTTTATTTGGATCTATTTACAACCCTAGCAAAAATAATTAAAAATTTAAAATAATCAATAAAAAATTAAAAGTTGAAATAAGCAATAAAAAATTTCAAAGCATTACATCAGAAACAAATAATAAAATTTAACAAAAATACAACAAATGAAGCCACAATCAGAAAATAATATTTTAAATAATAAAAAGGAAACCAAAAAATGAGATAATAAATAGTTAATTAGAAATCATCAATACTTGAAAGCAGTGTTAAATAAATATCAAATATCAATAAATTAATGACAAATAAAGTAATACATAAAAATAAAAAATAAAAAAGTATCAATTTTTTAAATCATAAAATCTCAGAAAAACTTCAAATCAAGGATCAAAGGAAGACAATGTTCATTCTCCGGTTATTATGCACGTAAAATGTGAAATTAAATGTTGCTTTATATTATGTGTTATTGTTAAGGCTGCAAACGGGTGGGATTGATTAGTGGAATCACCTTTATCCAATTTAAATTTTGAAAAGGGCTTAGAGTATTCTGATTCTGATTAATTTAGAATCACGATGTTCTGAATCTGTTCCCTTGTTCGAATTGGAATCGAATTCGATAATGTCCAAAATGCATATCGTATATTAGTTTTTACCTATAAATATGTTAATAAATCATATATGATTATTAAATTATGATATAATCCCTTTGAAACTTTATTATTAGCTTTCTTATCACTTTATATATCATGATTTTAGTATTTACTAATTTTTATTTTATTATAATATTATTTTTAGTGATATATATTAAAATTTTACCCAAATAAAAAAACAGAATCGAAATCAACTTTGGTTCCTATAAGTTACTGAATATATGAGTCCGATTCTAATAACTTATAGGATACATTTATAGATCCTGAATCCATTAACTTTTAACAAAATCGAATAAGAATTTTGGAATCTCATATTTTGTTTACACCCCTAGTTGCTACAATGGTTAATCAAGGATTGTTGGTGAGGACACCCGCGGTCAAGACCGGTTCGACCCCGCCCTAGTTTATCGACGGCGTCGACGACCGGTTGTGTCACTTTGGATTGATGATTAGGTGCTATTATTTTTGTTTATTTTGTGTAGCACACTTCATTTTGGGTTTTCTTGGGACACATTTTGTATGTATTTTGGGGATCTCTACATATTTTGAGTGTACACACACACCTTACACTTAGAGTTGGGGGTATTTGGAAAATAGGTGTTTTTTTTTTTGGTACACTTGTAATGGGCTTGGGTTATATATTCCTACACTTGTATGTTCATGGTATGATGAAATGAATGGAATGAATAGAACAATGGCATTGTGGTAATTCCCCTCTCTTCTCCCCCTCCCGACCCTCTCTCTCTTGTGCGCAGCGGGAACAGCCCGCTAGGGCACTGTCGCGCCGGCCCCCTCTCCTCCCACCCCCCTCCGGCGGCAGCAGCCGCCCTCCTTGGTGCTCCCCCCTCCCCCTTCTGGTGGAAACGACCCCGCCTGCACCCCCCTTTCACCCCGGTAGGGTCCCCTTCTTCCTCTTCTCCTTCCTCCTCCGCCTGCACAACAGCCGGAACCCCCTCCTCCCGGCTCTTCTTCTGGACTCCCCCCTCCGTCTCTCCCTTTCTTCCCGCACCCCTAGCCGGTCCGTCTGGACCTACCCTACCCCCAGCAGGCCCCTCAGCCCCTGCGAACCCCTCCCCTCTTCCCCTTATCCGGTTTCCCCTCTTCCGGCGAACCAGAACCGGAAGCCATGTCCGGCGGTTCCTCCTCCTCCGCCAGCTCCTCCCTTCACCTCAGGCCTTCCAAATAGGTCCGTCCGGACCTGCTCTTGCCCCCCTCAGCCCTCCTCTGTCCCAGTGGGAACCCAGCCCCGTCCAGCCCCTCTCCTGGCCTGTACGCCCCTGTTTACAGCAACGTCACTCCCGTTTTCCTCCCCTTCCCCTGACCAACCAGCCACCAGTTCCATTTCCCCTTCCTGCAGCCCTCCTTCCCCCCGCCAGCAGTCAGCACTTCCCCAGCCACAGCCCCTTTATTTCGACAGGTTTCCTCGTTGCGCGCGGACAGTCCGGAGACTCGGGCGACTCGGCAAAATAGTCCGTAAAGAGCTACGAGGTGGTGGCAAGATGGATGACATGTGAGCGAGCGACGCGATCAGCTACGTTGAAGATCCGACGGTGGTCGACACCCCACGCTTAGGCGTGGAGGTATGATTTCCTAACCGAAGTTACTTGCTCGTTTATTATACTTTGATTGCCGTGTCGTGAGACGTTAGGTCTCCTAGCTACTTTCATTCGATCGCTGTCCGATGTGAGTGGAGTTCCCGTCCCGAACTACTTAGATCGGTTACATTGATAGCCGGCGATGTCCTATCTCGGTACCCCACTTGGTATCCGATCCTCTCCCTAGTTGGGACCGCTTCTCGGGCTGGATAAACTTGATAATTGTCTACCGAGGTGTCTTCTTAGCTAGTCAATTGCATAGTCAACGTGCTGCTAGGCCTTCATAGCTAGCTATTAGCTTGGTGCCCGGTCGGTCCCGCATCAATTGTTGAGTCCATCCAAGAATCGGTGGGGAAAGATATGCCTTAATTTTTATTAACTGATACCACATCACATATTTTCAAACATAAATAAACTATTTTCAAGCATAAATAAACAAACCAAAATCTCCTTCCAATATGGAAGAAACATAGATAATATTTCCATCTTTTTCAATGATTTGAGGTATCCCAAAAGGAACTTACTGCAGAAGTAAGGTCGGTTGCTGCCATGAGAGATCTTTTTCCACTTTGGCATCCCTAAAAAGAGAAAGCTCATACCAATAAAATAAAGCAACTTGAGACCAAGAATCCAAGATGATAGGAAAGATAGTATACATACCACAATTATTTCATCATCTTTTCCAAATATTGATAACACTTCCTCCAAGAACTTGGGGTTCTTTGTCATCCCTTTTTTTAGCAGAAATAGAGTTTAATGCAATGATTAAACAGTTTAAAACCAATCAAACACTAGAGACTCATGGAAAAATTGCTTCCTATGACGTTGACATCTATAAAACAGTGGAGCATGATTCATTGTTCAAATCAAGAAAATGCTTCGATTGTATAACCATAAATGACAAGTCATTGGTCTCAATTTGAAAGAAAAGAATCATATCTTGCGGTATGCTAATCATTGCATCTTATAGTAATACGACAAATGTGTTATAAAGTGAGGCAATAATAGGATTGGAGGGCTGCAGGACATAGGATGATGGTAATTGATATAAATGGGGGTGTTCGTGCAACTAAGTTTTTTAATATGAGTTCAAGTAAATATGAAAGGTATATAAACTTCCAAGTCATAGTTCAATTGGGTAGAATTTTAGCCAGAAGCACATAATTGTGATATTTCATGGTACAAGTATGGATCCGAGGAATAATGCCTCTGGGTGTTGACATGCCAATTAACATTTGTTTAGTTAATAAGAAGAAATGACTGTTTAAGAAGATCCCAATGAATCTAAACCCTCGATTGAGCTACTTAAGATGCGTCTAGGAATAGGGTCATGGTTCACATAGATTGCAAAAGCAGCCTATTTTTGCAAATTATCTGTATCCTCCATTCCCAAAATCCCAAGAGAGATTAAAGGTGAAAACACCGAAAAATGTAGGGGTTCACTTGGCAACACTTCTTGTATGTCAATTTTTCTGACAGTCTCCCTACCACATTGTTACCAAATGCACCTTCAAACAAAAGGCAACGTTGATGGGCCTCAAATGGTAAAAAAGCATGGCCAGAGGAAAATACATTACACAGCTAAAATGAAGCGGGATATGTTTCAACACACTATATGCAAGTAAGGCAAACTGATATTGGTAACAGCACAATGTTGAGGTGACAGATTCGCCAGAAAAGTTGCAAATAGACATCAAAATGGCAGCAATCAAAATGTTACTTATATCCATCAAAAACATATAAACCACCTTAAATTCAAAGCTAACATCCAAGAAAGAATGGTGGCTGTTAAGTTGTAATGGTAGTTGGATGTTGGACTAGGAAATACATATCGTAAAACAACATATATCTTTTGGTGCAGCTATTAATAGGAAATGATTGTTTTAAATCTAGTTGGATTCTGTCCTTGACCAGAGCTTTAGTGACATTTTCCCCTCTTTTTAAACATTCTAGGGGGGGACCCAAATGAAATCTATGACATATGGTAAGGTTTTTGGGCGTAACATGGTTTTCAGGATTATCTGGGATAGAATTGGCCAATCCAGTTCACTGGCCAATCAGATCCCAAGGGAAGAAATATCTCAAAATCACCAACTTACTTGGGGATCAACATGAGTGAATGCAGTTCAACCAAGATAGGGTTAGTCAGGATGTATTGGCATACCTAATGCCCTATCAAAAACCAATTAACCCAATTTGGTCAATCAGGTTGGCCAGATTTAAGCAAAACTTGTTCACCATAACAATTGTGTTCTGCTGTTTTTAACAATTCAAACTTGAGGCTGTGAGGTTGCTCTCAAGGTGATGCACTCTTTGAAAGATCCGATACTTACATTTTCTGCATCTTCTCCAAGGCTATGTTTTTTTTCTCAAATGAGGCATTTTAAGGTGGTGAGGCATACGAGGCTCTGCAAAAACATAAGCCTGGTACATCTGTTTTAATAGAGTTCAAAACATTTAAACATGACAATGTTGCATCAGACAAAATAGAAGAAGAAAAAAGAAGGCTGTTGTATGTGCAGGAGCTATGGCCAATGGATACGGCAAGAGAAAAGGAGGGAAGAGTCACCAAGGAACCTCCTGCTCCTGTTGTCGCACATAAAAGCAGCTGCGCCAGGAGGTTTTAAACCATCTGGAATCTCCCAGGTGTTCGGCTACTTGGAGAGGCGGTTAGGTGAACACACAAAAAAGGAGAAAAGTGGGGGTAAAATACCTGACGGGGATCCTAAAGCCAATAGGGGATGTCCCACCAAGCAGGTGCAGCCTCATGGATAGCTACCATCTGATGGATCCCACTGAAGCAGAGAGAGAGAGAGAGAGAGTGGGGGAATACTTGTGCCATCAAGTGGGCTCCACAAGAGCAAAAGAAAATTTAAAAAAATTGGGTTGCCTGGCTGGTGGAAGTAGAGAGTGCATCTGGTGAGTCCCACCAGTAGATGAAAAAAGAGAAAAAATCAGAAAAAATCCCCACTGGTGGGAGATGTACACCAATCAAAGAAGTCGCAATTCCCAGATACTCCCAACAGGCAGAAATTTTCATGAATAATAAAAGTTCCCTCCCCCAGAAGGAGAGCTCTCACCTCCCAAAGATTTTGTTATTTGTGGATTTTCAAAAACTAAAAATCTTAAAAACAAATTATGTTTAATCATCAACAGTAGGGATGCCCACCCTCAAGGATTTCTGGCCCCAGATCAGCCAGAGTTGATCCCACCAGGACTGGGATTGGATAGGCTGGCTTGGCCTATCCACCAAAAGAGAGTGATCCATGATCAACCTACATCAGTCCTCCAAAAAGTGAAAAAAAACACTGAAAAATAGTTCTTAACTGGTCCATGGTAAATAGGCGATCGTAATTGTCGTCATCTGGCATCTTCTGGCAGTGGGGTCCTGCCAATGCCTGGTGTTACCTGCCCTAAACGAGCAGGGAAGAAGGGCCATACCGGGTCCGTCTAGGATGGAATCTTCTGGTTTTTCTTATTGAAATTACTTCTAACTAGGATCTTGTATTGGCATGGTTTCTGTTGGCCATCCTAATCGCACGACTTCTGCCTACAATCCTTGGGTCAAAAGGCAAATTCTCTCCTTTTACATGATGACTTCAAATAATATGAAGATTAAGTGAGATAGAAAGTCAAAGATGAATTTGAATAAAACGATGAGGACAAACTAATGGGGGACAGGATCGAATGACACTAAGAGTTATGTTGGACTTGATAAGACACAAATCAAGAGCTGATTCCTAAGTTGGATTAAGGCCTTTTCAAGGTTTAAATGTTCTTGCTAGAAATTTTAGTTCCAGCTTACTTTCACCTTCAGTTAATCGAGAATTTTGAATAAGTGAAGGTTTTAGAAATCTTCACAATTTGAAAATCAGCTTAGACAGTTAATGATTCAAATTTGAATTATCTGGATTGGGTCCATTCTAATGTCCTCGCCATTTATACCAACAGCAAATATGATAACTAGTTAGGACCTAAACCACACCAGGCATGGCATTCACGAAGAAATCATAGACAAGCAAGTTTAACATGCAAAGAGAGTTTAGAAAGTATCTCCACACCAAGGTATGGGGAAGAGCACTCGGAAGATAAGCACAGATTCATTATACAACTATGGATTAAGAGACTTTACATAACCAAATAATTGGTCCACACCTCGTAGGGTGGTAAAAAGTCCAAACAGAGAAGATGGATTTGTGCTTATCACTAGGTTGACGAATGCTTCAGAAAAATAACCTCGCCAACGGATCCTGCTTGAAATCTGGTTTAATCACCATGAACCATGCAGCAGCAACAAACCGATGTACTCTTGTTTTAAACAATAGGACTCAGACTCAGCCTGGAGTTCATCATAGTCTTCAACTCAGAAGATCTTCCTCACAGCCGATGTTAGGGCTATGACAATTCATCCATCAACGGACTATCATGAAGACATTTCTTCCAAGTAATATCCAAGTGAATCCAATGGTATGAAGAACTTCTCAAGACCGACGGTTATCTGAGACCGAATGAAAGGAGCTCAAAACAAGGGATCAGCCGAACTCTAAATCAGCATCAACTATGTTGTCGCCAGGATATTAGAGCAGGGAAAGAGTTTTAAAGAAAGTAACCATAACAAGTGTTGTCAATATGTCAAGCAGTTGACTAACAACTTTAAGATGATCAGATTGGGTTTAGGATGACCGATTGAACCGTCTTAAGTGAAAACACTTGTATCACAGACATTTTAAAATTCATTTAACTCGAAGTGAACTGGCTAAAGAAACACCATATCATCTCCCTCAAAATAATGGTCACAGCGAGAAGGGATTACCGCGAATCCAAATGAAGACAACTTAGATGAAATATCTTTCAGCTTCCTATCAATAGAACTGAAGAGCCACAGAGGAATCAAGATCAGCCAAACAACATATAGACATCATAGCTTTGAAGGCTAGTCTATGACTAGATCCATGTAGTCAATCCGTAGAGTAACAAAATAACCATAGAACGATTACAATCTGAACAAATAGGACCAAAAACCACACGAGAGAAGCTTATGGAACTTGAAAGTTTGAACACTTTACTGAAACTAGACTTCCTTCGGTATGACTTTGAACCGAGGTAATCCAACTCCAAGTAAATAGATAGCATCCAGCAATCCATAAACCGGAGTGGCCAATTCCAACCAAAAGTAGAAGTAGAAGTAAATCTGAGCTAAGAGCTACTGTCGTCATAGAGAAACTGAGGCAACTCAAAGCTACAGCAAGCTTCCAATCGACAGTGCTAGCTAACTCAAAGAGACATCTCAAAAATAATCAGTGACCATAGAAACCTCATATCTAAAGTGAGGATGTGACTGAAGTTGTTCTAAGGAGAGGAGTTTTTGAATCTAAATACCGAAGGTAACATAAGTAGAGCTCCAACGTCATCAAGCTAACTTTCTCCAAAGAACGTCAACTGGCATCATAGGAAATCCATCTTATCTTCCAATTCTACTTTGGCCGAGTGAAGAGCTAGATCGTCGGAATAGCCGCAGATCTATTTGATGAAGACATCTATCGACAGATCCATCAAAGGTCAATATTGATCTTTGGAGAAGAGGTGTCCACAGCAATGAAGTAACCGACAAGGTGTTGAACTCAGATCTGGAGGCAATGTGAACCTTGCACCACAGTATACAACGGGAACTGAAGCTGAAGAAAGAAATCTCAAAGATGAGGAGATCCAACGCCATAGCCACTGAAGAGAAAGAGGTAGAGGAGGAAAAGAGGAGCAGATCTCCTATTGCAGGGAGGGAAAGATTCGAACCAAAGAAGGGGAAAAGACGGCAAAGATGGCCACTAGGGTTTCTCACAGAAGGAGGAAACGGGAGAGAAGAAGGAACAACATATGCCGAAGTGAGGATAGAGTGAAATAAGGTGAGGGTTTAAGACGGTTCCTTCAGGGGCAAAGAGGGAATAAAGGACTCGGGAAGAATCGGGAGAGAGGAGAATAGAGGGGGGGAGGAAACACTCACAGGGGTAAAAGAGGAATTGGCTTCATCTTTAATATTTTTTTCATCATCATTCGGCATACATGGTATGGGGTCTTATTTATAGGATCAAAATTACAATAAATGCTCCAAAATGCTCAGAAAATGAAAAAAATACAGTAAATGATTTTCAAATGCTAACAAAATGTAAAAAGTGTCTTGAACACTCTAAATTGCTCAACAATCATGAATGCTAATTAAAGCATATCAAAATTATCCAAAGATATACGAAGCATCATATCCAATCCAAATGGATCCTAATTGATGACGCCGATGTCGGTAAACGTGCTTAAACAAATCTCGAGCTCTGATGTCCTCACTACAAACACAAATCAGAAATAACAAAACAAGGAGAAACTGATAACTAGGCCAAATCTGAAATAAACAGAAGCCAGATCAAACATAAATAAACAGAAAACAGAAAGTAGAAAATGGACAATTAGATTAAAGATGAAATAAAAGTCAGAAGTCTACATGCCATAAAAATAAAAATCCAAACACCATGGGGGATGTCTCCTAAATCTTATGTCTTGATACTTCTATGTGGCTGAATGGCTTCAAATGGATGAGTCACTATGGTAGTTAATCAATGGTGTTCAAGTAATTATTCGATATAATTAACACCACAATATTACAAGTTTGGTGGGAAAATGTCAAAAGAAAATTTTATACCTAGATAATAACCTCAAGATATATAAATGTGGTTTGTGTGGAACTGCTTCCTATGGATTTTAATGATGAACAAACATCATGAGAAGAGTATTAACATGTTGAATTATAACTTAGTTTGGAAGGAAAATCATAAGTAAAGAGAAGAACAAAACTAAATGAAATTTTTTTTGAAAGGTCAAAAAAGACCAATTTCTATTAAAGAAAATAAACTGTGGGTTTATATGATAACAAAGAAAATAAAGGCAAAGAGGATGGAGAAGGTTACAACATAAAAAACCCTGCTACCAAGAAGGTAGAAGAGTGCAACTACAAGAAGAAATGCCTAAAATTCTGGAATTTATCCCTGAAAGAGATCAAATCCACGAATCTTTCTAAAGAGGTGAACGTCCAGTCCTCGACAAGAGAAGACATTCGGTAAAGGAACCTGTTCACATTGTCAAAACAGTCTTCAAAGATATGTTTATTCCTTGTGCACCATATGGACCAAAACATGGCCAGCAAGATAATATCCCACATCTGAGAGGCTGAATCTGAAGACCACTGATTCAAACACTTCCAATCTTAGCAAACATAGATGATATCCACTGATTCAACCCATGTGATATTCCAATGTCTGAAAAGAATCTGCCACAAGAGATCGATGATACCACACTTAAAAAATATATGATCCACACTTTCTTCCTCGAAGCCACAAAACATGTGGCAAGTTGAGATAGAAGGAGCTTGTGGAGGTAGCACCTCATAGGAAGGTGTTGGCACTGAAAATTTTCAGAAAAAAAAGGGTTATGATTAAATCCAATCCATTTCTCAATTGGTCAAAGAATAATCAATTCTCATAATTAACCCATCAATTGAGCCCATATTAATTCCAAATTCATTGAGAAATAGCCCAAAATCAATACCCATTGGTCTAGCTCAATTTTCATATGCATAGTGGGCTGCCACTTCATCTTAAATCAGACCCATTAGATGACAATTTTAACCCAATTGGATGTCAATTTCGCAGTCCCCTTTGTAAGCACTTAATGGGCTATGTTTTAATGTCAAATGGCCCAATTGGTGTTAAATTTGGTCCACCTATTAACCTATTTGCACAAAAAAATCCTGCCCATTAAATTCTCACATTTACCCCCTGTGCGCCATCCTTTTGAGGCCACTTTGGGGATTTTACCAACTCCCTGCCATATCAGCCATGTCCAGAACCTTCTTCCATTCTTGGGGGCTGCAGACCCACCTTCCATCCTTGGAGGATGCTGCCTTGCCGAAATTACTTGGAGCTGGCCCTGTGGGCCGTTGAAGTAAATCTCGAGCATTCAAAACATAGCAGGAGGCATGGAGGGGGAGCCTCAAGGATGCCAGTCGAAGCTACCACATGTCCTGAAATCAAGGAGCATCACCTGTAGATCCTGGAAATCAGCAATCAGTAGGAGTTACCGGATTCTCAAAGATACAGCTGGAAAAAGCTCACGAAGCCATTGTTAGCATCAGAATTGTGAAGGTGACTAGAAGTTTCCTTCCCTTCCTCTCTCGTCTGAGCCTCTCCGTTAACAACATACCTCCGGATGGTCATCTATCTGAGGCCCGACAGTGAATTCACATCATGATCGGGTGTCTTTGAAGAGCAAAATCCAATCAGAGTTGATGTGCCAGAGTTCCATTGGGAGAAGCACCCACAACTATGTTCAGAGGCTGAAGATGTTTTGACATGAAAAGGGAGTAGCCAATCCATGCGACAAGCTCCAAGCCTCCAACTAAGGTAATCAATGCACAGTTGGCCCATTAACGGGCCCAATGGACCCAGGACAGATGCTCAAAAGCCCAAGAGACCATTAAAATCATAAAACAGACAATTAAAATATTGAAAATGATGCTAGGGTCCAGGGACACACCCTATTTCTCGACCAAACTTAAATAAAAATTAATAAATAAATCCAACAACCAAGACAACTTGGGGGGGCGGCCTTGTGCATGCCCTTAAGTCTTGACTTAACTTAAAATAATTTTCACATACGGACTACTTGGGGGACCATGAGCGTGGATTCCGGTGGTGCTTGGGTGGGGTTGGGAGTCCCTCCATTTCCCTCACTTATTCTTTTCTTTCACACATACCTTGGTCCCTGGATGATTGGCCTTTGGTATCACTCGGATACTGAAGAACTGGTTCAGGTTGTGTGAAAGGAAGGGATAGAAAGAATAGAGGTAATGAAGACTAAGGAGATGGTGGCCACCGGAGATGTGGACATGGACATCTTCCCTCACACCCACACCATAAGATGCTCAGCCTCAGCTGGCCAAAAAAGAAGCACGATTTAACTTTCACAACATAGAAGGTGACCTCAACTTATTGATCTATCTTTGTTGATAGTTTCATTGAGAAAATTAGTGTGTTTCTCTTGTGGAAAGGTGTGTTTGGAATCCTCACAAGAGTGGAGGAGTTATAACTTTCTATGTATGTTGATAGTGTACACCATACTCCCCTGGTTTTTGTGTGTAAATTGAATACATAATGTGTGGTTTAAAATCGTTGTATTGGTAGGTGTGAGGTAGTGCACATAGATCATGATAGTGCATTATCTATTGGAGACTAAATCACTATAAATCATTGTATCTATCGCGGATTGTTCGATCTCTTTATCCCCTCTCACCATGGTTGCAACATATTAAGAACATCAAGTTTTTTATTCAATCTAAAGCAATTAGTGTTTTAAAACTGGCAAAAGCTTTATATGGAGCAAACCCAATTCATCTGCTCTTATATTTTTTGCTATTTTGGAAACTACAATTTGGATCTTATGAGTCATAAGAATTTACCTATGTTCACATTTCGATGATTTTTGTAACACAATCGCATGTTTCTATCTATACATAACACACCAATATACATACATACATCTATATCATATAGCACATCATTCATTTTTTTTAAATGATTTCCATATTGAAGTTGAAAATCAGATTTACACAGGAAACAAATTTGAGAGGGGTAGCATCACTGAACATCATATTGCATAAATTCTTTTATCTTTTTGAAGCAACAATTTTTCAATTTCCTTTTTTCTTGTAATTGGGGTTGAGGAGGGTGATAGAAACCATAGTTTTAATCAAGCATTCAAGTACCATTTATGAAAACACATACAAATGCATAATGCCTTGTGATTTTGTAGGCAAGAGATTATCGGTAAACACTTAAACTATGCTTAAGTTACTCATTTCACAATATGAAGCCAATGATAAAAACATTTTGTCACGTCAGGTTTAACATAGTAATTTTGTGCACTTATAACCAAAGAAGAAAAAAAAAGATGAACAGGCCAAGATTTATTTGGGCTCTCGTTCTGCAGCACCCTTCCCCAGATTCAACACAGTTCCACGCGTGTCTGCAAGGGGAAGATAATCCTCTCTTCCTAGTCTATTCCAAAAGCCTACTTCTCAAGAGCTTTCGAAGACCTCACATTTTCCATGGTGATAGCTTTGTTAGTGTAGCACACTCTCCTGCTGTCTGAATATTTCACAAGGGAGGTCATGAAGCACCAAACTTAGGCAACGAGAGACTCTCGTGGAAAGGCAAAATTCATCTTACACTCCGACCAAAAATAAAGTAGCTGTAATCAAGAAAGAACAGGCAAGACGGATATTCCATGCGAACAACGTCCGTTTAGATATTTGTACATTCAAATAACTTCATTAGGGAACAAGAGCTGCTCACCTGACCCAACCTTAACCATATACGGGACGTTTACAGCCCCAACTGCGTGGCCAGCACTGAATTCATCTCGTGTCCTAAAAAGAACAAAAGTCAACGAATGCATCTTAGAAACACAAGATCATTTTGTAACTTCACACGCCCAAGTGACTACCAAGCTACCTGACATCAAGGTACCGATGACCCGCCTGAAGGAGCTCTTGTGCTACGCGCACTGGAACTGATCTCGGCACTTCAACCACTTGTTCATCACCCTCCGAGGCCACCGAGCTGATGCTGTCAGATACAGACTGAAAACTAAAAAAGGGGGAAAGAGACAGGGAAGGAAGAAAAAAAAAAAGGCATACGCATCACATCGTCTTGTGTTAATCAAGGACCCCGAGTATCCCGTTGCGCACCTGAAGCGGAAGTGCTGGCCTCGAGAACCAACCAGCAGAAGCGAAGACCGAGAGTACTCTGGCGACGCGGATAACAGGGGCGGCGGTGGCAATCGTAGGGCCCTGCATGTCGCACATGATTCAGGGAAACACAGAACGAGCGCAAACTGAAGGTGCTGTACGCAGAGACGGAATACGGACCTGTTGAAGGACGGAGAGGGGAGAGGCGGAGGAAGGAGGCGCATGGAGAGGCATTGCAAGGCGGTTGCCATTTCCAGTCTCGAGCGGGTGACGCTGCGTCGAAGCAGAGGAGGCGGACGAGGCGAGCGGTTGGATCCTCCTACGCGAACGTTCTGATTGCCTTGGTCGGTCGCCGGTGGGCGAGGAGAAGAGCGGACGGCCGGCGGCGTCTGCTCCCTTGGACAGATCCACAACCAGACGACATGCCCGTGTAACCGAATATATTGAAGCGCGCGCGGGGGGGAGGCGGGCGAGGCGACGAAGGAGCTGCATGCCCGCCGTGCGCCGGTAAGGTGGGGTCACCACGCTCCGCCGTCGCTGAGCTTGGTGGTGACGGTGGAGGTGGATGAGCTTCGCCACGTAGACCGGCGGTGGCGGGCTCCCGTCTTTATCCGCTTCCTGTAATTTCTTTATAAATGATAAAAATAGCATATTAAACTTTAAGTAAAAATTAAATCAGTTAATATTTAATATTTTAATCAAGTTAAATATTTTTCACCGAAAATTATTAAGCTAGACAGGAAATGAAGAGTTTAATTCTTTAGATTAAGGTTGAACAAAATACCATTTAAGTCATGTAACCAAGAACTCCAAGTAATATTTGTACGAATATGAGATCAGAGGTTTATTTAAAAGCGATTGAAGTTGACCAGAAATTATGATTGAGTTCACTTAATCCAAATATATAATGCTTTAAATTTATCTCTAATATGTTACTTTATGAAAAAAGTGGACTTTAACTGTTGTATCTATAAAGTAGAAAACTGTAGTTAATTTCTTCAAATTAAATGGTTTTAAGAGACAAATATCGCATTGAGACGTGACTTTCTATCGAATTATATTGAAAACCCTAATTTCTGAAAAAAAATAGAGATGAAATTGTTTATCAAACGGCCTAAAATGTCTAATATAATATGCTGACTCACTCGATCACTTTGATTGGATGTTTGTCTACACGATAAATTTTATATGTTTTCATCAATTTTATATTAAAATTTATTTTAAATAATTAAATATATAAAACTATCATGTTTGATGAGACATTATGATAAAAGGGGGAAGAGCACGTATAACCGTGAAAGGGTGAAAAATCATAAGGATATAAAGAAAGTTTTATCTCTTTGTCATCCGATAAGAAGGTTTCAGTAAAAATATATAATTTATGACAACAGTTAAATATTTTCTACTCAAAGATATATTTTATAACAAATTTAATACAAACAAACGTCTCGTAGGATCGGCGCCCCTCAAATTGGCCCGTGCACGCCTGTCACGTGACAGTGAAGTCGCGCGGTATCTACTCGGCAGGACTGTTCATTATTTGATTTAACTCGAAAAATTAAATCAAATTTATAATTTAGTTCGATTTAATTTAATTTAAACTTCTGATTAGTTAGTTTAAGTTTTTGAGTCTTTAAAATTAAATTAAATCACTAATTCAAATGTTTTATTTTAAGTTATGTATTATAATACAATTTTTTATGTTTTTTTAAAAAATAAATTTGTTTCAAAAATTTTTAAAACAAAATTAATGAAATGTGTAAAAAAATATACTAAATTTTAATAGAATGTGATTTAAAACGAATAAAATAAAATTATATATTGACATATCTACTCTATCTTGATAATATATTTGTTTGAATCGGATCAAATCAAATCAAACTAAATTAATTTGATTTAGTTTAATTTTATTTGGGAGGTAATTTGTTTGATTTAATTTGAGAAAAAAATACTCAAAAATTAAATTAAATTAAATTAAATCGGCTTAATTTAATTTGATATGATCTGATTTGAAAAATAATTTAATTTACTTTAATTTAAAAAAATTCAAAAATTAAATTAAGCCAAACTATAGACATTCTTACTATCCAAGATGAATACAGTACGGACTTTCTTAAAATAACGGATAATACTCGGATCTCGGATTTCGATGAACCAGATAGTTTACAGACTGTTCCAGGTTCGTTACCTTGCTGGCGGGGGCAGCCAGTTTTCGTAGCTATATTATTAGATTTGGTCAGTTTCGAATAAAATAAATTAAGAGATATTTATGAAATATTTGGCCGCATGATGATTTTTATATATTTTTATGATAAAAAATTATATTAAAATAGCAATGTACTCGAATCTCGGATTTCGATCAACCCGATATCGTACGTCTAATTTATAGACTATTCCAAGTTCATTATCTTTACGGCGGCGGCGACCCCTTTTCGTAGCTATCTTATCCAATTTGGTCAATTTCGAACAAAATAAATTATAAAATATTTATAAAATGTTTGGTCGTATGATAAATTTTTTTGTATATTTTTATGATAAAAAATTATATTAAAATAAAAAGCAAATCAACTCATGGTCAAAAATTATCATGTTTGAAAAAATGTGATGACAAAAAAGAATAATTATCCTTGATGAAACAAAGTGGAAGACTAAAAAAAGAAAGAGATGAGATTCTCTTTTTATTTAAGAAAAAATTTATTTTCAAAACATAAAATTATCATAATTGTCAAATATCTCTCTTAACATATTTTTACACTTTTTAAAAATTAAAATAAAAATTTTCATAATGTAACCAAACACCTCATTAATTTCTTTAAAATATAAATTTATTTGGCAGCGCTTGCGATGGAGGGCGGCGACGACGGCCGGCGGCAGAAAGGGGCGGCAATCAAAGGGAAGATGTGTCAACGTCGATGATGGCGTCGGCGAGGAGAGGGAAGGCCGGCGATGAAGGCAGCGAGAGATGGTTCCCGCGGCGGTTCCGGCAGAAACAGGGGAGTCGCGGCAATGGCAATCACAGTGATGGGGTGGCTCCCGGCGGTGGCGAACGGTGGCAGCCGCGGTAATGGGCTGGACAACGACCAACGACGACGGTGAGGGAGAAGACTCGCAGCGGCAGCAATGAGGAGGGGGAGCTTGCGGCGGCGAGGGAGGAAGGTCAATGGCGAGGAAGGCGGCAACGCGACTGGGGAGGAGAGAGAGAGAGAGAGAGAGAGAGAGATCAAACCAGGGGCACCAGCGAAAATGGCTGGGACAACGGCGAGGATCGGAGGGACGGGGAGGGGAAACGGTTACCAATTTTTTTTAAAAAAACAGATATTTATTATACATCAATCAAGCCAAAACAGACCAGCTGCACGTCAATATATGTATATATCTCCTATATTAGGATTTCATCGTCGACAGATTCATCTTGACTTGAGGCTGTTTTCTCATCTTCACAAATTCCTCTTCTTTATCACACAAGTTATATTTATCATCCATATCTTTTTTTGCCCTCTCTCTAAATCCTTGTCAAATTACATCATTGGCGACGGATGTGGGATTTATATATATTTATATTTATATATACTTGGATGTTCTTGCACGAAGTGACACTGCAACGTACGCTGTTACACTTTGTTTTCGAGATTGATTTTTTTTACCACGTTTTAAATTAATATTGTGTGGTTGTAATGACATGTTATTGTGTAAAAAATGTTTAAGTATAAAATTCAGTCAAATTTTATATATTTTGTCTAAATTTGTTTGGTACATTACTACCGTTACATCATCGGCAGATCGATCTAAGTTGTATAGAAATTTCCAGAATGTGTATTTTGGAGTACATAGACAATGATTAACTGATCTAAGCTTTTTCTTCTGCGTTTGCTATTTTCTACGATCTTCTCGACATTAAAACTGAAACCATCTTCTAGATTATTCTCGCTTTATGTAGATTTTCGAACTTTCTAGGTTTGTCTCTTATTCTGCTTCTCTCCACGGCTCTCTAGGTTTGTCTCTTATTCTGTTTCTCTCCATGGCTCTCTAGAACTTTCCTCTTTTTCCTCTCCTTCGGTCGATTCAACTGGAGCGTCTTGTTTGGTTTTGTTCCCTTCTTCCTCTGTTTCTTCTTGCCCATGGAACCCCACCCTCTGTTGAAGAGGACATTCTCCAGCAATTTAAAAAACTCCTGGACCCCTCTCCGCTTCAAGCCCCTCTCTGCCTGGATTCCACTCAGCCTCCACCTGATCCTTCATGGAGGAGGAGTCTGGTGCTCAAGGTCCTCTCTTCATCCAAACCCAGACCTGCGGGGTTGAGGGAATGGATCCGCAAGATGTGGAACCCGCTTCCCCCCTGGACTCTTCTAGACTTCCCAAATGATGCGTATCTTCTGACCCTCCAATCTGAAGACGAAGTCGACAAAGCCTGCCGTCGGGCTCCATGGTTTTTAGTAACGATCTTCTTCTTCTTGAAAGAGCTCGCGAGCTGACTGCTCCGTCGGAATACTCCTTATCCTTGGGGGACCTCTGGGTTCGGATTTACGACCTGCCGCAAGAGTTATTAACAAAAGATACGATTGTGCAGATAGCATCCAAGATTGGTTTCCCATGGGACCCCCCTCCGTACATTGTCATGGCTTGGAGCATGTTCGCCCGCATTAAAGTTCGTCTCAAGGTTCTTGATCCTCTTCCCACTGAGGTGGGTGTTATGCTTCCAAATGGTACCTTAAGATATTTTGAGCTGGCATATGAACGTATTTCTCGTTTCTGTTTTTTCTGCGGTCGTCTGGGTCATGAGTACAATGATTGTCATAAATGGGTGATGTTAAATTCTTTTGTGAAACCTGACTTGTCCGATGAGATTCAGGCCTTCATGAAGTCTCAGCTGGTTTTTAATTACGGGGAATGGCTTTCCACAGCTGGCAGGGACGCTCTGGGAGGTCTTCGTCCTCTTCGTCCCAAAAACTATGCTGAATACATGGCTCCTGGAGGTACTTCTTCGCATTCCTCTAATACGCCTTCTTGTGCTCTATTGCCTTTGCCGGCCCCTCCAATTCAGGTCCCCGCGGCTGCTTCTTCAATAATCCCACCTCCTGCTAAGATGGACCTCGACTCTAAAGTTTCGATGCAACCGTCCATACTGGGCTCTCTTTCAAATCTCCTTGAGGATAGCTCCAAGACTTTTAATGCTGACAATCAGCTTTGGGCTGTTAAAAGCACACAATTGAGCCATAACTCTAGTTCGACTTTTGTTGCTGCTAAATCCAGCATATCAGCCTCGTCCTTGACAATGAAGAAATCAAGTTCTAAAGGGAAATCTAAATAGAAAGTTTTTGATCGAGCCGTTAAGGAAGCTGTTTGCTCTCTTCCGGATGGACTTGTGCCTATCAAAGTCCAAACTCTTATTAATCCAGAGCTGGTCAAAGGGGTTCTGGCAGCTGACCCTTCTCAGCTGCCGGGGTTGCAATGAAAATACTTTCTTGGAATTGTCGGGGAGTGAATGGGCTCCCGACAATTCAACAAGTTGACAGTTTAGCCCATTCAACTAAACCTCATGTTTTTTTCTTATCTGAAACTAAGTGTTATATGCAATCTAGTAGTCAGTTTTTCATCGAACGTGGAATTGAGAATTACTTTATAGTGCCCTCCTCTAAGAGTAAGGGAGGTCTCTAGATTTGGTAGGATTCCTCTATTTCTTTTCAAGTTCTCTTCTCTGATGCTTCTTGGATAGGGGGTGTTATCTCCGATCCGTATGTGGACACTAACTGGTTTCTTATAGCAGTTTATGCTCCAAATTTTGATAAGGACAGATGTATTATGTGGAACCAAATCTCCCGTGCTATTCAAGATCTGGCCTTACCAGTTTGTTTACTGGGTGATTGGAACTGCATTCGTCATCCGGATGAGAAATTGGGGGGGCGCTAAACCCATTCCTTCTCATATGGAACATTTTGAGCAATTCATAAACATTAACTTCCTTCTGGAGGTCCGTAATGAAGGGTTAATTTATACTTGGACCAACAGACGTTCATATGCTTTCTGTAAGGAATCGTCCATTAAAATGTGGTGCAGCGTAAGCGACGATTCCTATGGGTTCCTTTAGAATCCGTCTCAATCAGAACCGAACGACGAAAACCGAAAACCGATCAAATCGGGTTCGAATATACCTGATAGGGATTCATATAATCCCATGGAGAGGAAGGAGATGAGCTTCTCAAGCTCTACAAACCGTTCAAGCGTCCGGTCTCCAGCAGTATCCACACGAACTTCATCCACAGCAGGTTCTCCCTTCGCGCCGGCCTCAAGAACTCTTCCCGAACGGAGCTCCATCGACCATGGACACCTTCTAAAGAGAGGAGGAGGTAGGGAGGAGGCTTGGGACGTGGTTTTCACCCTTGGCTTGATGGGGTTTGGCTGAAACCATTAGTATTTATAGAGAATTATGGAATTTTTCATAAAAACCCAAAATCTCTATAAATTACGCCATTGCCCCTGTACTAGTGGATAAGTCCTTTTGTGTGTGACCCACTAGGCCCAATAGCCTATTTGGTTGAGGCCTAAATAAAACAGAATAATTCTATTTAATTTAATTAAATCCGTTATCCGATAACAGATTAATCGGCCTACCGATCATGAAGGGTACAAGCCACATCCCATGATCCCAAATGGCTATGGGGATAATCTCATCTCCATTGAGCCTTTCCATCATCGATTACCATACATGGATATAAACCCTCATCCATCCAATGTCCCTTGGTCCGGAAAGGAGTACGGCATCGATCCGTCAACTCCTTAGTGTACCGACTCTATAGATCTGTGCGTACTCGGAATTGGATCAATTGGAAAACTCCTTTTCCAATTATCTTATCTACCCCGGCCAGGGATTTAGAGTACTATCCCATAGGACATTCACTCTCACTTACTGAGAGTGGACGATCCCTTGTTGTCCGCTCAATTGCCTCCATCGGATTTTCCTTGTACCCGATCCATCGCTATATAGGACCATCTAAATTGTGATCCATAAGTCAATGGTCAAAGCACAAGTTCCACCCAACAAGACATCTTTGCCGACTCAGGGTCAAAGGTCCAACCATGCAACCGTGATGATAGAAGACCACGATAGACGGTTCGGTAAGATACCATTCGGGGTTTCTAATTCGGTCGGTTCGGTGAACTCATTCAACTAACGAGCACTCGTATGTGTATCTCGGTGTCTCCACTTGCTAATGACCAATGAGATCGGTCGTCCTCATCACATGAGAAGACATCACATACACTAGTCTATCCGGATCCTTGATGTCCCGTCTCAAGTATCCTATGACTAGGAACATTTAGATCAAATACCTCTAGATGATCAATCTCATTATCATGATCTCATCATGATTTAATCATCATTGTATTTGATCAAGGACTTCATTATGATATTCGCATCTAATAAGAGCTTATAATGAAGATTTGCCTAATTAATTGAATAAGATATTTCTAGAAATGTCGAATCATATCATATATGATTGGCTTATAGGGCATACATTTCTATTAATCTCCCACTTGCACTAATGCCAATCACCATCCGATGCTGTATCGGCTCAAGGTGAAGCTCAAACACTCTTTGAGTAAGCTGCTTCGATTAGTGGATGCAATGTTATTAACGGTAGATACTTTATCTTTAATTATATCTACATAAGTTGCAATCTCTCTCGATTGTATGGTATCACCATGAAGTTCTAAACTTCGACGAGACATCGGCTCTACTCCATTGTTTTCTCGAAACAATGATACACTTTCGCAGAAAATTGAGACAATCCCATATCAAATATGTAGATGAAAAACTTCATCTAGACTACTTCTCAAGTAGTGTGCAACCACTATGTAAACTTGTTTACATATGTTGTAGAACTTACGATGTTCTATCACATAGAACTCTTTCAACTCAACTGCACCACCATTATTCCGACTTAATATCAAACTTATTTGATTAGAAGCTTGTGTTTGTAAAACTACAAGACTTCAAGTCTTATCCTCCAAAGGTATAGAGATACATTCTCAGTGCTTCTCAAGTACCAAATGATATATCTCTAAACTATCCAGTGACTCTCACTTGGATCTGCCTGATGAATGCTCATAACACTTAGAGCATTAATCACATCATGTACGTAGCATCATATAAATAATAGACCCTATGACAAAGGCATAAGGGCTCTATTTATGTGATCTCTTTATCTTTCAAGAAGTCTACAAAGACAACACTTTACAGAGATCAACTCCACACCACATAGGTAAGAAACCTATCTTGGAGTTTATCATGTCAAACCCTTTGACTATGGTGACTACGTACATTAATTGAGCATTGATTTTAGATCTATCTACATAGATCTCAAAACCCAAATTGTGTTTGGAGGATCAATATGATAGCTAGGTTCACTTATGATAACACACCTACTTCATTCTCAATGAGTAATATGTCATCAACATAAAATGTCAAGAAAGTAAGAGCACTCCCACTTATCTTGTTGAATACACAAGGCTCCTCTTCGTTCTTAACGAAGTCATAAGATTTAATCTCATTAAACCTTATATATGATCTATGGGAAATTTTACTTTAGTCCATAAATGAACTTAATACACACTCTTCTTGGATGTTATTGGGATTTAATTCCCTATAGTTGTATCATATACACCTATTCCTCAAAATACTTTAGAGGAACACTATCTTAACATCCATTTAGCTTATCTCATAATCATAGAGTGTAACAATCAAAATCCGAATGGATTAATCCATGGAATAGGTAAAAGATCTCATCATAGTCAACCATTTGACTTCAATGATATCCTTTTCAACTATTCTCACATTTGAAGGTATCTACCTTCTAATCCACTCCAATCTATTCTTTAGTGATACATTTATTCCTTATGGATACTATATCCTTAGGTGGATCTATCAAGTTCTAAACTTGATTAGAATAGATAAAGTTTATATCGGATTTTATTCTCTTTTCCCATTAATGAATCAATATCTCATATTGGTTCTATATAGATCCTAGGATCAATATCTTTATTATCTTATGCCTCATTTCATCTATCAGAGATATGTCTCACATATCTCTTAAGTAGAATGGACACAAGTAAAGACCTATCATTTGTCCTTATGTAATTATTAACTAGCACCTTAATAGAAGTGTTATTGGGTTGTGGGACTGGAACATCTTCCATATATATCTTGCTCCCACTATCTTTCTTAAGAAGGACCTTTTCCTTTAGAAATATAGTGAGCTGAGCAACACATACCCTTATACATAAGGGTCGTATATTTAATATCCAAAAGTTTCCTTTGGATATCCCACAAGCAACATTTCATTGTCTTATATTCCAACTTGTTAGAGTTATACTTTTTCACCAGGTCGGACATTCCAAAACCTTAACTTGCTTAAGGTCAAGTTTTAACCCTTTTTCCATATCCTATATGGAATAATCGCAATGAACTTAGAAAGGTACCTATTAAGAACAAGTGGTTATAACGAGTACTTAACCAAAATTAGACAAAGAGGAAATTTGCAAAGCTTGTCATTGTTCATATTATGTCCTACATAATATGGCTTTTCCTTTTAGCTACTCAATTAAGCTAAAATGTGTAAAGAGGTGTCCATTAGATTCTAATATCCTTCAATTATATGTGAATTATGTACTTAAGTATTCCTCTCTTTGATCTCATCAAAGAGTTCTAATACTAGTTCCATTAGTATCTCTACTTCATTCTTAATCTCAGATAATTTCTCAAAGGTCTTAGATTTGTACTTCATAAAGTACATGTATCCATACCTAGAGACATCATCTTTGAAATAATGAAGTAGAAATATTCTTCTTTAGCCTTACTAGATATGGGCTAACATACATCTAGATGTACGAGTTCTAATAACTCATTAACCCATTCTCCATGTCTATATAAAGCTAAAGTATAGATTGATCTAAATCAACCCATTTCCTCTTAAAAGGAATATTCACACATAACATGAGAGCTAACATATCAAATATGATTAAACAATTCATTAAGCTCCCACTGACAAACACTTTGCCATTCAATCTATTAGAACATCTATCAATTCCATAGCTTAGAATAAATCAACATTTATTCAAGTAGGAAATCATATAAAGTTCTTGTAGAAGGATATAATAGCAATATTAATTATTAAGACATCTCCATAAGGCTATTAAAAAATTGCACCTCCCACTAATAATGATGCAACTTTTGCACCATTTCATATGTAGGTCAACATTTTCTTTATTAAGCCTTCATTTACTTGTTATCATCTACAACTCCTTGTAGATATAAGATGCATATCTGGTATCTCATACCATCAGATGCATCCATAGTATCTAATATTATGATATACACATATAGTATCTAATACCATTAAGTGTATATTTAAAACAAGTAAGTGCCAATGACTTGGATACATGAAGCTTCTCAAGCTCTACCTTTGCATTATATACAAAACACTTTGTATTTTCTCTTCCACTTATCATCATCATGACGATGTTGTAAGAATCATGTCTTATTCTGACTTTATTATCTTGACCACCTTCTTTTACTATTAACTCTCTCCTATTTCTATCTAATGATTTTACTTCTTACTATTGGTCTTACCAACAAGAAGTAATTAAGATGTATTGTTGATCTAAGTTGCCCTTTAGTTTGCTCATCACTATGAGCCACGTCAGATCTCATATCCATCTATCCATGTTGTCTCTATAATTATGTCTCATAGAGACTAACATCTAGTTTAAGGCAAACAATGCATCTTGTCTATGAGATAAGATCTTATCTTTCTTTTATATCACTAGATAATTTAGGAGACACCTACTTCTCAAGTAGAGTAGTTAATTGGTAAACTATGAGAACAATTCTCTTAGTTCTAAACCAGAATAAGAAGTGTGAGCCATTAAGCTATGTGGCATCTAATATGCCATACTAATGGTGGTTTATTATCGTATTCTACAACAGAGATATAATTTTATCAATATAACATTGGACATTCATTAAAATTAAGATATGGTCTTTTATCCTAATTTATGCTCCCACTAATTTTCGACGAATTTGCATAACCCTCATTATGCGAACGGGATATCACGATGAAATCATAGTGGAGACTATGACCCTATTAATCTTATGGTGATGACCTTGTGATAGAATAATAAATCGCTTCATACTTAATAGGTAGGTAGCTATTGTTAGTTGCAACTCTTAGTCATTTAGCCTTTAAAGTCATGACATTGTGGTAGCACAACAATACATATACTCTAGTGAGGTTAAACCTACTTGTTACATTATGAGAATGGATTCCTTACACAACCATTGTGGTAGCATAACAAAGTCATCTAACTAGTCCACCAACAAAATCTAATAAATGCTTTGGCCATGATCACCAATCCCTTATAGAATGAGTTTTGTGGTAGCACAACAAACCCATCTAATTTAAGATTGGATAATTAAGACCATAATAATAGAAGGCTACGTGAGTCATTTTTAATGTCACACGTTTATCAACCTAATTATGACAAGGAGGGATTTTACTTTAGTCTCATCAATAATATGTGCTAAGTATATATAATACCTTTGGAATATCATATATCTAAGGTATAAAAGATAGCACATAACCACATATCAAATATGCACAAAATCAGGTGACCATGGACTTAACCCTAAGCATGCACCTAAGGCACCCCTATAGGTGCAAATCCTTGCTTCAGATGCTTGAGTTGGTATGCTCCCACTTCAGAAGGGTGCTTCTCCAAGTGGTCCCGCTATCCAACCTTCCATGAACCAGCTTCTAACTCTTACAAGCGGCTTAAGGGTATGCAGACCCACAAATGTACATAACTCAATAAGAAACCTTGGTTTTAACCAATGGGAGTACATTAATGGAGGGAGGTAGAATGTACAATCTGATTGTATAGAGAGAGAGGAGGCACACGCAGGCCCCATTTAATAACATAACCAAAACAATTAAAAGCAATCACAAGCCAAGCACAATTAAGTCCATGATCGCCTCCATACACACACTAACATTCATCACATGAACATAGAGCGCATACGTGATAATTATATGAGATATATCATATATATCAGCATAAAATTATATAATTTATTTTTAAATTCTCAATTTCATGCATGTCGAATTTTCATGAAATAAATAACATGAAAATAACATGACAACAACATATAAACAATTTATATGAAATGAACATACAAAACTAAACTATTTAGAACATTCATGCATTCCCAATACTGTGCAAGGTCATAAATTAATGTCCCAATTTATATTCTGTAAAATCTCATTTTACAGAATTAATTAAGACACTAATAATTTAAGTTAAACCTTTAAAACAATTTTAAAGTTTAACCATGAGTGAATCTATGTAAATAGGGCTAAACATCATATAACATGTCATTAAACACTTTAAAACATGTTAAATAATATTATAAAATTTTTCAGAATTTTTCAGGATTTTTCTGGCAATTTTTCGGAATTTTCTATGATTTTAAACAATTTAAAATCATATAAATGGTGTCTGGCGGCGCACTGCGCCCATTCGGCGTGCGCCGCCAATGCGCCGCGGGCGCTGGCGCGTTGCGCCGCCACCTCTGCCACAGCGTCTGCGCCGCCTGTGCGCCAGCCCGGTCAAACCAGATGTTGACCCGGATCTGGATTCGGGTCCGAGTCGGATCCTCCTTCTCCGCCCGTTAAGGTCGTGGCCAGCACTGTTCATCGGGAGGAAATCCATCTCATAGAATCGGATTTATCTCCTTATCCCGGACTCAGAAAAATCCGAAAAAATATGCGTTGGAATCCTTATCGAATAAAGAATCCAAAACAGTCGGCCTAATATCCTGGAAAAATTCCAATCGTCCGAAAAATGAGGAAGAAGAGGCGGCGGTCACCCAAATTCCGTAGCAGAAATCTCTATTTTGTAACGAGGATAACTCCTTATCCAGAAAGCAAAATATTCTCCAAAAATACAATTTAGAATCCTCATCATATTAAATTTCCAAATATGTATATATACCTTCAGATAAAAATTCTATATCAACGGAAAATTAGGAAGAAACAAGTCGGCGCCGCCAGACTCCGCAGAACCCTAGTTCGTTGGAAAACTCAAAAATTCTCATCCTCCGCCGTCGTTAAAAGCTGGATATCAAAGGTAAAGGCTAGGTAATCATATTACCCATCTCATAAACCCTTTCCAAGCCTCAATTTCTTCTATGGACGGAGATTTCACAAAATCCCCAAATCCAGGTGTTGGTTCGGGCATGACAGAAACACCAACTTTTGAGGCTTCTCCCGAACACTACAGAGATCCAAACTTCAAACGGTTTGCGGCGTTGGAAAGACCTATATCACTAGATTCTACCAAGGCTAACCAATATTTTATCTGAGTCATACACAGAATATGGTGGCCTCGTCAAAACAGACGTTTGCACAGATTCGGGAACACATAAATAACATGAAATAATGTCGATTCGACGTCTGTTTCGACCGAGACTTGAACCGGGCTCTGATACCACTGTAAGGAATCGTTCATTAAAATGTGGTGCAGCGTAAGCGACGATTCCTATGGGTTCCTTTAGAATCCGTCTCAATCAGAACCGAACGACGAAAACCGAAAACCGATCAAATCGGGTTCGAATATACCTGATAGGGATTCATATAATCACATGGAGAGGAAGGAGATGAGCTTCTCAAGCTCTACAAACCGTTCAAGCGTCCGGTCTCCAGCAGTATCCACACGAACTTCATCCACGACGGTTCTCCCTTCGCGCCGGCCTCGAGAACTCTTCCCGAACGGAGCTCCATCGACCATGGACACCTTCTAAAGAGAGGAGGAGGTAGGGAGGAGGCTTGGGACGTGGTTTTCACCCTTAGCTTGATGGGGTTTGGCTGAAACCATTAGTATTTATAGAGAATTATGGAATTTTTCATAAAAACCCAAAATCTCTATAAATTACGCCATTGCCCCTGTACTTGTGGATAAGTCCTTTTGTGTGTGACCCACTAGGCCCAATAGCCTATTTGGTTGAGGCCTAAATAAAACAGAACAATTCTATTTAATTTAATTAAATCCGTTATCCGATAACAGATTAATCGGCCTTCCGATCATGAAGGGTTCCAGCCACATCTCATGATCCCGAATGGCTATGGGGGTAATCTCATCTCCATTGAGCCTTTCCATCATCGAGTTACCACATGGATATAAACCCTCATCCATCCAATGTCCCGGTCGGAAAGGAGTACGGCATCGACATCGTCAACTCCTTAGTGTACCGACTTAGGATCCCGTACTCGGATCAATTGGAAAACTCCTTTTCCAATTATCCTATCTACCCCGGGATTTAGAGTACTATCCCATAGGACATTCACTCTCACTTACCGAGAGTGGACGATCCTCGTTGTCCGCTCGGTTGCCTCCATCGGATTTTCCTTGTACCCCGATCCATCGCTATATGGACCATCTAAATCGCGATCCATAAGTCAATGGTCAAAGCACAAGTTCCACCCAACAAGGCATCTTTGGCGACTCGTGTCAAAGGTCCAACCATGCAACCGTGATGATAGAAGACACGATAGACGCTTCGGTAAGATACCATTCAGGGTTTCTAATTCGGTCAGTTCAGTGAACTCATTCAACTAATGACCACCTGTATGTGTATCTCAGTGTCTCCACACTAATGACCAATGAGATCGGTCGTCCTCATCACATGAGAAGACATCACATACACTAGTCTATCCGGATCCTTGATGTCCCGTCTCAAGTATCCTATGACTAGGAACATTTAGATCAAATACCTCTAGATGATCAATCTCATTATCATGATCTCATCATGATTTAATCATCATTGTATTTGATCAAGGACCTCATTATGATATTCGCATCTAATAAGAGCTTATAATGAAGATTTGCCTAATTAATTGAATAAGATATTTCTAGAAATGTCGAATCATATCATATATGATTGGCTTGTAGGGCATACATTTCTATCACTTTCAATGTCAAGGAAAAATTAGACAGATGTCTGGGTTCGACCTCCTGGTTTCATTTGTATCCTAATGTTCAGCTACTTACCACTCCTTCAAGTTTCAGTGACCATTGCCCCCTTTATCTCAACACCTCCCCTCCCGTTCATAAGAAATCTGTCTGGTTTAGATTAGAAGCTGCTTGGCTCAAGCATCCTTCTTTCTACGAGCAGGTCACCTCTTCTTGGAATTCATCTCCCCCCTTAATCCAGAATTATTCAGTCAAGATGAAGGCCTTAAGTAGAGACATGTCTGTTTGGAGAAAGAATGTCTTTGGTAGTCTTCGGAAACAACTTTCAATCACCAAAGACAAACTTAAAGTGCTCCAGTCTTTGCCTCCTTCATCTGATATTATTCAAGCGGAAGCTGATCTTGAAAAACATTTAATGTGGCTGCAGGATTTAGAGAATACTTATTGGAAACAAAGAGCCAAGGTATATTGGCATAAATTTGGGGACAGATGTACGAAATTTTTTCATACAAGAGTTCTTAACCGCAGAAAATGGAACCGAATCCCATGTGTTTTTAATTTTGATGGTTGCTGGTCTTCTTCTATAAACGACATTAAAAAAGTGTTTCTGGTTTTTTTCCAGCACATCTTTTATGATGATTCTACTGTTGATGCTCATAGCTTTTTAGATTCCTTATTACTTCCTGAAATCCCTCAGGACCAGCATCAGCATCTTATGGCCCCAATTTCAGCGGAAGAGCTTAAATTTGTGATTTTCTCTATAAAGGCTGACTCTTCACCAGGTATCGATGGCCTTCCCCCTCTATTTTTTCAGCACTATTGGTCAGTTATACACCAGGAATTATTATCTTTCATTCAGCATCTTTTTCACTCTGCTTGTATTCCGAAGGGCCTAAATCTTACCATCATTACTCTCCTGCCCAAAAAAAGAGAAGCCTACATTACCAGAGCATTACAGGCCAATTAGCTTATGTAATGTGCTTTTTAAAATCCTTACAAAGTTAATTGCTACCAGAATCAAGCCTCTTTTAAATGCTTTGATTTCAGAAATCCAAATGGCTTTTGTTTCAGGCAGACAAGGTACAGAAAATATTATCATCCTTCAGGAAGTCCAGAATTTTTTTAAACGTGCCAAAGGTAACAAAGGTTATTTCATGGTTAAGTTGGACATACATAAAGCTTTTGACAAACTACGTTGGTCCTTTCTAGATTCTGTATTGCACAAGTTTAATTTTCCGGAGCATCTTATACATCTTATTATGCAATGTACTCAGTCTGTTTCTTACTCTCTGAATCTTAATGGGTACCTTTCGGAGTCTTTCAAGCCTCTTCGAGGTAGCCCACTGTCTCCCTACCTCTTCATTTTATGCTCTGAAATTTTATCGGCTATGATATATCAGGCAGTTCATCTCAAGATGATTTCAGGAATTAAAACTTCTAGAAGGGGCCCTTTAATCTCGCATCTGATGTTCGATGATGATCTTATTGTGTGTGGAAGAGCAACAGTTCAAGAAATTTCTAATCTAATCAGTCTTTTAAACCACTATGCTCTCCTGTCTGGTCAGGAAGTCAATTTTCACAAATCCACAATCTATTTCAGCGGAAACGTAGATTCTGCTATATGTACCTCCATCTGCCAGGTTTCTGGTTTCAAGTTTGGTTCTAAGGAGGACTTATACCTGGGAATTCCTTGGGACCTCATTGGGGGCCGGTCCTCTTTTTTAAATAAACTATCTGCCACTTGTCAGAATAAAATTGCTGGCTGGAAATCTCACTTATTGTTTACAGGAGGCCGCACCACCCTCATCAAATCCACAATGGCTCACATTAGTTTATATGCTATGTCTGTCGCTCACTTACCTGGTTTTTTCTTAAAAAAGCTGGAACAACTTCAAAGGAACTTCTGGTGGACTCACTCTTCCTCCAAGCCAAATCGTCTACACTTCACCAACTGGAATGTGATCAAGAAATCCAAACTCACTGGTGGTTTGGGTATTAAGGATCTAGTTACTATGAATAAAGCTATGGGCATGCGCTTATTGTGGAATTTCCTTCACAATACCCAGTCTCTCTGGGTAAAAGTTCTTTCCCACAGGTACCTACATAAAGTCAGCATTTGGAATGTTCAGCCTTGGTGCACTGATTCTCCAACCTGGCGGTTCCTTCTTTCTGTGCGACCCCTCTTGGCAAAGGTAGCTATTTGGTTAATTAAAGATGGTGCGGACATTAATATTTGGCAGCATAAATGGGTCATGGATGATAAAGGACCTCTTTCTCCAAGAATTCCGGGTGTCTTCCAACCTGGACAGGTTCAGGATCTCATCTCTAATGGCTCTTGGAATAGGAGTCTCATTTCTACTTATTTTGATACTACCTCTACTAATCGTATTGTTCTGACCCCTATTCAAGCTTCTTTAGAATGTGACACTCTCATTTGGCCTTTTACTCCCGATGGCTCTTTTAATGTTAAATCTGCATATAGGTTTCTGCACGATGCTAACATACCCCCAGGTACCTCTTGTCAAGACATTTGGCGCAAACTATGGCATCCAAAGGTCGGTAAATATTTACCACACAAAGTTTTGATGTGTACCTGGAAAATTCTGTCAGGAAATCTGCCTACTAATTTGGAAATTGCACGGCGATGCTCCTGGGTCTCTCCTCTCTGTCAAGTCTGTGGAACTGAACCTGAAAGCACAGAACATATCTTCTTAACTTGCCCCCGTTCTTCAGCTGCTTGGCTACTATCTACGGTGGGAAATAATTCTCAATGGATGTCTTTTTCCATGTTTACTTTAGTTTCCAATTGGTTGGATTGGATCCTCTCAAAGGATGCTCATTTGTTCCGGGTAGGCATTCTTGCTATGTCAATTCTGTGGCATCTTTGGAAATCTAGATGCAGGTTGGTGTTTAAAGGGAAGAAAGAAACTCCTCATCAAATTCTGAAACAGGCTATGAACACAATCAACTTCTGGGTGTCCTACGATCCTCCACTTCAGAACTCCTCTTTACCACGTTGGACTCCTCCTCCTTTACACCATCTCAAAATTAATGTTGATGGGGCTTTATCGGAATCTACAAGTGCCGCTAGCTTGGTGGTGCGGGATGAAGGTGGAGCGGTGGTCTTCTGGAGGACTCAACTCTTCTCTTCTCTACATCCGCAAGTTCTTGAAGCCCATGCTATTCTCATGGCTGCTACTTGGGCATCTGATGATGGTCGGGGTTCTATTATCTAGAGTGATGCTAAAGCTGTGGTTGACACATTAAATCATAAGGGTCCATGGCTCTGGAGATCTCAACATATTCTCTCTTCCTGTCTGACTGTATTACGTTGTAAACCTCAAGTTTCTGTTCACTTTGTTCCCCGTACTTGTAATAGTCCTGCTCATCGCTTAGCTAAGTGGGCTTTAGCCACTAAGTCTGCAGATATGTATCCATCTTCTCTCCCTCCGTCGGTTTCCGTGGACATTTGTAATGACTTAGTTGTTATATAATCTTTGTCGCTTTTTTTGTTCAAAAAAAAAAACGTCGAGCGGTCAATTAATACATCAGAAACCAATTTTTCTTCATGAGATGTCTAACAATGAAGAACTCGATAACAATGGCCGAATACACTCTTAATAGCATGTTTGGTTAGAATATTAAAATTAAAATTATATTATTATTGATATTGATATTATAAAAAGATGCAGTATCAATTTTAAAATTAATACAAGTTGACATTTGTATCGCATAACATGTGTTATTTGTACTATAAATTTTAAAATTGATATACTTAATCAAATATTTCTAGATAATTATTATCAATATCAATTTAAAAATTAATAATGATAAAAATATTTAATAGTACTATCAAAATAGGACATAAAGAAAGAATCAAATCTCGGACTCTCAAAGGTCGAGAACTCCAAAATTCTACGAAACCTTCTTGCTTCAATTTCCAAAAAGTATTTTCTTTGACTACAAAAATCTCCAAAGTGCTAGAGGAATGTTAAAAAAGCCCTTAACATATAAGAATCAATCATCCAAGACTCTTGAACAACACAAGACAACAACAAAAAACAACTATAAATCCATATTTACCATTTGTTTACAAGTTTTAATTTTCATCTAATTTTAGTTTTTAAATACAAATCTTAATAATATGTTTTTATAATAATATGACACTATTAATGAGTCACCCAATTGGACGTTATGGTATCATCACCATTTAATCCTTAGGGCACTTTTATCGTCATTACAGATAAAGACAGACCAAGACAAATCAAATATGCAAGATGATGACAGATTCATACCAACTTAAACTCAATTGTATGAGTTGAATAAGAATATATAAGTTATAAGTCATTATGAACATATTTGAATTGTGTATGTATAAGTTGTACGAATATGATTATTTATGAATCAATTTGATTGTTTGAATAGAATATAATGAATTGTATTCGAATGGAATGCACCAGTTAATTGTTTATAGTTATATTTGAATGGGATGCATAAGTTAAGGGTCATCATAAACCAATTTGACTTTATTTATATGTAGCAAATTTTGTATAAATTCATGTATTCATAATTTTGAATTTTTATAAATAAAATATTTTATTAAAATTTTAATTTATAATGTCACTACCTAATACTATCGACATGTTGGCATGTTTTTGGGCCACTTAATAATGACACCTTATAGTATTTGTGACGGCTTGGACATTGTCGCCAATAGCAATTCAGCGATGAATCAAGACTATTGTTGGCATGTTTCCGATGATGATTTAGAAACTGTCACTTGTAAGTCTATCAAGGTCATTGCTAGTATGTTACTGGCAATGGTTTTAAAGCCGTTGCTTATTGATTTAGTAGCGAAGATTATCATTTAGCCATTGTGAATACTATTCATGATGGGATTTTTTGCTACCACTTCCAAACTGCTATAAAATCATCACAAAAATTAGTTGGTGATGATTTTGAGTTATCATTGGTAACTAATTTTCTTGCAGTGAAAAGTTCTGTCGATATATTATCTAATAAATAAAGATCAAATCACCATAAATATGGTGTCATTTGTGATTTTGATCATTCTCTTTTACCTGTAGTCATCGTGTGTATAACTATATATCATGTGTGGTGACTCATTCTTGATTCAATTTGTTTGGCCATTACTTTAAATCCGATTGAAATTTTAAATTTGGTGGAAAATCCAATTTACCTCTCCTCGCAGATATTTCATATCAAGTTTAACAGTTGGTATGAGAATATGTGACTCAATTTTGTTCAGTTGAACTGTTGTTGAGCTCTATCCAAATTATGATATATACAACCAAAATTGTTTTTCGAGGGTTATTAAATTTATCAACCTTTATTTTTTGATAGTTCAAGTTACTCTTATTAGAAGAATATGACAGTTAACTATCTTTGATCACAAGAATATAAGATTTAGAGATTAATTAAACGTGGCCTTTATGCTTTTATAGAATATTAAATAAAAAAATAAATGTAAACGCGGACCCAACATCATACTTCGCCATCGAAGTTACTGTTCTACTATGCCACAAAAGTTTAGCCGATAAACAAAAAAACTGTCTAATGAGATCGAAGATTCAGTTTACCGTTTTTGCCGGCCGGACATGCTAGTTAACGAGGTGTTTGGTTGTATTATAAATGTTTATATATTTTTAGTATAAAAATATATTAAAATAAGATATGAATGATAAGGTGAGGGAACAACAAGATAAGAAAAGATGGTACTCTCTTTTTTTGGTTCAAGCAGAAATTTTTTAAAAATACGAAATTATAATCATGGTTAAATATTTGTTTAACGAATTTTATTATAACATATAAAATCATAACAACAACTTAATTTATCATGCGAGTAAACACTTGCTAAGATTCCGAGAAGAACACATTAACATCTATCGGTGTATTTAAACAAGTTCTCTTCCGAATCCACTCGTCCGGATACAAGTGTCCATGGGTGTTTGGTTACGTGGTGATGGGAATTTTTATTTTAATTTTTAAAAATTATAAGAAAATTTGTTAAAAGAGATGATCGATAATCATGACAATTTTATATCTTGAAAATAATTTTCTTCCTGAACAAAGAAGAGAATCTCACATTTTTCTTTTTGTTGTGATCTCCTATTTTATTTAATCATATATAGTAGTTATTCTTTCTTGTTATCGTGCCTCTTCGAACATGATAATTTTATATCATAAATTTTTTTATCATAAAAACGTAAAAAAATTATCATACAACCAAACATTCCATCGACACTGTGAGAGGAAGTCATTAAAATCTTGTTATCGTTCGATTCAAATCTCACGGTAAAAAAAAAAAAAAAAAAACTTAGTCTGAAGAACCCTCTTCTCCACCTCGCAGGCCCCGCCGCCACACTAGCGTCTAGCCGGTACTAAGTCGGGATGACCGGAAACTCCCCCTCCACCGCCGGCACAGTCCGCCGCGCCATGTAATCATCACCCACCGCAACGTTCAAGGCAAGACGGGCGGGCCGGATGGCCGGCCCTTCCTCTCGCCTTGGTGGCCGGGCCTGCCAAGAACAGATGCTCATCGGAACCCTCGTGTATCTCCGCGGCGCGGCGCGTTGATTGCCGTTGTCCGCCGGTTCGGCGTCCTCGACCTGCCGGATCGCAGGGTAAGCTGAAGCCTGATGATGAGGCTGGGGGGAGATGGAGTCGGTGCTGGCGCCGAAGGCCACGCCGGTCGATCAATCAAAGAGAGCGGATCACCTCAGTTCCCGGGTGGAGGGAGTTCCCGCAGTCCTCAATGGCGTAAGGACACCTGGTGTCGCGGAAAACGAAGCGTCAGTGCGCTTTAAATAGGGCTTAAAGTAGATTTGACGTCGCTCGGTAGTGGGTAAATAGAGGCTCGGTAGTGGGTCATTGAAGCCTCGGTAGCTCGGTAGCGAGTTGATACTCGGTAGTGGGTAAATAGAGGTTCGGTAGCGGGTCTTTGGAGCCTCGGTAGCAAGTGTAACAGGTCTCGGTAGTGGGTCTTTGAAGCCTCGGTAGCTCGGTAGTGAGTAAATAGAGGCTCGGTAGTGAGTCTTTGGAGCCTCGGTAGCTCGGTAGTGGGTACATAGAGGCTCGGTAGTGGGTCTTTGAAGCCTCGGTAGCTCGGTAGTGGGTAAATAGAGGCTCGGTAGTGAGTCTTTGGAGCCTCGGTAGCTCGGTAGTGGGTACATAGAGACTTGGTAGTGGGTCTTTGAAGCCTCGGTAGCTCGGTAGTGGGTAAATAGAGACTCGGTAGTGGGTCTTTGAAGCCTCGGTAACTCCGTAGTGGGTAAATAGAGGCTCGATAGTGAGTCTTTGGAGCCTCGATAGTTCGGTAGTGGGTACATAGAGGCTCGGTAGTGGGTCTTTGAAGCCTCGGTAGCTCGGTAGTGGGTAAATAGAGGCTCGATAGTGAGTCTTTGGAGCCTCGGTAGCTCGGTAGTGGGTACATAGAGGCTCGGTAGTGGGTCTTTGAAGCCTCGGTAGCTCGGTAGTGGGTAAATAGAGGCTCGGTAGTGGGTCTTTGAAGCCTCGGTAGCTCGGTAGTGGGTAAATAGAGGCTCGATAGTGAGTCTTTGGAGCCTCGGTAGCTCGGTAGTACCCTCTATTGATCCACTACCGAGCATAGTTTAACCTGCTACCGAGTGTTTAAATACTCGCTACCGAGACCTGTTACACTTGCTACCGAGGCTCCAAAGACCCGCTACCGAGCCTTTATTTACCCACTACCGAGTATCAACTCGCTACCGAGCTACCGAGGCTTCAAAGACCCACTACCGAGCCTCTATTTACCCACTACCGAGCGACGTCAAATCTACTTTAAGCCCTATTTAAAGCGCACTGACGCTTCGTTTTCCGCGACACCAGGTGTCCTCACGCCATTGAGGACTACGGGAGCTCCCTCCACCCGGGAACTGAGGTGATCCGCTCTCATCAATCAAAACCCGCTCCATCAACGCATATATATATTAATGACACGGCAGCTGCTGCGGCTGCTCTAATTCGCTCCTCTCCCAAGTTGAGTGAATTAATGTGACCTTGCGAAGGAAACCAACGGTGGGGCTGAAGAAAAAAAAAGAGAGAGGGTCGGATCAGGCAGCAGCGATACCGTATTATCTCGTTTCCCATCCCCATGTACAAGACTTACGTAATTATGATTTTGGTATTTTAATTAACTTAGAATCATGACATTTTGATTTTATTTTTACATTTTGTTTTCGAAATCAGAATAATCAGACAATTTTTAAAGTTTAATATATATAGTAATTTTTATAAAAAATAATAAACATATTTTATTTAATCATTAATTTTTACATAATATGTTTTATATCTTGTTTTTCATTTTTTTTGATATTTAGGTGTTGATTTTTATCGAAAATGATCAGATAAACAGATATGAAATCGACTATTTCTAATTCTTATCTAGGTGGGTTATCAAAATATTTGATTTTTATTTTAATATTTTATAGATGACAAAAATATATTAATCGCCGGTATTTGTTTCCTCTCCGTTGAATGTTTTGGAGTGGGCTCTTTTCCCAGTTTTACATTTACTCCTCCCCCTCGCGCACTCTCTCTCCTTCTCTCGTCGGTGGAGTGCAACCCAAGCCTTCATTCTTTGAGTTGTCTGGCCTTCATCCTCTTATATCCAGGGAGAGAGATCAGGAGACGACGAGAGGAGGATCGGAGCTGGGTTCGATTATCTTCTTCTCGGCGATGTGTGTATGATAACGTCATGTGGTTTTCTCAAAGGGTCTCGCACAGAGTTTATTGGCATTCTGTCCACCTCCACGGCGCTCTTCTCCGAGCTTTCCCTTTCAAAGAGCGTTTCTGGTAAGGAAACAGCTATCTTAGCCAAAGCGGAGGTGGGCAGCCTGCCAACGGAGCTCCGTGGGCTTCCCTTTGTCAAATCCATGTGATGATGACGACGATGGTGACGGTGTCTCTCTATTTAGCTGCTCGACGGTCATTACATTAACAGTACGCATATATATTCTCTCCTATCGATCTTTTGCTGTTCTTCTTTCAGGATTATTTGAATCCAACCGAACCTCGAAGCTAGCTTTTGACTTTGATCTGATTCGGCTCGCATGTTCCTCTCGATCGTCTTCCTTTGGGGTCATCTACCTTCTGAGGATCGGCTCTTGATGCGAAGGCGTATCTGGCTATAATATGCCGGTTTTCTTTCCAACAGTCACAGCTAGCTAGCTAGGAAGTGATGAGGGCCGTTCCTCGGTGCTTTCTTCTCTGTTTCATCCTGTAGATCTTCTCGTGTGGTATGTATATATGCGTTATTATATATATGGTCTGGTCGATCGATCGGATGCTTGTTTGTTTCTCTTCTTGTGCAGGTTGGGAGGATCGCCGAAAGATATTTAACAGATGGCCCCGTTGCTCTCCTACCCTCCTCTTCCTCTCTTCCCGGCAGAAAAGAAACCCAAAACGGAAAAGCTTCTTCTTCGCGCTGCACGGTAAGTGGCAAGAAGGATATACGTTACGAGACGTATGGTTGTCCGTAACGTTCGTGTTGCTTTCGTTCATCCGCACAGAAGCAGAAGGTAGAAGACGATGTATAGCACTTCCTTCTAGGTCACGAAGGGGTTCCAGGGTAAACGTTGTCAAGGTCGATTTACAGCCTCAGATACCTCAGCATCGCCGAGCAGCATCGTCTTCCAGCTGCGAGGGCATAATTTTATGCGTTTCTAGGGTTAGGGTTCTCAAGCATAATCTCCTGGAAGGAAAGTATAAATTGATACACAAAAAAAAATACACAGTTGCCTTCTCGGTGGGATTAGGGTTCTTATTATGGGATTCTAGAAAGGAGCAGCGGCCGTCTTGTTAAATCGCCGTGCACGGCATCGATCGCCGGCCGGCATACGGGCGCCGCCTGCTGGCTCTCGTCGTTGTCGGTCATCGTGAATTGGTCCGGCGGCAAGAGACACCCATCTCCTTCTTCCATGAAGATGGAGTAGACTCATAACTCGGTTTTTATTAAAATTTCTAATCTACTTGAATGTCTTCGCTTGTAGTTCCCATCTGTTTCCTCGAACTCCTCGAGGGCGAGTCATGGTGCAATGATGGTGATTTTGCTCGGGTTCGGATCCGAGATGCTCAAAGATTAAATACTGTTCAGCTGCTAGCCGTGATCATGGCGTTCCTCTCCAACGTCTGTACGCAATAACTTCCCCGTTAAATTAAAGCCGCTTCAAACGACGTCCGTGTAACATCGAAACGTGCCGGCCGTGCGTAGCACGGTTGGCACGACGCCACCCCCGCGGGGGGGGTGGCGGGGGTTCGAACCCGGCGTTGATCGCCGGGACCACCTCCCCATGGGAGGGAGGTGGCACCTTGTGAGGATCGAGCGCTGCACCCGGCAGCGCTCGATCCTTCGCCGCGCGATGCTGCGCCCTCTGAATGGCCACTGGGCCATCGTGTCCAAAAAAAAAAAAAAAAACATCGAAACGTGGTGGTCTTTTCAGCCGCTTTTATGGCAGATCGATGCGATCACATGAGTTCATGATTGTTCCTTATCTACCTTTCAGATCCTGTAATTGAGTACCCATCTGTATGTGTAATTACTTGTGAGACTGACTTCCTGGAGTCCTGTAACAAGCAGCCCTTCCATCACATGAAAATTCCGCCGTAGTGACTGAGAGCCTAGCTTGCCTTGCTTGGTGTCATTTTTTCTATGTTTTTTCATGGTAACATATCTTGATAGAAGATATACTCGTTCAACTCCTGGAATTGGAGGGGAGGCCTGCAGTACGATATATTTCCGAGTCACGTGTCCTTATTTGATTTCTTATCTCACTGTGTATTGTTGAGGAATTATTTAAACAGAAACAGAATTTTAATTATATTAAGAACTAGAAATCAACGAGCTCCAGCAGAAGTTTAAGATTGAAGGCATTATGATACGGGGGGAGTCATCCTCATAAGATATCCTGTGCCCTCCATGGTGGCACGTATCTCTCCACTCAAGAAACACATGTATACGTAGAACGAGAAGACAAGAATATTTTTGAGTAGAGTTCTTCGTAATTAACGTCTTATTTGATTAGGTATTTTTATCATAGAAATTATTAATAAAGATTTGGTTAATTATATTAATTTTAAAATTTGCAGTGTAAATAAAATATATTGTGTAATACAAGTATTATTTTTGATATTGATATTTTAATATTTGAAAATATTAATATCAATATTAGTATAATATCAAAAATGAAACTCTAGTCAAATAGAAAGGCACAAGACAACAGAAAATGACGTAAAGGGATGGATGTGCCTTCTTGCCTCACAAAAAGAACAGAAAAAAGACTGGTGAACCGGTGGTTACGCTAACCACCGCATCGCCGTGAGTTGTGTCTTGCGGAGTTGAAATATGTTCTGAATCAATATATATATATATATGCCTTCAATTTCTTATTAAACAACCCTTTCTCTTGTCATCGAAAGGTAAGTCAGTTAAAACTCATGGATATATATATAATACTCGGTATGGATTCATTTTCGTTATTAACTGCTTATTTCCAAGAAATTGAATCTTCGAAATTCGTGACTTCATATGTTTTACAAGCATGCTCAGTTATGAAAGCTTAAAGGCATTACCAAAGTTCTTTTCGTATTGGATTCTCCTTTTTCTGTACAAAACAACGACTTTTGAATATTGAAACATTGCTATTTAAAAGTAAATTTAAAGATGAAGTGGTAATAACTTTTCTCAACAATGTCTTTTTCATTGGAAAACACTTTTCTAAATATGTTATCTCTTAGCCATAGTAATCTTATTACTATGATAGTGTTAACTTGAAAATTCCAAATTTAGATATAACTATTAAAAAGTTATTAGCATAACCATTTTCTACTTAACCAAAGAAAATACCATCAGTAGTTCTTTTTTTTAAGATGATGGTCTCCTAAATTATAATTTTTAAGGTCTTTTTATCATTATGTTTATCTTCCCTACTCTTGAGTAACGCATAAATATTTGTCTCAAAAAAAGAGAGTAACGCATAAATAAATCAGAGAAAGCTGAACTTTTTATTGCACGAAAAAGGGCACGGCAAATGTCTTTCTTTGAGTAACAACTGCGTACACAAGGAAACGGCAAGGGCTCTAATTAAGATTTTCTTATATAGAAAGATAATGAAACTAGCTTTAACAAAAGATTCAGATATGTCCCTTTTCAAATCCATTCGTACAAAAAAAAAAGGAGTCCCCGGTTTTCGCAATCAATTTTTATATATTTTTGTGGTAAAATTTTAGATTAAAATAAAATACTAAATAACTAGAGACAGAGAATTATTATGTTTGGTAAGCTGTTACTAACTACTGTCCTGTTCAATCAGAGTGCTGAAAATGATGCTAAATCAATTTTGTTATTGATATGTTCAGAGAATATTATAGTACCAATTAATAGTAAACTTGATAACGTGGACACTTGTATCAAAATTAGTGCTTTGTTTATACTGCAAATTGCATAATATATATTAATAGCCAAACATCATGCTGTGGTCAATATCAATATCAATTGCAAGTAAATAGGGATAGAGAACTGTTTAATACCCTTCTACGCCAAAGGAGGAGTTCAACTTGTATAATAATATTTGATTTGTTAAAATTTTTATTTAAAATTTTAATAATACAAATTATAGTTTTTTCAACTTATGTATCTTAATTTACCATAGTATTAGTTCTTATATATTTATCAAAATTAAATACATAGAAATATATTTTTTATTCTGACTCGACAATTCATACAAAAATTTAAATTCGTTAACTTTATCGAAATGAATTAAAAACAGTAAAATATCATATTTTACACACCTGAAATATATAAATATTTTTTATTTTAATAAGATTTAAAAATTAAGATTGTTTCTAAATTATATTTTATTCTGAACTGTAATTTAGTAACATATTATTTTATATCTTATGAATCTTTAAAACTAAAAAAGAATACTTCAATAATTTATCAGAATTGGAATCACATAACAATATGTTTTTATCTAATTTCAATAAAAAATCAATGCATAAATAAAAATTAATATTATCATAAATAACAAATATAAATTATTAAATTTATGATATAAACGGTTTCTGTCAACATGAATTTACGACAAATTTATGTATATGGTCAATATCATAATAAATAAATTAATATATTTTAAAAATTATCATATTATTATTATTGTATCAGAACCAGAGCAAAATTAGAATATTGTCGATATATTGATATAATCCGAATCAAAATTTGCTCAACTTTTACCCGAATAAAAATTAGATAACATCGATGTCAAATCCAACGGGTTTATAGCCATATCAAATCCAGCCGGTTTATGTATTTGACTTTAATAAATATATAAGAACTAATAATATGATAAATTAAAATATATAAGTTGATAACATTTTAATTTGTATTATAAAAATTTAAATACAAAATATAATTAAATACTATTATACAAGGTGAACTTGTTCTTTGGAGTGGAAGCGTATGAAAATGGTACTGTAGGGTCGCTTTTTGGACCCACCAAACGTACAACTGAGACACGGTTTCAGAGTAAGTTTTTTTTTCTTTTTTTTTTGTGGGTTACAAGTAGCGCTGTTCCCTATTTGGTTCAACCCGAAAAACTAAGCCAAACCATAAGTTTGGTTCAGTTTGGTTTGGTTTGAACTACCGACTAGTTTGGCTTGGTTTCTAGAGCACTTCAAACCAAACCAAACCACTAAACCTAATAACCCGAATTAGATTAAATAATTTATTTTAATTTATATATAATACAATATTTATATGTCTTTTCTTATAAAAATAAACTTGTTTTAGGAGTTTCTAAGACAAATTAATGAAATGTATAAACAAATACACTAAATTTTAGTAGAATGTAATTTAAAATAAATAAAATGAAATTATATATTGACATATTTACTCTATCTTAATAAAATATAGTTTGAACCGGACCAAATCAAATCAAACCGAATTAATTTGGTTCGGTTCGGTTCGGTTCGGTTTGGGAGATAGTTTGGTTTGGTTTGGTTTGAAAAAAAAATACTCATAAACCATACCAAACCAGACCATGAACACCCCTAGTCACATGTTTCAGAGAAAGTGAGTTCATTTAAATTGCATCGAAGGGTGCTAATTTGCCTTTCTACCTTCGAGTTGGTGGCTAATCAACGGGGCTCCCTTGCCTAGGGCTCCCTCGGGCGACAGTGTACGCCCGAAACTCTCGGCGTGCTCGCCGACTCCCTTGCCATTCCCAGCGGTCGATCAACAGCATCCTGGCCGGCTCCCTCTCCTGTCACAACAGCCCTCCCATTTCCGTCTCTCACCATCTCTGGAGGACCCCCCTACTCACCCCCCCCCCCCCCTCAAACTTTCCTCTTCCCCTTCCCTTCTTGATTAGCCTAGCCCTTCTCTAGCTCCCCCTCCTCTTCTATCTAGCCCAACTCTCCCTTCCAACTGGCACAACCCCTACCCCCTCTGGCTTCCCTCTCCTTGCCCAGCCCCCCTTCGGCTTCTCCATCCCGCTCCGACTAGCCCACCACCCTTCCGGGCTAGCCCGACCCCCTTCTCCCGGCCCAACCCCCTGCGGCTCCCCTTGCCCTTCCGTCTAGTCCTACTCCCCCTTCGACTAGCACACCCCCACCCCCGGTCCTTCTGCCCTTCTTGTTAGCCCAGCCCTTTCTGACTTCCCTCCCTTTGCCCAACCCCCCTCCCCTTCCCCCTGTGATTAGCCCACCCCTTTCGTCTAGCCCAGCTCCTCTTTCCGGCTAGCACACTCCCCACCCCCGTTCCCCCTTACCCTTCTTGCTAGCCCAACCCCCTTCGGCTTCCCTCCGCTTGCCCAGCCCCCTCTGGCTCTCCCTCCTATTCCGACTAGCCCAGTCCTCTTCTGGCTAGCCTAGCCCCCCTTCTCCCAGCCCAACACCCCCTTCCGGTTAGCCCATCCCCCATCCGGCTTCCCCACCCCTCCTTGCTAACTTCCCCCTCTTGGGGCCTACTTTCCCACTCTCCGACGTTGCGACCCCCAGACGCTACTTTCTCTTCACTGATCGTTGTCGCTTGGAAATCGCCATTAGTGAAATCATTTTTACTATTTTGAGATAGATTTTGGTCAGGGAGGGCCCTCCCACACTCCCTTTACAGCCTTCTACCTAAATATGATTTTAGGTTTTTTGTCTCTTTTTGTCGTGCTAGAGTTTTGGAGCTCGGTCTATTTATGTCGGGTATTTTTATCTTGTTCTTTATTATTGTCTAATGTCGTAAAGTCAAGTTCTGTCATGGTGTCTTTTCATGTTATTTTCATAGTCACCATCACTATTTTGAGACCGTTTGTCTGGGTGATATTCACACCTTTTTAGTGTGATCATCCGGTTTTGTGACAGTTGTCAAACTCTGTCTATAGAGTCCCTATTTCTGCTATTCGATCGTCTGAGCACTCATGTGCATTGGTCGATTTGTGATTGTGTTTGTGTCTCTTGGAAAAGTTATTTCCATCGAAACTTATACTATCTTTAGTTGAGTCTTATATCTTTTGTTTTGTTAAGTTTGTATTGTTGTATCGTCCTATTTGTATTCTCAATATTACGAATGAATATCTGATTTTTTGTGATAAAACAAGAAAGGTGCTATTCTGCTAAATAAGTTTTGAAACGATGCTATGTTTATAAAAATATGAGAATGCACATAAAAAGCAGAGAGAAATTAGACACCAAACAGTAAGAAAGAGAGAATGTAGAAAGAGGAAATATTCAATAATAGAAGAGAGAAATTGTATAGAAAAGAGAAAAAACTGTAAAGAGAGGTAGGGACAGTAAAATGTAAAGAGATAATATCGAGAGATAGTAAAAATGAGAAAGTAGGAGAAAGGGCAGAGAGATTAGAAAAAGAAAATATATAGAAAAGAGAAAAGATTTTGAGTAGATAAAAAAATAGATGGAGCGTAGAGAGAATGCAAAGAGAAAAAAAATATAACAAAGTATAGGCAAATATGGCAGAAATGTAGAATGTGTTGAGAGATAATTATAGAGATAATCATTTTCATCACGCTATTATTAAATAGTTTAATGAAAAGTAAACTAAAATCATACTATCATCATTAATTCTTATTGTTTAAAAATATTTTTATTTTTTAGTGATACGGTAAAAATGAAAGATCTCAAATTAACTTATTTGATATTTAAATTTGTCAAAATTATGAAATCAACTAATAAATTAATAGGCCACGAATAGCCCAACAAGTTGATTTGGTTTTTGGCTTGGGCCTAGCCCACATATCTAGTGGGCCAACACAAACATGGGTCAGCCCAAGTCTAACCTATTTTCACCCCTGGTAACCACAAGATGTCGTTATTGAAAGGCTATGAAAAAATAATAAGAATAATTCTAGAAGAAACTTGGCATACAGATGAAAGATATACAACTAGTTATCAAGTTATGTCTCAAAACATGTATATTATGTATATTTGCATGTTTATATAGTTATGTAATTGGAGAGAAAAAAAAGGATTAACGCTCATGAGTTCCTCGCGACTCTTCCTAAATTTTTATAAATTATGTTCCGTAGGTTGTTAGGAGCCAATCCTAGAGGGTAAAGTTTAGGAAGTGCGAAGAGAAGACCGGGAGTTCACCAGATTTGGTGTTGAGTGATATCTTTTTAGTTTGGTTATTTAAGTTTGCTTTGAATAAATTGGATGTCTAGTCCAGAACTAGTGGTTAGTCATCGTCAGGTTCATGAGACTCATCATTACAATTGCTTTACCGTTCAGTATTGAACTATGTTGGACAATTGTACTATTATGACAATTTTCTTTGACATACTTGTTTGATTTTGAAATTTGTTTGTGGCAAATTTCTTCTCATTGCCATGATGCTAGTTTTTTCACTACCTGTTTTGTTTTTTTTCAAGTTGTGACGAGAGTTTGTATCAGAGCATTAACCCAGCAAGACGGTCTATTACGACCGGCCTATATTTATGATATCGATAAAAAAATAAATATATCTAGGTTTAGATTGTTGTTGAAGTATAGTGTGGATACGCTATGTTGACATAGTTGGGGAACTTAAAACTTTTGTTGTCATGGATAATATTTGATAAAAGAGTTGAATGAACTGAAATTCCACTGAACAAACATATTTCCTGAGTTGTCGCTCTTGGTGCCCCAAAAAGGGGCACGGGCACTTGGTGCCCCTCCAAAGGTGTTGTCCGGTGCCCCTTAAAGGGAGTGCTTGGCACCTAGGGGGTGTAAATATAGTTTTCTATTCTTAAATTCTAATTCGATTTCAATAAAAAATAATACGTTTAGAACTTATTTTTGTATCTTATAAGTTATCTAAATTGGATATTCCGATAACTTATCGTATTTGGAATTGGAATCTGTTTATCCAATTTCGATAAAAAGTAAACATATATAAGTAAAATCAATTAAAATAAAATTAAGTAAATTATAAAATATAATATATATACATTTAAAATAATTAAAATTAAAATTAAAATATACTATATTAAATTTTAATAAATATATATAAATTATTAACTCTTTTTTGATTAAAAATTAATATTTAATATGTATTTTAAAACTTATCATATTCGGTTCCAATTCAGATAACGAAATTGGAATCGGATCAAAATCGGAACATAGTAATTCTGAAATTATTGAAATCAGAATTGAAATACCTTAATCCCTATTAGAATAAGAGTTGAATACTAGTGATTTTGTTACCAAATCCTACTCATTTGCAACCCTACTGCTGCCCTTGCAAAGGGACCACCAGGCCCCCTAGTAAAGGGGGCGCCTCAATAAAGGGGGTGCCTGGCTTTCCCTTAAGGGGATGTTTTTCTCTTTTGAAAGTTGGCAGTATGTCTTTTCACATGTGTTTCGAGGCTAGACTTATCAGGGACATAATGGTCTGGGGGGGGGGGGGGGGCAATTGGAACTCCAATGTCAGGACATATATAGAAAGTAGACCTGCAATTTAGCTATTTTGGCACTTCCATTTCCTATAAAAAAGGTGCCCTCTTAAGTAGGGATGTCAACGGGTCGGATACGGGTCGAATAATAGTATTATCCGTATTCGTATCCTATAAAAAAAAAGCATCCACTTACTGTTCGTTAACTATCGGTAATGGGTGTATCCGCGAACCGCATTGTAATATCCGCTTAAAAACGGTTTACGGTCGGTTAACGGTCAATTAACGAATATATAAGCATTAATAAAAGACACTTAATATACACAAAAAAACAGTAATTGAAATGAGCACATATCTCAACTTTCTACGATCAAAGATATCAATAGATTTGAGATTGACATGAAAACACAAATCAAGTCCAGAGATTAGTGCTTAAACTATTACATGAAAATAGTCCAAAGACTACATAAAACACATCCGCTCATAGAAAAAAAATGAAAGATAAAGTAGGGTTCTTCGTTGCTTAGAGATGCACATAGCCACATACTTCATTCTTCAATACTTTTATCTATGCCAAAACACACTTAACATAAAATAGACATTTGCTCCTTTAATTTCACTTCCACTTGTTAGATACCTATCACAAAAATGACAAAAGTATAAGTTAGAATAAATATGAACAAGTGAGTAGATAATCAATTATAAGAATTTAAATATTACCGATACAATTTCTATAAATCTCCTTCCTCATCGGTACCAACTTGAGATATACATTCAATAACTTCTTTCAAATTCGTACTTGTAAACAATGTAGCAACCTCATCAACTACAAAAACATCATAAATTTAAAAATATGAATTGTATCATCCATTAAATATCACAAATAGTTCAGAAAACAAACTTACCTCTCATTTCACTTCTTAGCCAATCTTGAGAACACAACAAAGCTTGAACCGTCTTTGTATCCAAACGGCTACGATATTCATCAATTACACGCCCCCTGTGCTAAAAGCACTCTCTGAAGCAACAGTAGTTACCGGGATAGCAAAAATGTCACGTGCCATTAAAGATAAAATTGGATATTTTCCAGCATTTATTTTCCACCAACCCAAAATGTCAAATATTTCATCCTCACTTTTTTCAAGGGATTCTTCAAAATATAAATCTAAATCTGATTTTCTCGGTTGAACTAAAAAAGCTTCTTGAAGAAATTGACCAAGTCCCCTCCGAACCAAAGATAAAGAAGGCATCTCATTTGTGACATTTGCTCTACTTTCAACACTAGAAGTACCAATCGGTTGCACGTTCAGAAGAAGAATTGTGGATGTTGTAACGTAAAGCATACTCATTGTAGATATTCAAAAGTTGTCTCTTGATATTGCTAACATGCATCTCCTCTTCAAAAGTACCAATATAAAGTTGATGCAAGAAAAATTCAACTGCTTTCAACTTGTATCTGGGATCTAAAATACATCCAATTGCTAACAAGTTGTTTGGTTTGCCCCAATATTTTTCAAAATTTTCAATCATCTTTAAGCTCATGGCAAGAATAAGATGACAATCACTCTTCAGCAACTCATTCAATGACATATGAATAGAACATATATCAACAAAAACAATATTTGCGGTGGGATACTTTGTTCTTGAAAATCTTTTAGTTGCTTCATCAAATAAAGTCAAACAACTAATCAATTTATTAGCACAATCCCAATCAGAAATACTTGGCGGTGATTTATAAGCTCTATCCAACCCAGACAAACGAGAAAAAATAGCCTTAAACTCTGTTGCAGTTTTAAGCATCAAAAATGTTGAATTCCATCTTGTAGGACAATCAAGAACAAGTGCTTTGCTCGGAGCACCAAGTTGATTTGCACATCTTTGAAAACTTTCTTTTCTTTGATAGGTTGCACAATGTTTCAAATGATTCTTTAAGTGAGTAGTTCCATTTGAACTATTTGCACACATTTTTTTCTTACAATGATTGCATGTTGCAAACCAATTTCCATCCTTCTTTTCTTTACTCATATTCTGCCAAACAACTGATCTTAATTTTCTTTATTTTGTCAAACTTTGATCTTGAATTGAAAGGCTATTTTCCTCTGCCACATTTTCTGTAACTACATTAGTGGATGCATTTATATCCACTGTTTCAGACATATTGATCTAACAACGAAATTTTCAATATTAGTTTCAAAATTAAACAATAACGTAAACTATATACGTAAAAGATAAAAGAGAGGAAGAAGAAGATACCAAATTTGGAGAAATTGTTCAGCAATCTAAATAAATCGCATGATCACCGTTTACGAGCGGTCAACGTCGAGTGTCGAAGATTGCAGGTGCAACGTGCAGGGTTCTTCTGACTTCCAAACGTTGAGAGAGAGCGAGATTGGGCGGCCAGGCGGCCGAGTGAGAGCGAGAGAGAGCAGGCGTTGCCGCGGCGCGGTGGCTGGGCGGCTGCGGCCGCGGGGGTGGCTGAGCGGCCGAGGGACTGCGGCAGTGCGAGGGGTGCAAGGCTGCAGCCGCGGGGGTGGCTGGGCGACCGAGGGACTGCGGTCTGCGGCAGAGCGAGGGGTGGTCTGTGGCAGTGCGAGGGTTGGCTGCGGGCCTGCGGCCGCGGGGGTGGCTGGGCGACCGAGGGACTGCGGCGGTGCGAGGGGTGCAAGGGCCGCGGCCGCGGGGGTGGGCCGGGCGGCCGAGGGACTGCGGTGCCGGCGGTGCGAGGGTGGCTGCGGCCATGGGCGCAAGGCGAGGCCGCGAGGCGCGGCCGCGGGCGAGAGAGCTCGCGGCAGTGCGAGGTGCGGCAGTGCCGCGGGCGCAAGGCGAAGGCCGCGAGGGGTGACTGCGGCCGCGAGTGCGGCAGTGCCGCGGGCCGCAAGGCGAAGGTGCAACAGGCTGGGTTGGGCGTCGCCGCTAGGTTGGGCGTCGCCAGCCGCTGCCTCGAGGAGAAGGTGCAACAGGCTGGGCTGGGCGTCGTCGCGTCAGGCAGGGAAGGAGGAGCGAGCAGAAGTTGGAAGGTCAGGGATTCTCATAAATTCATTTTAGGGTTTTAGAGATTGACATATTTATTTAACATTTAGATGTTGCTAAATTTATTGAAACATTGAATCAAGTTTAATTTAACGGGTTCGGAAACGGTTAATCGGGTTCGGTTTATATTGTATCCGTAACCGTATCCGTTAAAAATACGGATAATCGGTAAACGGTTAAGGATACCTCATTCGGGAATTTTCGATGATCCTTTAACCGTCCGTTAAGTTAACGAACGGGTCGGATAATCGGATAATCCGCTACCATTGACATCCCTACTCTTAAGAGAAAAGATTTTTAAACCCCCTCCCCCATTGATCCCCCTCATCTTTGAGAAACCCTAGAGCCCCCAAAAGTTTAGAAATTTCTTATACTGGTTGCTTCAACAATGGAGTATTTTCTTTTTAGATTTATCTTACTATTTTTATCATGCGTCATTCTTATGTTAGAATCATCTCCATATTCATCTAATCATCTTTTCTATTTCATTGCATCTCGTCATGTAATTGAAAACACAAAAAGAGGGCTAGGCATCAGCCCTCGCTCAAATCATTCTCTTCCAATTTTATTTATGCATATTTCTTTTATAGATATGGCATTTTTCTCATAGTTCTAATATTTCTTCATTTTGTTTATTTTCTTTGTTTTGTGTAGCAACAACAACATCCTTCGGCAAAAGGATCAAGCTTGGGCTCCTTATCTTTGACCGGCTAAAGAATAGAAAGTTGTTACCTACTCACATCTCCCTCACCAAGGTATATAATCAAAATTTCAAACTTCTAAACATTTCATTTCTATTTACTTTTAGAGCTCACGACATTTGTTGACCACCACTCTTTTCTTTTTCCACACTCCCTCTTATCTCTTATTTTTTTCCATCACCGTCTTCTTCCACACGACCTGAACTACTCTTTCGGTACTTGAGGGACATTGAGGGTTGAAAGTTCAGTGACCAAGGTGAGTGTGAAAGAGGAAGAAAAGAAAGTAGGCAGTGTAGGCGTGAGGGAAGTATTTCCCCATTCACATATAGATTTCGGATTGGAAATGGTATTTTATGTTGAATATATGCACACCAGACTATGTTAGTGGCCCGTGGGCAGCGGAGATTAGTTGAATCCGGAGCATCCTTCGATCTCGTATACCGCGATTTATTCTAAGTACTCCCCTGTCTAGGGGTACTATGGGATTTAGTTACTATATGTTACTTCCTACTGTATGATAAATCTGGTGCTAGTTTTGTGACATGGCTACATTGTCCAAATGGAGCATGATATTTACTCAGACAAGTATTTAGTTGTGTATTTTGGCATGTATATTAGTGGTCAAGTGGAGTCTTTAGTTTTATGTCAGGTGTGTGTGTGTTGTGAGCATACCTAGAGTAGTTAAATGTGTAGGATGTGTTAGTTTTGGTGCACAAAGAGTCATATTATCATATGGGGTAGTAGAAAAGCATTGTAACCATTTAATTGAAGATATATAATTAGCTTGAACCCTATGTACTATAATCTGAATTTTTAGGTTTAATATATATTTAATATCAATAGAAATCATTAGTATAGTAGGGTAGTGCGGGTGTAAGACCTACTGAGTCTGTGGTGACTCACCCCTTCCATTGTTAATATTTTCAGGATTACAGGTTTAGCGCAGCAGAAGCGTAGTGATGTTTTGGAATCCGAGGAGGTAGTGGATTAATCATTCAATGTTGGTATTTAACTTGTTTAGATAGATGTTTGATTGTTATGTTAATAAGTTGTAATGTTTGGATTTGTGATCCTTGATTGTGAATTTTGGTCTTGTTTGGTTCCAAACCATTATTCTTCCCCGTTACGTCGCTGGATTATCTTCCGCTGTGTATGTTAAAAATCCGGGTCGTGATAATTGGGATCTGCTCGATACAAGATTAGTTTGGGGATAATCTCATATTATTTTAAGAAAATGGAGATGACTAGATTCATCCCCAAATTAATGTTATGCCAAATGGGCTCTTAGGTGCGGTCCACACCACTCGATTTAAACTGGCCCAAGAACGCAGCAGCCCAGAGTATGCCTCCCCCTTCCTACCCGAACGACGACGAAATAAATACATAGAGATCAATATGGAGCATTTTAAGATATATAAGAGATTTACTATGACTGTGTGCGACGTGCGAAATACCACGTCTACATAAGCATGAAAGTAATGGTTGATAAGATAAGCGATGATGAGAACGACGCTTGATCCGGCACTGAAGTATAAGAGAATAGATATTTGAGTTCTTAGATTGTTTACGGACATCGTGTTGCAAATTGCACTACTATGCGGTAAAACTAAAAAAAAAATGTTGTGATACGGTATGATGATTTAGTTCATTTTCATAGCATGGATTGCATGATGTCATAGCCGGAGCTAGGAATTCGATCCGTGGGGCTTCCGAGATACAGCTATTTTGAACTTGTCTCGTCTTTTTTTATGAAAACTATATTAGTGCATTTCATATTGAAAAAAAAAATAGCGAAAATTTCGAGGCTTTACAATTTCTCCACCATCCGATCTCGTAATTGTGATGTGACAATTACTTTAGTTCTCGAAAAAGAGCTTAAAAAGTAGCAAAAAGGCATCCCGGTCAAGAATCAGCCCCAACATTTTCCAGGAGCAGCGTAGACAGAAATCGAAGAAACATTAGATACAACATATAAACATAAGCCTCTCATAACTGATTGGAATTATGGAGGCCTTCACTTGCATAGCAAAAATACGTCAATGGTAGAATCCCTTTCTAGAATGAAGTACAAAAGCAACGGCACTAGAATAAATTACTCGCTACCACAGCCTCCTCCGTGCATAAGAGAAGTACTCTCAATCACATTTTGAAACCCCTCGAGTTGCTTATGCCACTTAAATTTGCAGCGTATGACCGAGCAGAGATTATCAGGATCTGCCGAAACTTGCCATCTTCTAGTTCACTAGATGTTGCCCCTGCTTTTATGCTGTATGTTCTCTGCGAGGTGTCTCAGCCATGGGGGTTGAAGAACAAAGAGTAGTTGAACCAAACGGGGAGGCATATGGAGTGCTTCGGATTGAGAAGGGGCTCGGTGATATCTTCTTTTGTAGGGGAAGTCCATCGAACCCACCTCTGTTGAACAAAGATACTGTCTCAGGAGCTGCGGACCTCTTCGTTGCATCATCAACGTATAAGACATCATCAACCCTTGCAATTATGTTGAAGGCCAAGCTCTCCATCACTCTTGAGTAGCTCTCAAGGACTGCCTGCCCCACATCCTGCGACAATTGTAAAATTGATCAAAATTAATATTTACTATCGTACTAGATAATGCTACAAGTTTGATCTGACCATGTTAAACCTAAATTTCAAAAGAGTACACTAAATGTACAATTAATATGAGGTAAGGACAACTTAGTCCTCATAAAGAGCCTTTAGATCAGGAAACGGTGTTTTAGTAACACAGAGGTGCCCCCATAAACTGGATATTTATACAATCTTCCATAGATTACGATGTGTAAGCCATCTTGAGCAGCTTTAAAGAAATTGTGCTTGGATGTGCACAAGCAGTCAGCTTGTTGGCACTATTACGTTCTATAGATTCTGAGAACAGCACAGAAGGAATTCTCTAGTGTCATGAATTAGATGTATCTGTCAATGAACTATGTAGAAGGGAGGAAGCATGAAAGACACGAGAACTAAAGGTGATTAAGAATTGAGACTGCATTCAGATTGTACCTTGTTGTACTGAATCTTATTCATGTCCAATATTGTCTGAGGAAGACCAGGATACCGAAGATGTAAGCTCTGCAAGAGACCCTCTGCACGTTCTGCCAGAAGTTGACTCCTTTCAGCATCACCCACAAGCCCCTTAACCTTTCCACTCCATGATTTCTTTGTCCTCCCATCCTGCTGGTTTCTTTTACGGACCTTTTGCCTCCAAACATAAACAGCTGACTCAATTCTATTCGCTATCTCCAAAGTATGGTGCTCGGAGGATAGGTCTAAACAATCTAATAGGAATTCTGAAGAAAACTGTTCAGCAGTAATATACCGATATATGATCTCACCCAAACAGGACTTTCCACTCTGCAAAAGGTATTATCCAATAATCCACGATTAAAAGAAAAGAGGGATGTGGATAAAAGATACAAGTGCTAATGAAATGCAACACTTTCACCATAAATTCTAAATCTTTTCATGTTTCATGTTCCAAAGAAATATATGCAAAATTGTACGGAAAAATAACGGCATAACTCCAGCATAAAAAGAGGAAATAAGAATGAGAAAATGAGAAAAGAAAGTAAAGGAGAAGTATCAAGGAGGGGGGGGCACCACCAGCATTTATAAGATTATTTTGAAGGCTGCCCACAAAAGAATGGGAGCCATTCATAGAGCATTGTTAACCCCAATATATATATATTTTTTATTTTTTTGATGCCATTGAATTTCAAAAAAAAGTTGATTGAAAAAGATGAATGAAAGTTGATAGAAAGAAGAGGTGTGGCGAATGGTAAAGTCGATTTTTTTTTAAAAAAAGAGGGGAAAAATGGAGGGTTGAAAAAATAGAGAGAAAGATAGTGAAAAAAGAAGAGAAAGAATAGGGGAGAAGCAAAAAGAAATAGAGTGAAAAGAAGAAAGAAAGAAATTATAGAAAGAAAATACGTGGAAAGAAGAATACAGAAAAAAATATGTGCAAAAAAAAGAGAAAAAAAAACAGATCAAAGAAGGAGAAGGAGGAGAGAAAGTGGGATATAATATATATACCATAAATAAAAAACAAACATAGTTTGTCCACGTGAATAGGAAAAAAATTGATAAATAAAAAAGTCCATGCATAGGTGATAGGTATGGCTCCTCCTACGTAAAAGAAAGAGAGAGATCATGGGACATGCAATGTGATTGCCCTCTCGTAGGAAATAAAAAACGAAAAAAAATAATAAAAGAAGGAGGTGCAAGAGGATCGACAGGCTGGTCTTGGCTCCATCTGCCGGAAAGAGAGAAGTTATTTGTGACGTGTCCTCACCACGTTAAAGATGAATAAAAAAAAGAGAAACGTGGTATCTCCTTATTATTTACGGCAAAGAAAAAATTTTAAATAGAGAGAGAGAGAGAGAGGAAGATCCGCCGCGGTTAGTGCCTCCAACTCACGCTGGTGTCTCACGTGACGGGGAGAGGCAACGCCTTGAAAGGGAAAAGGCAAAAATACCCTCTTCGGGAAGCTTCTCCAGCGGATGCCCCCATGCGCGGTCGACACGTCCTCATGCGCCTAGTCGCCCGAAGACAAACGAAAAGGTAAAAGAAAAAAGGGGCAACGCGGCGTCTCTACCTCCCTTGGTGACCACTCCTCCCTCGCGGCTGCCACCGTCTCCCTCTTCCTCTACTTCTCCTTCCCGCAGACGTTGCGAGAGGACGGACCGCTCCTTCTTTGGTAGCAGCAGCCTCCAACCTCCCCGGTGAGCGCTTCATCGTAGTGCCTCCCTCAGCTGCCACTGTCTCCCTCCTCCGCTCAACACGCAGACGTCGGCAACTAGCAAGCGCACACCACTCCTTGCTCCCGGCGGGGGTGCTGTGCAGAAATCCGAGGGGGGTGGGGGATGTTTCCCATCTATAGATGGATCTCCCCCTACCGCTCTGCCTCCTCTGGTATCCCCACAGTGGGGGTCTGGCGAGTAAGGGATCATGGAGGGCTCATCTCGGACGACAAGGGGGATCCTCTGTCCTGTAAGCATGGGGGTTTATTCCCTTCATCTCCGATGCTCTCCCTGTCCCCCTCCTGCCAACAATGATGCCAAAAAGGTTGGTAGCCGGTCCTTTCGCTGCTGCCAAGAGTCGAACATGCCATGGCCGATGGAAGCCTCCGTCCCACTTCTTCTTCGTCGGCCACATACCCAAAGGGGCTGCTCTAGCCAGAAAAAGGGTTATCCCTCTTCGCCTACACAGTGGGCCTCAAATCCATCCAACACCCCAACGCTCATTTTGACAAGCGAGGTGAGTGGAGCATCCAAAATCAATGTCCGCTATATCCCTGTGTCTCCACGACAGATCCCAACCACTCCGACTCTACATTGGGCAAGGCTCCACCCCTTGGTAGAGCCCCATCTTGCTCATGCCAGCAGGGCTCCTTTCTCAAGCGTCTAGGCCTTTGTCCTCCAGCCGGTGGCGATGTTAAGAGGATCCAATGCTGGGCTCTTTCACCGCCGATGGTGAGCGCGGTGCCGTGGTCAGTATCACCCCCCATCTCCTTGCTCTTCGTCAGCCGCAGTTACAAAAGCCTCAGCGACCACTCAGGCACCAACCTCTTCTACAATGGGGTAAGGAAGGGCGATTGCCTCCTTTATGTTAATACAAGGTTCTGTGGCTAGGTCTCCAGCATGGGGATTCCTTTGCCTAGGGGCCTCTTTACGTGTGGAGATCCACACCGGGAACATGGTCACGGCAGTCTCCGAGGCAATCAGCATGGGAGCCGCCATGGATCAAATGACAGATGACGCTCATGGTCGACCGCGTCTCCTTTGAAATGGATCTGATAGTCGACAATGGAGACCGGATGGAGTCCTGGAGCCCAGGGTCAGCCAAGCTTGGGCCATCAGACTGTCTCATGGCAGATGCATCCCGATCTGGCCCGTCGGTGCAAGGTCTCCCGTGGATTAAGGCTCCAAGGTTTTTGGATGCTGTGAACTTCACGTCATGAATCATCCTACGCTCAATGGGGCTTCGAATGTCATGGGAGGTCCAGAGCCGCATCAATCTGGGATAACATTGGCGGACATTACTCATGTGCCAAATGGTGCTCCAATAAACTTAAATGTCAAAGATGAAACAAGATTGCGTCTCATCATTTAGCGTTGTGACCAATGTTTGGCCTGTCAAAAGTATACAGAGAATGTTATCCAACATGGGTTGTGGCCCATCAAGAAGAAAAATCAAATCAGGCCCAAGTCTTTCTCAACAACAGCCCAATCTCAGCAGACGATCGGTGCTTTAGCTTCACCCAAATGGACCAGATCATGTGAACGTCAAACAAGCAAGGCCCATTTAAATGAAATCAGGCCCAATAAATTATAAAAAAAATCTATAAAAGAGAAAAGAAATTCAAACACATGGCCGTTGGCAACCCCTCCCCGAGGAGGACCGTTGTCTTTCGTCCATTTCAAGTCTCAAACACATGGCCGTTGGCAACCCCTCCCCGAGGAGGACCGTTGTCTTTCGTCCATTTTAAGTCTCAAACACATGGCCGTTGGCAACCCCTCCCCGAGGAGGACCGTTGTCGTTCGGTTCAGTTCAGCCTCAAACGCATGGTCGTTGGCAACCCCTCCCCGAGGAGGACCGTTGTCGTTCGGTTCATTTCAAGTCCCAAACAAATGGCCGTTGGCAACCTCTCCCCAAAGCCGATCGTTGTTGTTCGGTTCAATGGAAAACTCAAAAAAAAAACATGGCTAACAGCAACCTCTCCCAACAAAAATTATTCAAGCCATTCGTTTCAGGCATACATTGAAACATTTGGACCAAGCAAGAATCATTGAACCAGCTCATCCTTTTCGAAGCCCAAACAATCAACCATCTTCAAAGGAAGATCAAGACCATGTGACTCCATTCCAAGTGCATCAAGCTCGATCAATTAAGGCCCAATCCGGTCTTGACCGAGATGAGCATGGGATCGACCCAAGGCCCATTAATGGGGAAAGTAAGCTCATTAAGTCACATGATGACCAAAACTCCAATTAAACCATCATAAACAAAATCCAACTCCACTATGAGAGAGAACCTCCCAACGGTTCAATAAAGACCCCCCAACGGCTGGTGGAGGAAAGAGAAAACCTCCAACGGACCATCAAGGCCCGCCAACTCGGTCAATCCCCGATTGGGAAGTACCGGCTGGCGGATGAGAGAGAAAACCTCCCAACGGTTCAATAAAAGACCCCCCAACGGCTGGTGGAGGAAAGAGAAAACCCCCAACGGACCATCAAGGCCCGCCAACTCGGTCAATCCGCGATCGGGAAGTACTAACTGGCGGATGAGAGAGAAAACCTCTCAACGGTTCAATAAAGACCCCCCAACAATTGGTGGAGGAAAGAGAAAACTCTCAATGGACCATCAAGGCCCGCCAACTCGGTCAATCCCCAATCGGTAGACACCGACTGGCGGATGAAAGAGAAAACCTCCAACGGACCATCAAGGCCCGCCAACTTGGTCAATCCCCGATCGGGAAGTATCGATTGGCGGATGAAAGAGAAAACCTCCAACGGACCATCAAGATCCCCGATCGGGAAGTACCGACCGGCGGATGAGAGAGAAAACCCCCAACGGACCACCAAGGCCCGCCAACTCGGTCAATCCCCGATCGGGAAGTACCGACTGGCGGATGAGAGAGAAAACTCCAACGGACCATCAAGACCCGCCAACTCGGTCAATCCCCGATCGGGAAGTACCACTGGCGGATGAGAGAAAAAGTTCCCAACGTCTCACCAAAAAAAAATCCCAAATTTCATCAACTCGGCTCGCTCCTAAACAGGCAATGTCGATGAACAAAATTCCAAGGCCCATTAATCCAGTTAATCCCCGATCGGGAAATACCGGATAGTGGATGAAAATTTCAAAACCCATCAACTCGACTTGCCCCCAAACGGACAATGTCGAGAAACAAAGGCCCATTAATCCGGTTAATCCCCGATCGGGAAATACCGGGTAATGGATGAAAATTTCAAACATCACCAACTCGGCTTGCCCCGAAACGGGTGATGCCGAGAAACAAAATTCCAAGGCCCATTGATCCGGTTAATCCCCGATCGGGAAATACCGGATAATGGATGAAAAACCCATCAACTCGACTTGCCCCCAAACGGGTGATGCCGAGAAACAAAATTCCAAGGCCCATTGATCCGGTTAATCCCCGATCGGGAAATACCGGGCAATGGATGAAAATTCCAAGGCCCATTAATCCGGTTAACCCCGATCGAGAAATACCGGATAATGGATGAAAATTTCAAAACCCATCAACTCGACTTGCCCCCCAAACGGACGACGTCGAGAAACAAACTTTCAAGGCCCATTAATCCGGTTAATCCCCGATCGGGAAATACCGGGTAATGGATGAAAAGTCCAGGGCCCATTAATCCGGTTAATCCCCGATCGGAAAATACCGGATAATGGATGAAATTTTCAAAACCCATCAACTCGACTTGCCCCCCCAAACGGACGATGTCGAGAAACAAACTTTCAAGGCCCATTAATCCGGTTAATCCCCGATCGGGAAATACCGGGTAATGGATGAAAAGTCCAAGGCCCATTAATCCGGTTAATCCCCGATCGAGAAATACCGGGTAATGGATGAAAATTTCAAGCATCATCAACTCGGCCAGCCCCCAAACGGGTGATGCCGAGAAATAAAATTCCAAGGCCCATTGATCCGGTTAATCCCCGATCGGGAAATACCGGGTAATGGATGAAAATCTCAAGCCCTATTAATCCGGTTAATCCCCGATCGGGAAATACCGAGTAATGGATGAAAAATCCCAAACTTCATCAACTCGGCTCGCTCCCAAACGGGTAATGCCGAGAAACAAATTTCCAAAGCCTATTAATCCGGTTAATCCCCGATCGAGAAATACCGGGTAATGGATGAAAAATCTCAAACCTCATCAACTCGGCTTGCTCCCAAACGGACAATGTCGAGAAACAAAATTCCCAAGGCCCATTAATCTGGTTAATCCCTGATCGGGAAATACCGGGTAATGGATGAAAATCTCAAGCCCCATTAATCCGGTTAATCCCCGATCGGGAAATACCGGGTAATGGATGAAAAATCCCAAACCTCATCAACTCGGCTTGCTCCCAAACGAGCGATGCCGAGAGACAAAAAATCTCAAGCCCCGTTAAGTCGGTCAAGTCCCACTTCGGGAAAACTCCACTTAACGGATGAAGAGGACCCGTTAGGTCGACCAAGCCCCGTTTTGGGGAAATGTCGCCTAATGGATATCAAATCAACCAAATCATGAAGCCCTGTTAAGTCGGTCAAGTCCCACTTCGGGAAAACTCCACTTAATGGATGATGAAGACCCGTTAGGTCGACCAAGCTCTGTTTTGGGGAAATGTCGCCTAATGGATATCAAATCAACCAAATCATGAAGCCCCGTTAAGTCGGTCAAGTCCCACTTTGGGAAAACACTGCTAAACGGATGATGAAGACCCGTTAGGTTGACTAAGCCCCGTTCCGAGGAAATGTTAGCTGGCCCCAAAGCTCATTTGAGGAAATACATGTATAAAAGAAACACAAGTCGAGAAAGTTGGCATACATATTCATTCAGTCAAAAAAAAAAGAAAGAAAGATTGAACATACGATCATTTTTCAACATTTAAATTCGTCTTGCAGATATGTTATTATGGCAGTTAATCAAGAGTTACTGAGCCGACGCTCGGTGTAATTAACACCGAATCCATTCGTAGATTGATGGAGAGAGGTCCGATCAAATTCAAAGAACTCACTACAACCACGCCAAATATGTATGTCAAAAGAAAAAAAAATCAGGCCGGAGGCACCGTTGCCATCATTGTCAAAAAGGGATGTCCACGCCACAACAAACAAAAATCATCCATACGTATTTCTATATTTATATATTTTTAAACGATGGATGAATTAAATCGCGAGGTTCGAACAAGCATAAAGCATAAAAAGTTATGCAAGTAGAGTGGACCAGATGGTCTAGCCAAAAGATAGGCCGTCTGCAAACACGCACCCCCAATAAAAAGAACCACCAAAAAATGCCCCAACACAATCGACCAAAAACCCCTTGCCTAAAAATAAAACATTGACAAGAATCATAGAGAGAAACCCGAAATCCCAAAAAATTGCTGAAGGTGTTTAGATGCTCCTCAATCCAATCTGAGGCTAATGCCTAGTCCCTCATAACATGAAGAGCACTGAAAAGGATCTGCCCGAGTGGTGAAAAGAGTCATCAAATCATCATTTGTTTTTGACCCTCCAGATACTCCATAGAAAAGCACCTAGAAAAGCCCCACAAATCTGCAAGTCCACCGAGGTCAAATTAATTGCAGACCACTATCACAAAGCCACTAGCTTATGCAGACTTGTTAAAGTTTAACTAAGAGTAACTTTAAAATCTTTGTAACCAGCATGAGAATGACGTCAATTTGCTCTTCATTTTGTCTATTTATAAATATTATTAAATGAGATTAGTTATTATAAGATCAAAAGTCAGTAAAATCAAGGTTATTCCGACATTCCGATCCGGTTCTAATAAAACTTGATGGATTTGGAACATACTTTTGTATCATATAAACTATCGGAATTGGAATAAAAAAAAGTCAATTCCATATCTGTTTATCCAATTTTAATATAAATGTAAAAATTAATAGTATAATAAATAAAAGCATATAAATAATTAAAAGTATAATAAAAAAATAAAATAAAAATATATATTATATGAAAATAGTAAAATGATATCTTTAAATGTTTTATCAACAATGATATCCACCTCATTTTTTTCTCCTTTATATGCTATAATTTATAGCCAATTTTTACATTTCACTCTTATCTATTTGGTTTCTTGAATACAAATAGTATTATAATTTTTCTCTCGGTATCTATCAACAAGTTACATAAATTTTGCTAACAAAAGACCCAATAGTCCAAGTACTTATTCTCAATTTTTTCCATCTATTCTTTCTTAAATTTTTTCTATAATAATATCTATTTATCTTTCAATTTGTCCTATATCTTATGTCTTGTACTGCTATATGAACTAGCTTATTTATCCACATCCATCCCTGATGTGAGAACACTTATTTAACACCATGTTTAGACACTGAAATGGTATGCCATGTGGGGAATGCCTTCCATCCTTGTTCTTTTTATTACACCAGCGTTATGGTGCAATACACACTAAGTAGAGCACACTTCAATGTTCTCATCATTTGAATCCATACCTTGAGATAGTGAATATATTTTCATGTTTGTTATCACCAACCACAACCCTTCTGCTTTATCTAGACTTGGATCGACAAAACACAAGTAAACTTGTACTGGTGGAGTTATAACCACCACCCAACTAAAATCCATCTAATCTAATCAAGGGCCAACAAAAGATGCAAATGCTTAATTCTTCAAGAATAAAATAACAAAAAGTGCAAAGATCACCTTTATTTAATATAATCCAAAGATCATTTTCCATTAAACAAAGAAGTAATTACAAGACTTCTACCAAAGTAGTAGAAGAGAGAAGAAAAAAAGATAAAATTAAAACAAATGAAGTTCAAGAATAAAACACAAGTAAACTTGTACTGGAGTTATAACCACCACCCAACTAAAATCCATCTAATCTAATCAAGGGCCAACAAAAGATGCAAATGCTTAATTCTTCAAGAATAAAATAACAAAAAGTGCAAAGATCGCCTTTATTTAATATAATCCAAAGATCATTTTCCATTAAACAAAGAAGTAATTACAAGACTTCTACCAAAGTAGTAGAAGAGAGAAGAAAAAAAGATAAAATTAAAACAAATGAAGTTTAAGAATATGTCCTTGAAAGTGGAAATGTCCATATGTGCTCCTGACCCAGTGAAGTGTCAATCTTTCACCAAGTTTGCTATTAGTAGGAGAATAACCGATGACAGCTGAAACTGATCTTAAAAAATTCTTTTGTTTTTGAAATGCCAAATGGCCCATAACATAGCAGGGAGTGTGATATTCCATAAGATCACATCAGTTGGCCAAGGGCTCCATTATGCCCATTCTAGTAAAAATTCAGTAGTGCTGTTAGGTTCCATCCAATTCAGGCTCCAATTCCTAAACAATATTTTCCATATAATGTAATTATCCCACAATGTAAGAACAAGTGATGAATAACTTCCTTCATCACTCCTGGGGACTCTACTGATATAGTCTTATGCAAGTGGCATTTGTTAGGTAATCAACGCATGCCAATCTTCCGCATGAACAATCTAATTTTAATGGGGAAAAGTGGTGTACAAACAACCCTATGCCATGTGTTTTTCAGCCCAAAAAATTCAATTTATGAATGGTTGACCTGACCATGGTTCGTCATCTCGCAAGATTCTCGCGAGATCTCGCGAGAATCTCGGTCTCGCGGACACGGCGAGAAACGAGATGTCCGAAACCGAGGGGATGGTGTCTCGCGGGTGTACAAAGGCACAAGATGCCTTGTGGCGGGAAGAGGCAAAGAAAAATGGCTGATGGCATCCTTGCCGGTCGGCCAAAGGTGTCCCTCACACCGCACACATCCAAGGAAGGTATCCTGTGGGTGCTTAAACCCCTCGCCAGACCCCAAGGAAGACATAGGAGCAGGAGGAAGCGCAAGTGCAACCTACCAAGGCTGTGACGATCTCTCCGTTGGTCTCCACTGTCCGCCTCCGGCTCTCACGGAGGCATCGTCTCCGGCTGTCAAGGCGGCGTCCAACGGCAGCGGCGATGGCGACCTCCGGCGCCGGCGATGGCCGCGGCAGCAACCTCCGGCGGCGATGATCGCGGCAGCAACCTCCGCAGCGGCTGCCAAGGGCTCACGGCCGAGGGTCGATCGGGGTTCAGGACTCGGGAGATTAGGGATGGACAGCCGGGGCACGGTCGCGAGGTAAGGTAAGTTAAATGTAATTTTTTTTAAATTAACGTTAAAATAAACGTTAACGTAATCGTTAATGTTAACGTTAACGTAATCGTTAACGTGAATATTTTTTAACAATTATTTAAAATTAAAATATATTAGTAATTATTAAATATTAATTTATTTTTAAATATTTATAAAAGTAATATTGATTAAGTATTGATTAATTATTTATAATATTTTTAAATAACATAAAAACTTACATAAAATATAAAAAATAAATATTAAACCTATGTAATATATTCAAACAAGGCTACTAGATTAATATTTATTAATATATAATATTTTATATCATATACATATATAACATAAACTCTTTATATAGAAATATAATTACTAGACATATACACATATAATGTAATTTTAATTAACTCTAAGTTTATTAATTTATATATATCTTAATTAAAAGAATTTTTTATTTTGAATAAATAAATAAAATATGAAATTGATAACTTATGTATTAATTTATTTTTTAAGAATACTATAATAACATTGTTTGAATACATAACATAGGTTTTAATATTTATTTTTTATATTTTACGTAGATTTTTATATTACTTAAAAATATTATGTAAAAAAATCATAAAGATATTAAAATGTATAAAAAATTTAATAATTTGTTAAACGTTAATATATTTCATAGATTTTTAAGTTTCTAGTTAAATATAAGAAGATTAATTATAGTAACATTGTATAAAATTTGAATGTAACAAAAATAATTGAATATTAATCTATTTTTTAATTTATTATAGTAAATAAATTAAAAAAAATAAGATTAATAATAATTACACAAAATAACGTATATAAGTAACTAAAATATTACAAGTATTTTATATAAAAAATTATTTATTAGTATATGTTAAGTATTAATATTTTTTTATATTTATTCCAGCAACATTGTATGAATATATTTTACTTAAGTTTTATTATTTCTTTTTTATTTTTTACATATGTTTTTATATTACCTAAAAATATTATGTAAAAAGATTATAAAAATATTAAAACATATAACATGATTATGTAATTTAGTAAATGTTAATATATTTTATAAGTTTTCAAGTTTCTAGTTAAATATAAGAAGACTAATTATAGTAACATTATATACAATTTGTAAGTAATAAAATTTATTGAATATTAATCTGTTTTTTTATTTTATTCTGCTTTATAATTTAAATATAATAAGATAATTATAAGTAAGTAAAATATTACATATATTTTATTCTATTTAATGAATATATTTAATACAATATAATGTTAAAAAATAAAGTTTAAGGTATAAAATTTATTATATATTTTTAAATGTCAACTAGGTATATGGGTGCACATTGTAAAGTATATAGTATAATAATAAACTACTATATTAATAAAAAAATTAATATTATTAACTTTATAAACACAATATAAATTAATATATTTCATTGAAATATAATAAGATATTGTGCAGTTTAAATATGATAAAATTTATTAAATATGATGTAAATATTTAACTAACTTCTTTTGATATTTTTTGTTTTAATATATAAATATTATATACAATAAGATATTATGTGGCCTGTGGATTAAATATAATCAAAATTATTACGTTTAATGTAAGTATAAAAAATTATGTAATATTTGAACATAATACAAGTTATGAAATATTAATATATTTTATAAGTTTTTTAAAGTTTATGGTCACATATGATAAGTTTAATAATAAGAATATTATATAAAGTTTATATGTAATAGAAAATATTGAATAGTAATTTAGTTTTTGATCTTTTTATAATATATAAATATAATAAGATCAATTATAATAACATGGTAAAACATTTATATGGAATAAAAATTACTAGGTATTAATATTTTTTTTTGATTTTATTAAAGTTGTGGTTTAGATATAATAAGATTAATTATAATAACATATATTACTTAAAAGGATTATGTAAAAAGATTATAAAATATTAAAAAATATAAAAATATTATATAATTTGTTGAATGTTAATATATTTCATAGGTTTTTAAGTTTCTATTTATGAATATATTTTATGCTATATAATGTTAAAAATAAAGTTTAAGGTATAAAATTTATTATATACTTTTAAATGTCAACTAGGTATATGGGTGCACATTGTAGAGTATATGTTATAATAATAAACTACTATATTAATAATAAAATTTATATTAGTAACTTTATTAACACAATATAAACTAATATATTTCTTAGATTATATAATAAGATGTATGTGAATTCATTGATGTACTCCCATCTTTATAACATATTATGTTATGTTTGTCATTTTATACATATTACATATATACATTTTGATCCGAGAATCCGAGATCCGATCTCCCGAGATTTTCCCGAGATCTCTCCGAGATCTCTTCTCTTATACTCCCCCGAGACGAAGCCGAGGTCCGAGACGGCAAACCTTGGACCTGACTGTAAATACCAATCTCTTCTCCGGCAACTAGACAAGTTTATCCTCCATATTGTCTACACATTTGTACCTTTCTTAAGTTCTAGCATGCTGGCTTGGTGAGAAATTTCTTCTTAAGGTTCCTTCTAATGGAAAAGTTCCACTCAGACCTGAGATTCCAGTACATACAAACTTTGGTCTAAGAATTACAGTTGAGGCAGTATGGTCAGGTATAGTTTGGCTAACGAGGGTTCACCAACCTAATGGTCCTCTCAGAAAAACTGCTCTCATGCCATCACTCAAAATGGTAACCATGGATGAGCTAGACAAATCCCAACTATGAAAGATTATCTTCCATTGACTGTAGATCCTGCTTGTCCCTAAAACCAGTTATCCAAGACCCATTAGACCCAACACCATATTCAGGACAAACAATTTTGTCCTAGAGAGTGTAGCTGTGTTGGTTCAAATTCAAGAGCCATTTGGATAGGAAAGCACTGCTGATGGCCACCATAAAAGTGAGCCACACTGCCCCTCTCTAACTGGTATGCGTACATGATTCCACTTGATCAGATGTAAACCATTTTTCTCACCACTACCCTGTTGGAAAAATTTAGCCCTCAGAGATTCTAGTTTCTCGCAAATACATGGAAGTACTTTGAAAATGGAAAAGAAATAAAATAAAATGCTTGCATGAAAGATTTAGAAATTAGAACTAAACATTTTGCTCTTCGACCCTTGCAATTTGCTCTCGACCATAGTTGTCAACGCACTGCCTAGGCGGCAAGGCACATTTCAAGGGATACCTTGCCAGGGCTCCTTTTGGAAGCTTAAAAGGCATCTACCTTAGCGCCGAAGATGCCTGAGCTAGATGTTTCAGGTCTCATTCATGACTAAAAAACTTTTCGTTCAGGGACTTTGCCTCTTTGATCATTGATTGCAAAATTAGCCGATCCGATTTTCGTCTCGAGGGACAATTAGGAATAAAATCAAGGCGGAATCGATCAAAATCATTTGAATTGGGATCAGAATCAGCTGATTTGAACGATTCCGACAAATTGGTTGCTAGGATCACCCCCAGCCTGGGCGAATTGAGCCTCAACTGATGCCGTGATGGTTGTACCCTGTTGGGCGGGGAAGGCTTACCGAGTCCCTCAGACCCAATAAATCACCAGATCCACCATATTGGGTCCATCATACTTGATATTGGAGGATAGTCACCAGATTCAAGCCTTACCAATGGACCAGTAAGGCTATTCGAGCAAGGAAGGTGCCGCAGTGCAAGCTGCTGCTGTGGTGGCCATTTCAGCCCTATTTTGGAGCCAAAATTGGCCCTAAAAGAGTTATGCATTTTTTTTCACTTTTAGGGTCTAGAACCAATCCTGATCAATTCCAGATTGGTCTTTCTCCCATAAAATTGGTCAATCTTGCTGATCCTATCCTAATCTGGATCAGATTAGGACCCACTGATCCAGATCCCAATTCCGATCCTGCATCCTTTCCCTTGATACCCCACAAGGGGTGTTGCCCCCCACAACTAGGGGTGTAAACGAGCCGAGCTGAGCTGAGTAGTATGGTGTTCAAGCTCAGCTCATTTATTTTACACGAGTTCGAGTTCGAGCTCGAGTTGTAACAAGTATGTTGAACTCTTGTTCAAGCTTGATTCATTTATTAATCAAGCCGAGTCAAACTCGAACTCGAGTAGTAGTTGAACTAAAATTTAATCCCTATTCAAGTTTAAGCTATAAACAAACTCGTTTATAAAACTCAAAATCAATGAATAATCATTTTTGAAACTCTAGATTTAGTTCATTTATAAACTCAATCTAAGTTTAAATTCAAAATTTGAATTATTTAATATATTTAAGTGCAATATATAACTATTAATACTCATAATTTAATTTTTAAAAATAAATATACAAAATAATATTTAATCGAGCTACTCACGAGGTTATCGAGCCGAGTAGGAGTCTGTTCAAGGTCAGCTCGTTTAATGAGTCGAGTTTTATTTTTTGTTCAACCTTGTTCATTTAACATAATAAATGAGCCGAGTCGAGTTTTTATCGAGCCGATCTTCGAGCTACTTGTCGAGTGTATTGGTTCGTTTGCACCTCTACCCACAACCTAATTGCACAAGTTGATCTGTGATTTGTGGGTACCGATTTAATGAAAATGTAAACATATTTCACTATCATTTATACTATTACATATGGTAAAGACTTGTAATTATAAATATATATTGAATTTTAAAGTTCTCTAGTAACCATCTTTTCTCTCTCTATCTCTCACTTAAGATGAACACTTTTCCAAAAAATACTAACAAGTACATAATTACAAAAAAAATCATATTTACATATATGCACACATAAACACACATTCAATTATAACATGTAAATGTAATTGTATTTATGTATGTATGTTTGTATGTATACATAAAATATATAGTATTAACATCTAATTTTATATACATATATATACATATATACACATGTATATACATAAATATATAAACATTTAATGATACTACCTTGACCGCCTATGTGATGCCTAAACAGTCACCTTGTTACCTAAGTGGATTTTGCACCCTTTAATACCTTAGGTGCCTTGCCGCCTTGACAACTATGCTCTCTACCTTGCTAATAACTTTGTCACTCCTTGTCCTCGGTGCTCTCATTTGACAGAGGTAGGCTAAGGTACTTGATGCGTAGATTAGTCCATGGCATATCCAAAATGTCCATCAGCTGACTTTAGAGAGATTCATTAAGGCTGAGTCCTATAACTTTACATTTTTTTCTTGTTGACCTTCAACCCAATAACGGTTTGCAACAAGTGAAGAATTTTATGCGAAAGCAACTACCTGACCTACTTGTGAAAAAAAGTAACGTGTCATTTGCATAATTGGAGGTGAGTGACTATGTCTCTGTTATTTTTAAAACAAATGCCTTCAATCAGACTAACTTGCTCCACCTTATCCCACATGGTGCTAAGAATCTGGCCTACCAGGATAAAGAGCAGAGGAGAAATAGAATTTCCATACCCAAGTCTTTTGGTGCTTAAGAAGAACTAAAATGATTACCCATTAATATTTATTGAGAACCAAGCCGTGCTGATGCAGCTCTTAATCCACTTGATCTATTTGTTTGTTAAACCCATAAGTTGCATAATTCTGATCAGACAAGACCACCTGACCCTATCATACATTTTCTCAGAGTACAACTTCAGGATGATGCATTTCTTTCTTCACACGTGTTGTTCATACATGGGTCGCCATAAAATTGTCAAGGATAAGTCTGCCAAGTATAAAAGTGGACTAAGAATGGCTGGTTATTTTGCCTATGACACTGCTGAGTCTAGTTGCAAGAATTTTTGTGATGATCTTATAACTACAATTCAAAAGACTGATCAGTCTGAGATCCCTGATACCATTCACATTCTCTTTCTTAGGCAAGAGTCTCAGTGTGGTAGAGTTTAGAAATTTAATGTACATTGTGTTCTACTCGAATTCTCTAAAATCCAAGTTGAGAATCCATCTACACTTGGTGCTATGAACAGATTTATATTATTAATAGCCTCCAACACCTCCTCTATAATAGAGTAGCAAGAGATGGACCTCCTCTTCCTACAACATGTTGGTCATTTCAAAAATCAGCAAAGGACTCCAATTGCCATCTTTAGAGAAGAGTTTTTTTTCTAGAAGTCTGCTGCATACTTACCAACCTGCTTTGTGCCATCACAATTTAAAGTGCAAAGATCACCTAAAGTACTAAAAACATTGAATCCTAGTGGAAGACTAGAGAGAACAATCAGAACCAACAACCATGTAAGTTAACTTATTCCAGCTACTGATCCGAGTAATAACATTGTCAAATAGTAAAAGGTCATGGTCTACAAATTGTATACAACTCTTGGAAGTTTTTCGTGACAATTTGTCTCTATCCTCTAAAAATTGCCAGCAGTAGTTCTCGTTCAATAAAACTGCCTGCAGGAGCTTGTCACCACCCGATTTTTGGTGGAGAAGATTGGTATATCAAACCCAATAGCCCTGGATATGGCACTTAAAATGAACTCCCCCCAAAGTGCTGAACTGCCTGGACACCCCTTTATCAGGTCCGAGAGACCCAAAATCATCTTCATTCCGCCCGAAGGATTCCTTGCTGGACTGCTGAAGGAGCAGACTCTCTGGCACAATTTTTGCCTCTGGTAACCCTCCTCTATCAGTAGTATGTCTCCGGAAACCCTTCTCTAGCCTTCCTAAGATACATATACCCACAAAAATTCACTCCCCCTCTCTTCTTTGCTCAAACACAGACGGCAGTAGTAGAGGGTTGGTCACCTCCATCGTTGAAGGCGATGGAGAGAGGTAGTTGGGTATCTCTCGCCTTTGACTACATAGCTCAACATATGCAATTATATTGCATAGCTATTGATGTTTCTTCTATAACAGTGATAAATATATGTACATACAAGTGACAGCGCTATGCACAGATGTGCTCCATTGCAACAAAACTGTTAGAAAACTGGAAATTAATTGCAGATAAGCAATATACAGAATCTAGATGGTCAACTTCGAGGATGCATTTTTTGCACATTACCTTTGGTAAAGTTTCCAAGTAAATATCGGGAATCTCCATCTCAGCAAGCACCCCACTATTAATCGCCATTGCTGCCTTCAGAATCTGGTTTGAACAATCCCTACACTGCTGTAACCTTTTTCTTTCATCCTCTGATAGTCCATTCGGTGGAACCCTTGGGCATGGGAGCCACCACTTATCCTCTTGTCTTAGAGATGGCCTACCGTATGAAGAAGAGGGATAAACACTGTTTTTCCCATCGTCGATGCCTGCAACTATAACCCCCCTGTCAACATACCAGAATTCTGTATCCTGAAAGCCATCCAGCATTCCAAGGAGCATGGCGTCCAGTTTCTTCAGCGCTGGGAGGTTCATGTACAAATCCGAGCGGGCCCGTGCGACCATCACCTCAAAGGTTCCCCCACCAGGAAACTCTTGCAAAGAAGGAATCAGCTCAACTACGTAGTCGCTCACGCTTAGCAACCACTTCATTTCTCGCCGCCACATTGCTTTCTTCTGCGATGCTAATGGCTCCAGTCTCCAAAGCTCTCCAAAGACGGTGGCTGCACGGGAGAAAACAACCATATCGCTACACTCGCTCGGACATAAAGGAACTAGGTCACAAATCAATGGAAAAGTTGACGACAGAACTCTACCAGAGAGATTTGTGATGGCATTAGAGATGGCGAGCGCCGTGCACACTCCCTTCCCACCCCCGGACATGTCTTCACCGAGTAGCAGCTTAGCAAATCGTTCCTTCATCATCTCCACCTCTGCGAAGATAGCGAGCCAGGGCGATTAAAACACAAGAATAGAACGCGGCGTAACCAAAAGCACAGTAGCCAATTCGAGCCCCATCGGCGCAACATCGCAAGAAAATGCTCCAGCATTTGGATAAAAAACAGCAGAAAGTGAACAAGAGTCCGCTAATTGCATAATGTACCTGACAGATCCGCTTCCTCACTCTTCTCTGGCTTCCCTTCCCACATCACCGCCCGCGCCTCACCGATGCTTGGTACCAGCTCCCTGGCCGCCATGGAGAATACGGCCTTTCCATTGCCACCGGCCTCGGAGGAGAGCGGCGAGGAGGGAGTCGACCCAGAGGGCCCGAGATTCCCTGCGTACCGCCGGCCGGAGAAGTCGCTGGAGGTCTCAAACTCGCTGACGTCCGCACTCACGCTATAGCTTCCGCACCGCTCGCTCTCCTGGTCGCCCGCCTCCTCCTCCTCCTCCTCCTCTGACACGCTCCCCATCTTTCACCGTCCTCGCTGACACTGTTCTCGCACCCAGACCCCAAGAACCTAGCATATCACCGTCATCCGAACCAGAACCAAGAAGAAGAAGACGACGACGCCGCATTCGGGAGATAGAGATCGCTTTGGGGAAGCTTCCAGCTCTGCCGTTGCCTCTTCCATGCCCCCTCTTTCCTCGCAAGATCAGGTCGCTGGAGAGGTCACTGTGCACGGCAAAAGGCGGACGGCGCAGGAAAGAGAGGAGGAATTGAAGCAAGAGAGCAGAGAGCTGGAGCAGAAGGCGCGAGGTAACTGCTACCAGTCTGCTCTCACGTACTGCTCTCTCTCTCTCTCTCCCTCCCTACAGGCTGAGGTAAAAAGCAAAAGGGAGTAGTAGGGCAAGCCGGAAGCGCGCGGCTCGCGGCTTTTTGCGCCGCTGTCACGAGGTAAAGTTACCCGCCCTCTCGCGTGTCCGCATTTTCGTCGTCACGGCGGGTCGCGGCCAGGGATGTAAAGAGAATCCTTTGATATTTTAATTTGATTTTGATAAAAATTAACAGTTTTACATTTTATTTAATTTTGCGCTGCTGCTTTTATATTTTATAAATTATCGAAATTAAAATTTAATATTTTGATAATTTATTGAAATCAAAATAAGAATCAGTTAAATTTGTTTTCGTTAATTTGATTTTAATAAAAAATAATTATAAATAAATATATAATATATAATATATAAATTGATATAATAATAAAAATAAAATTTTAAAAAGATTATACTAAATTTTAATAATTATATGTTATTTATTGAGTTACTTTTAAAAAAATTAATATTTAATTTATATTACGAATTTTATCAAATTCGATTTTGATTTCGATAACAGAATCGAAATCGAATCAAAATTAAAATATAATAATTTCAAAATTAACAAAATTACTTAACTCTTATCGAAATTAAAATCGAATTGTGACGAATACGCCGTCGAATTTGACCCGTTTATAACTCTGGTCGAGGTTAACCTTCACCTACTACGCGGGGAGGTGACTGTATCCCCCTCTTGCGGGTCCGGCTGACTCAAGCGAGCGCCACGTGGAAAATCCGATAAGATTATCTTCTTTTTGTCCAACCTCATAAGATTATCTGACGCCATCCGGATATCCGAATCCGAAACGAGGGTGGTGACGGTCCTCTTTTATTTCTTCCGCGGTCGTCGGGCAGCGCAAGCGGCAAGACGACGAAGGTGACGGTTAAGGGTCAGTGCCTTGTGATGGCCGCGCCCGGGCCAGGGTTTTGTCTCCTTCCGCCGGGTCCGTTCACCGTTCGGTGTGGTTACCTCGACAGGAAAGGAATGTGATTTGTTCGGCTAATTAACTAATCTGTATTCTCTAGTAATCGGACAGGCACGTGGAAGATACTGCTTTTAAAACCCTCGGAAACATTAAGACGGTAGAAATCTCCGCCGCCGCGGCCACCAGCACCGGGATGCGACGCCCCGGAGGAGAAGGCGCCGCCGGCGCCGTGTCTTCGGTTCGGGGGCCCTCGCTCGCCGGGGCGGGGCGGCGAGGATGTTCCGGAGACGATGACGGGGTTGATTATCGGAGAGAAGCTCCGAAGGGGAATTTATAGACGATAGGAGGCATCTCTGCCCCCCCAAACACCGGTCGTACCGCCACCGGCGGCGGCGTGGGGGCGCCGGACTGGAGCCATTATCACGGTCGTGCACGGGCACGTGGGCAGCGGACGCTTTATCCGTTCTCGTTTCCGAAGCAAGGAGCTTTGCAGAAAAAGAATGAAAAGGGGGGAATCGTGTGCGCGAGGGAGATCGGTAGCGGCAGGCGACGGAGCGGACCGCGAGTCAGCGCGGCGGAATTCCCCTCGCATGGCAGCTCGCCGGAGCACGAAGGTGATCCCGCCGGATCGCGTGGCGGCGGAACCTGCGGCCGGTCACCTGATGGCGAAGCGCCGCCGCGCGGCCGCCTGACTGAGTGACGAGGGGGGATTGCCTTTGCGTGCCAGAGGCCGGCCTCGGGATGCTTCCTCAGAGCGCGACGACCTGGTGACTGCCTGTGCTGACTGCCGCCTGGCACCGTAAACGGGTCGAATTTGATAGCAAATTTATTAAAATTCGATTTAGATTTCGATAAAAATTAAGAAATTTCGATTCCGATAATTTCAGAATTATTGTGTTTCAATTTCGATTTTGATTCTGCTATCAAAATCAGAATCAAATTCGATAAAATTTAAAATACATATTAAATATTAATTTTTATTCAAAAGTAAGTCAATAATTTACGTATAATTATTAAATTTTAATATAATCTTTTTAAATTTTTATTTTTATTATTTTATCTATTTATATATTATATTTTATAATTTATTTAATTTTACATTATTTAAATCTTGTTATATATATTTAGTTTTTATCGAAATCGAATTAACGAAAATAGAATCAATTCTGATTCTGATTCCGATAAATTACCGAAATGTCTAATTTCGATTCCGATAACTCATAAGATACAAAATTAAGTTCTAAATCCGTTAAATTTTATCAAAATCGAATTAGAATATCAGATTTCGTTTACACCGATCAGATATCTAGGCGCATTTCGTTTGGGTGCTCAGAAGAGATTCAATGAAATAATGCGTCCAGCGTCCAGATTCTCAAGTTCAAAAGAGTGCTTCTTGAGTGAGTGATGCGCTCCAGAAGTTCTATTGACGTTCTTGTCTTCGGAACCCTTTTTCTCGTGCAATTCAAAATCTCTGATGGTGTTTTTGATGGCACAATAATTTGTTATGTGTTTTATAATAATTTTTTAGATTAAAATAAAATCTTAAATTAGTAAAGATAGAATCATTATATTTGGTGAGATACTATGGCAAAAGGTGCGAAGCATAGTTAACTATAAAAGTGGAAGATCATCGGAAAAAAAAGTTCGCCTATTTTTTTCAAGAATAAATCATCTTTAAAAATACATATTTTTTTGTAATGATGACCAAACTTTTTTTAAAAGGTGTTGTTGCGGAAATATATTTATGTAACAAAAACTCAATTTAATTATGGAGCCCAGCACCTCATAAACTAATGAGTTGAGTTGCATTAGTCAGCTACAAGGTCGTCTTGTCTCATGACACTAATATTAATACTCTATCAGTTAGAAATATCATTATTAAAATTGATATATCATTTTTGATACTATATCAGAACAGGGTATTAATTGTGTCTCACGTCTTGGGATGGATGGTTCTCTGTTCTCGGTGAACTATATATATACTGTTCAATTATTTTTTGAGAATTCAATCAGAAGATTCAGAATTAAATATTTATCTCCGTATATATTAATTGTCTTCCAAGGTTGTCTATTTTTGCTTCTGTACATAGAATGGACGGGCAAAAAGACTTGAATATGACGTTGTTGCCAACCTTGAAAATAAGAATTCTATTATAACCTTTTCCTATCATATTTATATTTAAAACAGTTAGCTTCGTACTTATCTGGGGTGTGCCAACTGGGAGAAATATTGTAAGATGTTTGCTTATGGGGTGTTTAGTTGCATGATAATAGAAATTTTTATTTTAACTTTTAAAAATTATAAGAAAATTTGTTAAAAGAGGTGTTTGACAATCATGACAATTTTATGTTTTGAAAGTGATTTTCTTCTTAAACAAAAAAAGAGGGTCTCACCTCTTTCTTTTTCCTTGTGGTCCCACATTTTGTTTGGTCATGAATGGTAGTTACTCTTTTTTGTTATCACATCCCTCCAAACATGATAATTTTATGTCATGAGTTGGTTCACTTTTTATTTTAATATAATTTTTATCATGAAAGTGTACAAAAAATTATCATGCAACCAAACATCTAATTACTTTTTTTTAATCGATACAATCTTATCTTTGAAATTAATATCGTCTTGTATTTTAGGATTGATTTTAAAATCACTGAAACATATATTTTGTTCGGTAAGAATGCCAATTTTTTTTTAAAATTATATATTGATGTTTGATGTGGACTTAACTTGGGGATAACTTAGGGATAAACCAAGTTTGGTACGGGGAAAACTTGGGGATAAACCAGGTTTATCTCCAAAATTTTATGGTGCCAAACAGGTCCTAAACTAAAAATAGAAGCATTGGAATAGAAAGCCTACCAACCAGAATTAATTGTGCAATAACATTTTTTAGAGAATACTGGAGAGAATCATCTTTTAATTTATTTTTTCCATAAATCATAATATTTTTTAAAAAAATATAAATCCTCGTTAAATTCTTCCAATTGTTGTGAAAAAATTCTACCAACTCTGTTGTATAGTTGTAAACTCGCATACAGCGTGGGGGTCATATACAAATATTATTATAAAAATTCTCAATACAAAAAAAGAAGTAATAATAAATTTAAATATAAAAAATTCTTATAAAAAAGAAGATATTTCATAAAAAATCTAAACAAAAAAATTTTCATCTATAAAAAATATTTAAAAATGAAATCTAATAAAAAATGTAAATATTTTAAATGTTGAGAAGAATGTCATTATGTAAATATGTGTACAAATAAATACTATTAATACGGATATAATTGAAGAAATCTAAGATATATGAATAGGAAATAATTTATCGGATTTAGAAAACTATGAATGCGAAATATTTACTGAACATGAAGACGAAGAAGAAATCATTTACGAAGAAAATCTATTTGACTGTGGAGAATATGATTATGATAATGCAAATAGTGAAATCGAAGAATTAATGGAAGAATTTAATATTTTTTAACAAAACAACATAAAATACAAGTATATGATGACCAATAAAAAATAATTCATCATGAAATATCTATTTCTAATACTTTTGATATATATAGAATAGAAGAAAATAATGAAGATTCAAAGAAACAAACAATTATGTTTAATGAAGTTATTTAAAATTAAATACAAATTCACCTTAGGAAATGGATAAAATAAACTTTGTAAATTAGATGTAATTTATATAAAAAAAGATAAATTACTAGTAGAAAGATTCCAACAAACTATAGATTCTATAAAAATAAATAAATCTATCACAAACATACAAATTATAAATAAATAAAAAATAAATCAAATGTTAAAATCAAACAAAAAAATAAAATACTTACATTTGGGTTGCATATACATAATTATAAAAGAAAATTTTAGAAAAGGAATTGACTTACCAACAACTAATATAGTAGCAGATAAAAGATTCACAAACCCAACATAGTCAATAATGAGAATGATTCAAAGTAATTTAATCGATCTATATTTAAAATTTACAATATTTTCACAATATTAAATAAGTTTAAATGATAAAAATATAGATGAAGGATCATACATATATCATGAGTTAATAAATATAGAAATAATAGATGGAAGTAAATCATTAATAATAACTACTAAACTTTTAGCTAACTTATCGTAACATAATGATATGCATACGCGACAAGCAAGCAAAATATAATAACGGTAGAAGATCAACAATCATACTTAGAAATAATTGGACTCAAAATAGATAGAATCAGTTTACCAAATTATTGGTATATAGTTTTAGAAAAATTTAAACAAAAAATAAACCAAAAATTAGTAGATAATTAATTATAAATAATAGAATGATCAGATTAAGAAATTTAGAATATCTTTCTAGTTGATAAACAATAAAAGATGAAGATGATGAAGAAGTTGAACAACCAAGATTTTCTTATTGTATTGATAAATATTTAAAAAATAACCAAAATGAAATGATGGCAATAACCAAGAAAACCTATCCCAATTTAACTATGATTAAAATCCAAGTGAAAATAAATGCAATAAGATTCATATGGATAAATGCAGTTATAGAAACAGGGCATCAGTATCAAATATCAATAGTAAGTTAATGTAAAATAATATTGAAAGATCTAATCAAATAGAATAGTATATAACATTTGATGAAAATATAGTTACATTCAAAAATATTTCAAAAATAAGTGAACTCAAAATTGAGAATGTTAATAAAGAAATGCATAACATAGAATTTAAGATTCTTTATATCTCTCCGAACGCAGTAGCTTTAATTATTAAAAATGATATCCTAAATTAATATAATTCTATAACTATAAATCCTTGTATTATTACATTTACGATAAAAAAATAAATAACACTAGGAAAGACCATTTAATAAAAAAACAAAAGAATATTTATATAATTATTATCAACTTTATGTTATAAAATATGATAAATAAGTAGATTGGCCAAAAAAAATCTGATATTGGGTTTACACTTCTCTCGAATAAAGATATAAATCTACAACTGACATAAAGAAAAATAATAACTACAAGACTAAGTTTCATGATTCCAAAAAACTATTATGGTATCATTAAGAGAAAAAAATAGATGGTTAAAAATATCGATTTACAGATCACAAAAGGAACGATAAAGTCCTCTTATAGTGAATAAATAATAGTAATCTTAAAAATTTTAAAAAATAATCGAAAATTAAATTTAAAAAGATAAATAAATTAACAAATTTAATAATAAATAAAATATACGACTTCACTTAATAGAAGAAATCACATAACGAATAAATCAAACGTGCATCAAAATTAAATTAGAAAATGGGCAAACTTATAATCTTTTTCCCATAATAGATTCAGGAGATACAAGAAGTATTATTGAAGAAAGATTTTGACCTATAACAAAAAATGAAATTGTATGTAAACCACAACATTTAGTGGACTAGCTGGTAATGTAAATTCTACCAAACTTTCAAAAAATATATCTATATATATTCTAGACAAAAATGAAATTGAAGAAAACTTTGTCACTCTAGATATCTATATAATTAAAGAAGGGCTCAAAAAATGATATTAGGTAATAATTTTAAAACTAAATATTCACTTATTATAATAGATAAAAGGAAAAATTGATTGTGGATTTGTTTAACAAATTCAGTTTGATGATTTATCCGTTGACCAAATCTTCCAGTCCATTGTTGAAAAGTACTTCGACGCATAGTCCTTTCTGTCAACTTTTGTTATCTTTGCCGGCTACTCTTGGCACAGTCAGCGTGACCCGCTAGGGGTGGGCACAAAACGGTTCAAACCGAGAAACCAAACCGAACCAGCCCATTCGGTTCGGTTTGGAAAATCTCTAAACCGATTTAAACCAAATCAAACCGTTTAAACCAATTTAATCAAAAAATATAAAAAACTATTATAGTATTAATAAAAATGATATTTTTATAAATTTTATAATAAAATAATATTTATTTTCATTATTTTTAACATAAAAACTAGTATATATATGTAAAAAATAATTAATTTAAATATTTTTATTTATTTTCGGTTTAAACCGAACCAAACCGAACCAAACCGAATCGGTTCGGGTTGGGAAAAAAATGGTCCAAACCGGACCGTGCCCACCCCTATGACTAGGGGTGTAAACGGTTCGGTTCGGTTCGGTTTGGTCACTTTTTTTCCAAACCGAAACCGAACCGATAAGGTGAACCGAACCGAACCGAACCGGTTCAGTGAGCCCTGAACCGATTGTGATTCGGTTCGGTTCGGTTCGGTTCGGTTCGGTTCGATTCGGTTCATCGGTTTAATGTATATTTAAATAAATAAAAATAAAATAAAATAAAATATACATTATATTAATTATTTAAGATTAATATAAAGTCTAATACTGTATTTATAATATATAATTTTATCTTTATACTAATTAACTTACATTTATAATAAAACATATTTAAAATTGATATAATATATATTTAAATGTAATATAATATGTAAATAAAGTGGGTCAAACTTTATCAAATCGGGTCAACCGGTTCGGTTCGGTTTGGGGAGGTGCCGAACCAAACTGAACCGATAAGAAATTATCGGTTCAGTTCGGTTCAAAAAACCGAATGCATAGTCTCTCAAACCGAACCGAACGTTCGGTTTACCGGTTTTACATGAACACCCCTACCTATGACCTGCTGTTCACGGGAGCAGCGGGCGGGACTGGCGGTGTTCGAGGGCCACCAGGGCTGGGGGAAGGTTACCAATCGAGTGCACGGAGGAGCTCGATCCCTGGTCGCACACGGCGCTGTGCGCTTATGCTCGGCTAACGTGACCAAAAAAACTTCTGTTATCTTAACGTTACATACAATTTTTATAATGTCAAGATTTGAGTGGACAGCGTTCTTTTTCTTGCGTAGATTTTATATTGACCTGATTATTTCTACTTTATGATTTATTATATCGATTTAAATCCAAGATTTAAATATAATATAAATTATTAAATATTAATTTATTTATTATGTCATATTGATTATTTCTAAACACAGATCCTTTAACAATTTTTTATATATTAGAAGTATTATCATATTGATAATTTAGCTAATGAGTGTTTAAAACTTACGAGGTTAATAAAATCATTTTACTCCCAACTTTAACTTGTCTCTGACTGTTTCTTTTTTGTCAATTTTGGAGCGGGCATCAAAAAATTTTAAAAAATTGGACTTGCATATATGTATTCGATACATTGAAATTTTGTTCACGTAATGACATAACAATGGTCCAACGGGTAATTAGGTAATTTTATTTTTCAGTTATCTTCTTTTTAACCGGTTCAACTAAAATTGGAGCGGATGTTATACAAGTTTGGAAATTTGGATTGGACGTTACAAAAATTTGGCAAACGGACTATGTGTTGAAGTGGAATATGAAAAACGGATCAGCAGTCAATTTTCTCTAGATAAAATGATTAATACTTTTACTAAATAAGAATGAAAAATAACGGTTCCTAGATATTTTATAGTTCCAAAAATTTTTAGATTTCCAATTAATATATCTAATTAAAACTTTCAAAATTCGTATATATAAGTAGTCTAGCTAAATTATTTTCTGAAGACCCACTAAAATTATTTAATAGAAGTATGAGATATTTCAAAATAGAATTACTACCAGAAAATAAAAGGAAAAAAATTTACATCCAAAACCAATGATATACTCGAAAGAAAATGATGTAGAATTCTAGAAACAAATAAAAGAATTAAAACAAGTAAATTTGATCCAAACTAGTGCAAGCCCACATATATCACCAGCCTTCTTGCTAATAAATCACTCAAAACAGAGAAGAGGAAAGGCTATGATGGTAATAAATTATAAAGAAATAAATTGACATATTAAATTTGATAGTTTTTCATATACCAAGTTGCAATAGTATATTAAAAATTACAAAATAAAAATTAATTTAGTAAATTTGAAACTATTGAAAAATTAAAAGATCAAGAATTGAAAGAATTATCTTCTTTCTCAACTCCATATGAACATCTCGAATGTAATGTTATGCCATTCAAAATAAAAAATACTTATCAAGTATTCCGAAAAATGATGAATTCAATATTCAAAAAATATGATGACTTCATTGTGACATACATAGATGATATTTTGATATTTTCCAATAATTATGATGAGCACATTCATCATCTACAAATAGCTAGATAAATTTTTATAAAACATGGTATTATATTATCACCTAAGAAGATTGTTATGTAAATACAAAATAGAATACTTAGGGAAAATCATTGATCAAGAATTAATAGAATTACAAAATCATATTATCTATAAAATCAATGAGTTCCTTGATACTTTTATTATATTAAAACAATTACAAAGTTTTAAAGGCATTCTCAACTATGGATGAAAACATATTCCTAGAAAAAGTAAATTAACAAAATTTACAAAATAAAATAAATTTAGAAAATATAAAATATAAAAAAGAAGATGACAAAGTAATTATAACTTATCTAAAATCTATAAGTACAAATTCCATAACCATTATACCAACAAATTCTGATAACTTAGTAGCATCAAGAGATGCTAGTCAATACTATTGGGTAGAAATATTAATTATAGAAAAGAAAAGATATTGTAGGATATACTTCAAGAAAATTCTTTAAACATGAGATAAACTACTTTACATATGATAAATAATTATTAGCAATCTTAAAAATTATAAAAAATTTTAAATATTGGTTATTACCATCTAACTTTCGTATTCATACTAATAACAAAGGTTTGTACCATTACATTAAAAATAAAAAAGAAGATTAAAATAGTAGAAGAATAATATAGTTTAGTAGCTAGATATTCAGTTTCTACAGTATATTTTTAGCAAGATATCAAAATGTCGATGTTGACTACTTATCTCTATCATTTCAAAATGCATAATAATTTTCTCAATGCAACAATGAAGAACAAAGAGGCATCATCTTCCTCCGAGAATGTGTTCAAAAAATAGGAAGCATCAAACAATATCCCTTCAATAGTCTCATATATTACTCCCCTCAATAAATACGAGAGAACCAATTTTGCTGAAGGTAATATAATAGTTGACATGGTCAAAATACAAAATCAACAAATAATTCATCAAATAGCTCAAGCATAAAGCTCCTATCAGAGCGATAATAATATAAGTAAAAGAATTTATGAAAGACTGAACAAAATATGAAAAGTAACTGGAGGCTTACAAAGTAATCTAAAATATATATCATCATTAAGAAATATTGAAGAATATGTTCTTGACATTGAATACAATACTCGATATTATCAAGGCATAACTAATAATCTTCAAAATCAAATAACAGAACTCCAAAACATAATATAATAGAACAAAATAATTATGCAAGTATTTTCAATAATCATGCACTTCCATTCCTAGAGAAGTATATAAGTAACGAAGAACCAAAAGAGTAACTTAATATTATTAATTATATGGACAATATTGCTATATTTTTGAATATTTTACAGAAAGCTATAAGAATAGGCCACTATAAATATATTAATAATCACTTCCTAAGAAAATTAAGACACTAATTGACAATACTATATGAGAAGATCCATTCATATCACTAATGGAGGAATATAGAGATTGTATGACAAAAAATATTGATAAAGAAAGAATAACTATGGTCCATCATGAAATAGATGAACGAGATATTTATGTCTTTGAAAGAGGAGCTATCAATAAAATAATTGTCATTAGAGAACAAATAAATAAACTAAATTTCCTGATAATTGTTAAATTAGTCATTGGTTGGATTCCATTATTAATACAAGTTTTTAAAATAGATATAAAAGATACCTTCCCAGAAGTAACAATTGGAAATATGTTCCTCTCACTTTAAATATGGAGAGTTCAACCTCAATATTCTTTTGATATCGAATATGAAGATCTTGATGAAATAATTAATATTGAGAAAGAACAAATTAAGAATATTACGAGCATTAAAAATGAAGGCAAATGGTCAACAGAGGTCTCAAGTTGGACATATGAGAAAATATTGATCTGAGATCAAGGAAGGTTGGTACACAAAAGCTACCATGGTCATGGGCAAGGTTATTAGTAGCAACTAGACATTAATATTTTGGGACCAAAGATAAAAGAAATATGGCGTGATGCGTAAAGTAGTTGGGCTGATAAGATGAACGAAGAATGGAAAAAATAATTAAAGATAGAGAAGGCAAGAACAACCGTATATCACTAAGCAATAATTGTACCATATAATATTTTTTTTCTTACATTATCGTACAAAACACACTATTCTCTTGGAATTATTATACATCCCTATAGAAAGATTCCCTACTCTATTATTGTAATAGACGTCACTTATGACGTTTTAAGGCACTTCTCTTGCATGTGATAGAAGTATAGTCTTTGAGACGGCATCACTTGTAAGTTACCTCGGAGTGTTCAATAGATAATCCATTCCACTCTTTGGGTCGATCCTTTAGAGATTTCCTATCGATCTACCGCTTCAACCCCACCGACAAACTGGTATCAGAGCCATGTTCATTTGGTTCAACTAGTGTGAGGTATCATGTTGTTCTATTGATTTTTTATTGTATTTCTATTTTTTTAAAAGGAAAAAGTTATCTGCCCTTTAAAGATGTTGACATACCTAGTGACTTTGCCCAATTTTAGAACCAAAATTTTTTTGTGTGTTCATTTCGGAAATAAAACTTTAAACTGTGTTAGTTTAAAATTTTTCTTCCCACCCAGCACCTCAACCATGGCCCCTTTCGTGGTGCTATTGCCTATTATATGGCTGCCCTCACTGTGCACGTCCACACCACACCATGGCCATGTCGCCGCATCTTTGCCCACACCAGCCCCGGTCAATTGCCAACCGTGTCACTGTTCAACCATGCCGCTCTCAACCCCCATAGCTCAACGCATCCACACACAATCGTTGTTGCATCACCTAGCCCCACCCAACATGCACGTACCGACCTACGTTTGCAGCACGTGCCATGCCTACACTCTTGTGTGCAATTGACCTCCCTCCTCCTTGGTTGCACGTGCCCCCCTTGATCTCTCTCCTATTAATGAGTTCAGGTTTCCTCAGGTGAGCATCTGGGGGAACCCTCTCCACTGTAGACAAAAAAAATCTGTGGGTCCCACTTTATTATGCGGGTCTCACGAGTTACATCATAGCAAATTATGAGTTCTATCGGGCTTTTTTGTGTATGTGTGGAGGGAGACACCTGAGGGAACCCCCTTCACTATAAATGCAAAAAGTCTATGGGGCCCACTCTGTTGTGTGGGTCTCACGGGTTACATCATGACAAATCATGAGCCTCATTGGAGTTTTTTATTCCTAGGTGGAGTGGTTCTCTCAAGTAATACCTGAGAAAATCTCCTCCACCATAGACATAAAAAGTCTATGGGTCCCACACAATAGGGTGGGCCCAACACACAATAGGGTGTGACACAATAGGGTTTGTGTGGGACTCAAAGGTCACATCATGGCAAATCATAGGCCCCATCAGAGTTTTTTGTGTCTGAGTGGAGGGGAGTCTAGATTCCCTCAGGCAGGTGCCTAAGAGAATCCCCTCCACCATAGACACGAAAGTATGTGGGGCTCACTCTATTGTGTGTAACCCATAGATCATATCTATGTAAATCATGGGTCCCATCAAAGTTTTTTGTGTGGAGGGAGTTCCCGAAGGGAGCTCGGACTCGAGTCCCAAGTTTTCTCAAATGGGCGCTTGAGGGAACCCTCTCCACTCTAGACACAAAAGTCGGTAGGACCCACCCTGTTGTGTGGGTTTCATAGGTCATATCATGACAATTATAGGCCCCATCAGGGTTTTTTATGTCTAGGTTGAGAGAAGTCCAGGTTCTCTCAGGCGGGTGCCTAAGGGAACCTCCTCAACTGTAGACACAAAATGTCTGTGGGGTCCACTCTATTATGTGAGTCCTATAAGTCACATCAATGCAAATCACAGGTCCCATTAAAATTTTTTGTATGGAGAAAGTTTTCTAAGGGCAGACGGACACCTGAGGGAACCCCTTCACCATAGACAAAAAATGTTTGTGAGGTTCACCTGGTTGTGTAGGTCTCATGGGTCACATCATGGCAAATCATGGACTATATCAAGATTTTTTGTGTCTAGGTGGAGCATCTGAGGGAACCCCCTCCATCGTAGACATTAAAAGTTTGGGGGGCCCACCCTGTTGTGTGGGTCCCATAGGTCACATCATGGTCCCCATCAAGGTTTTTTGTATCTAAGTGAAAGGGCTTTCCTTGAGTAGGCGCTTGAGAGAACCCCATCTACTGTAGACACAAAAATGTTGCTTGAGGAAAGTCGCTCCACCCAGACATAAAAAGTCTGTAGGGCCCACCTTATTATGTAGGTTTCGTGGGTCACTTCATAACTAATCATGGGCCCCATCGAGGTTTTTTGTGTCTAAGTGGAGGTGGTTCCCTTAGGTGCCCGCCTCCATCGTAGACACAAAAGTCTGTGGGGGCACACCCTAATGTGTGGGTTTCATGGGTCACTTCATAACAAATAATGGGCGCATCGAGATTTTTGGTGTATAAGTGGAGGGGGTTCTCTTAGGTGCCTACCTTCATCGTAGACACAAAAGTCTGTGGGGCCCACCCTATTGTGTGGGTCTCATGGGTCACATCATGACAAATCATGGGCCTCATCAAGTCTGAGGGAACCTAGAACACAAAAGGTCTGTGCGGTCCATCCTATTATGTGGGTCCCATAAGTCACTGTTAACCCTGCTCAAAAAGTGGTTATGACTATGTGATTCCGTGGACCTAACGGACCAGCAAGAACATCAAACATGATTGAAGAACTCCGAAATACAATAAAACACGGCATATGCTGAATCAATCAGACCTGGTCATCACAAATTAACATGGTCCTACGAAACAAAAAGGTCGAAAATCCATGCACAACACGAGAAATAAAGGGGGTGACCATAAACAATGTAATCGTCATAAAAAGGGATGTGAGCAAACAATCAGGTAGGGAGGCTAACAATTAAGGTTGATTTGTTAAACCGATAGGCCATGATCCCCCGAAGAGGTGGCTAACGGCATATGTCATCTTCTATTAAGTCGAATGTCAACGGTCCTCCAATGGAGGGGTCGACGACGACCTTATCTATCCACTAAGCCATGCCATGAGCCATACAAGTAGGTTTGTCCATGGAAATGGCCAGCTGGGTTTAGTCACAAGAGCAAGTTTAAGGCACACGAAGCAATGCAATGATCCGAAGAAAAAAGAGAGAAAAAAATGATGAACGGAACGAAACACGGACAACATGAGCTTACGGACGAGAATGTAGTAAGCTCGGTTGGCTACCGGCCACTGTGCCGAAGGCTCGGAGGCAGTCCTGTCCTGAGCTACCAAGGTCTGAAGTCCCGAAGAAGAGGCCTCCTGTGGCGGGATGCTGAAAAGGAAACTATTAAGCAAAGAAGAAAAACAGAGGACGATGCGAGGTAAGGTCAGTGTATGTTGGTTAACAAGGGCGAAGCCTTCGAGTACCCTCTTAAACTCAGAGCCTTCGTATGTGGCCACTCGGAGTAGGATGAGCAAGAGAACGAGCCGCACACTTTCGACCTATTAAAAAAATGGAGTAAATGAGACCCAAAAGGAGGAGCGAGGCGAGAAGAAGAAAATGCCCTGTGGAGCCTCAACATAGAAGGAGAAGACAGCCGCGGGATCAAACGGAAGGAAATGGACCTTGTAAACACTCAACTATGGAGGTCTATCGTCATGCGTGAGAAGAACTTGGCTCCCTTGTTCGACTGTGCAACAAAGGGGCTTCTGGAGACGTTCAGTCCATTGTCAACAGGGAGAAAGGGGCACCGTCGGCTGCTGGAAGCTAAAACGGAAAAAGGGAGGGGGAGAGGAGACCCTCACTGGAAAGGATGCTCAGCCAGTGGGAGCTTGTGGCATCGTCAGGAACGATGCCCTTCGTCACCTCTGTCAACGGGCTCTTTGGACATCCTAAAGCGTCCTCACGGTCAGGCGAATGGGGTTTTGACAGGGCCAACCGGAAGGCTCGCGTCACCGCTTTCTCCAGCCGATGTTGTAACCTCCGAGCAAAGCCACGCACAAGTTAGCGAGGGGACTCGCGTTGTCACCTCTGACCGGTCCGCAGCAAGGCCTTACTAATGTCGGAGGACAATGCTGAAGCGCCGAGAAGATGGGGGAGAAAGGGAGGCGTAAGCTCTGTTGCCACCCGTTGGTAGAGCTCTCCACGCTACAACTTGACGCCGCGGCGCGCAAAGCCCGATCGGGGAGCTGCTGCTATCGTTGCGGGACAGACCGACACTGGAGGAGGGAACCACGCCGTGCTGGAGACGCCCGAAGCTGCTGAGGGCCGGGCGCCAGACGCTGCACCCGCTCGATGGTGACGCCAAATGAAGCCGTCGCTGTCGTCATCTTCTCCTGAGCAGGTCTGCCTGCACTTACACCTGCGTTGCGAGCGGCCCGCAGGGATGCGAGTGTTGGGGATGCAAAAGGGCGGAAATGCCTCTTCCAGAAAACTCCTATGTCAGGACCCGTGCGGGCGATTGATTTTGACTCGATTAAAATTGAATGAGAATAAAATGAGGAGATGACGATGGCCATGGCTCTCACCCGCCCGCAAAGAAAAGATTAAGTGATGCAATTTTGACCGTGGTCAAAATTGAAGAGGGCGTTGCCAGGTGGAGCGGGTAAACATGTATTTGAGAGAAGATTTTACGTACATGTAACATGTAATTATAAAATGAGAAGCGGTGTTGGTAGAAATGAAGCTAGTGACAACAGTAAATAAGATAATTTTGCTTTGTTGTTTTGTCGTGAGGTTGAAAAAAAAAACCCGGTGAAGAGGATTAAAGAAAAAAGGAGGGAAGAATTAGTAGAAAAAGAAAGAAAGAAGGAAAAATGATATCTGTTAGAGAAAAAAAGAAAAGGAAAAAGAGAAAAAAAAAGAAAGGGAAGAGAAAAGAAGAAGAAAAAGGGGCAGAAAAGAAACCTTGAATTATGCCCTTCATCAAAGAAAATAATCTTGATCAAATGGGTCTCCCATGACTCTGCTCTAAGTGGGCAGAACAAGGATTTTCTTGGAAAATTCTGGTTTGTTGAATTTTTTTTAGAGAGATCGGGACCCCCTAATAGCCCACCCAAATGAGCATAATTAGTGCTAATTTATTTATTAGACACATATATAAGCATATGGGCCTTTATTTTGGATATTTGAGCTTCAGATTTGTAAAGAAAGGAGGCCCAAAATCTGCCCCAAAGGGGGCATCCGAAATTCCTCTTGCAAAATGATTATGGGGGCATTTTATGTAATTGGCCAGCCCAACCCTTAATAAAGGTGGCCAAGGTCCAAAAGACTCTTACCTTTTTCTCTCACACCCACCAAAAAGTAAAAAGCAAGATGAATTAATGCCAAAGTTACCCTCATCTCATCTCACACCATCAAACACAAGGAAAAGTTGGGGCACTTTGTGAACTAAAATGCCCATCCTATTTGGCATATAAAAAGGTGGAAAATCCTCTTGGGGAGGAGAGAGGCAGCATTCCCAAGGTCCCATCTTACGTAGAGCACCAAGTCCCCCCCTCCTTCCCGTTGTCCATCGGCCAAGAGAATGTGTTGAGGAGAGAAGAAGTCCAAGTTCCATCTCCATGGAATTGGCTAAGTCCCAAGGTATGCCATGGGTGTAATTACATCATCTTACACCATGATGAGCATAAAGAAGCATCAAACATCCAATGACCCATTAAGCAAGGAGGGGCATCAATCATCCCAGAGTCCAATGGGCAATGAGAACATTCATCACATCAAAGCCCATTAAGGCTCTTAAAGCCCAATTGGCCATCATCAATGGAAGACCAAGACCATGTGACCCCATTTCAAGTGAACCAAGTCCAACCAACTAAGGCCTAATTAGGCCTTAGCCAACATGAACAAAAGACCGATCCAAGGCCCATTAATGTAGGAGTTAGGCCCATTAAGTCTTACAAGGCCCAATCAACCATTTTCAATGGAAGATCAAGACAAAAATCGTCAATACATATTTCTATATATTTTTAAAAAACAACGAGTAAATCACGAGGTTTAAACAGTCACATCATGATAAATTATGGGCCCCATCAGGTTTTTTTTTGTGTTTAGCTAGAGGGGGTTCTCTTACCCTGACTTCTCCTCCACCGTAGACACAAAAGGTCTATGGGGCCCACCTTGTTGTATGGGTCCCACGGGCTACATCATGACAAATCATGAGCCCCATCGAGGTTTTTTATATTTGGTGGAGGGAGTTCCCACAAGCATCCGTCGAAGAGAACTCGAATTTCTCTCTCTCTCTCTCTCTCTCCAATATCTATCTCATTAGCCATTTGTTTAGAGATCAATATCCTTCTGATTTTGCAACCATCATGCACCTACGCTAGCCACATCTAGGCCACCATCTTCTCCTCATCGTCCAATCTTCTTTTTAGCTACCGATTTTTAAGTTCTTTTTCATCATTCAGGTAGGCATCCTTGACGTGTCTATTAATTAATTGTCATTAAATTTATATGCTAAAATATTCCATGATTCATAGAGTTTGATATTTTAATTAAATAGTGTGTATAGTTACATTTTGCTTAATATGTGAGATAACATGGGTTAATTAGATAAATGTGTGTGATATTATGTTTAGTTAGTTGTGTAATATTATTCCTTTTAGCTTGTCCTTTTTTGGTCACATGGAATAGTGGCCCAATGAGTGCATAGTTCCGTGCAGGCTCAGATGATCGAGCCCCCGTTCGATCATCACCAGATGCCTGTCCCACCAGGGGCAGGTGTGGCCTAGCAGCCAGAAGGTGTTTGAGCCACTTCTTGAAAACATGAGGCTTGCCCCCTAGCGGGCAGGTGGTACCAACCCACATACGGTGGATCGGCCCTTTTAGCTTGTCACCCAATTACATTTTAGCATGTTTAGAGTAAGTTAATTTTGTTAAGTTCATGGTGATAGGTTAACAGGATTAGATGCTATTGTGATTAATCTTTTCCAACACCTAATTACATTCATGTTTAGATGTTTATATATGGACATTGTCTCATTTTAGCTCATTTTGATCATGGTTGTCTAGTATGACATTAGTCGTGTATATGTTCATGTTAGTGGTCATATTTTGCATAGTTACTGTCATGGCATGGCATAAGTTTGCATGTGTGCATGAGTGCATTAATTGAAATGAAAGACTGAGCTAGATTAGACTAGTTAATCGTGACCCGTGGGCAGCACTTGTTAGAATAGTCCAGTTCATCCTTTGATCCCGGATACCACAGTTTGTCTTAGGTGCCACCCCTACCAAGGTGCATTATGGGATTTCATTTAGTTATATTGTATTGCTAAATATGGTAGATCTGGTGCTAACTAGTTGAGATTGCAAGACGACACATTCCTTACAAATAAGAAAATGTGTGATCTCTTATTAGATGATATGTGCATCTATTGCATGATGTTGTGAATGTGGTCTTGTGATGTGCATTAGTTTATCATAATTAGGTTGTGTTGCATGGAATGCATGGTATGTCTCAATGTAATGATTCCATCATATAGAGCATGTAATAGGTGTTCATGTATGTGTCATCCCTTTTGATCCAAGTTGTTTTTAGAAGCCTATAGGTTCTAGTTGATCGATTTATAGGTGCTGATGAGTGTGATTTTAGAGACTGGTTGGTGGTTTAAGACATGTGGTTAAGTCAGATATTTATTATATTGTTTAGTTCTATACTTATGTATAATAGATGTAGGTTTGGGTACCTATTATCTATCATGTAGAGTCGTTTGACTATCTAAATTGATGAATGATGGGATGCCTACTAAGACGTCATACTAATTCCAATTCTTTTAACATTTTTTTAGGTAATCGTGAGTAGCGTGGTTAAAGCATGGTGGTTTGGATATCGAGAAGTTTATTTAAAGATCTTGGTGCAGGGGGACTGGTGTATGATTTGTTAGATTGTATTATTAGCATGGTATTTTAGAAAGAAACATTGGAATTATGAATTGAGACATTTATTGTCTTTAAGCTTTCTATACCGATGTATTTGAGGGGTTATTTTTTCAAATCATGTTGTTGGATTATTTAGCTATGCATGTCAAAAATTTAGGGCATGAAAATACCGGAAACGTGATGTTGGCGCCAGAGCTGGTGGTGCTGTGATTATATAGACATAGTTATGATTATTGAAAATATAGACATAGTTACTCCTTTCTATTGTATTTTGTTATTTGAGTTTTGATATTTGATCTTGAAGTTCATTGGTTATGCCTTGAAAATGTCAAGTATTATCTTCAATAGCAAGGACATATTCTTCAATAGTTCTTAGTAAAGATATATATTATGTATTGCTTTGTAAGCCTTCAGTTACTTTCTATATTTTGTTCAAACTTTCATAAGTTCTTTTGCTTAGATTATTATTGCTCCGGTAGGAACTTCTAGCTTAAGTTATTTGATGTATTACTTGCTGATTTTATATTTTTGCCATATCAACTATGATATTCCCTTCGGCAAAATTTATATTTTTTTTTAGCTCATCTTTATCGATGGGGATGATATATGACATCATGGGAGAATTATTTTTTGATACTTCATATTTCTCAAATATGTTCTTGGAGGATGATGCCTATATTCTAGAAATATTTTTGGAAGATGATGTCTCTCTATGTCTCATGGTGGCTTTGAGAAAATTATCATGCATTCTGATACGGTAAATAATCAGCATCAACATTTTAATATCCTGGTAAAAATGTATTATATAAATAAAATTTTTAACTACATAAACCATCTTATTCTTCTATTGTTTTGATCTTCCTTTTTATTTTTAATATAATGCTATAAACCTTTGTTATCTATATTAATACAAAAGTTAGATGGTACTAACTAATATTTAAAATTTTTTATAGTCTTTAAAAATGCTAAAAATTATTTTTCAAATATAGAGAAATTTATCTCCAGTTTAGAGAATTTTCTTGAAGTATATCTTGCAATATTTTTTTTTTGTATTGTTAATATTTCTGCCCAATTGTATTGACTAGCATCTATTGATATTACTAAGTTATTGGATTCCATTGGTATTATCGTTTTGGAAATTTTATTAATTATGTATTTATTATAACTATTTATTTATTTTCTTCTTTGGAAAGAGAAATTTTTACTTTATCTGTTTCCTATCTAGAAACTACTTTGTTATTTTATTTTGTTATTTTTATTTTTTAAATTTATTTTATTTTTTAGATTTTTTTTAATTTTTTAGTTAAGAAATATATTTTCTTCTATAGTTAAGAATACTTATAAAACTTTGTATTTGTTTTAAAGTAGTAAAAGTATCAGAGAATTATTTAATTTTATAGATAATATGACTTTGTAATTCTATCAAGCATTTATCAATGATTTAAGTATTCTATTTTTTGTTTACATAATTTTGTTTTCTTTGGTGATAGTATAATGCTATTTTTAATAAGTTCTCTAGATAGTTTTAAATAATGAATATGTTGATTATAATCATCAAAAAAATCAAAATATCATCTATGTAAACTGTAATAAAATTATCATATTCTTTGAATATTGAATTCATCTATTTTTAAAATTCTTGAGGAGCCTTTTTTATTCTGAATGGCATAACATTTCATTCTTGATGTTCATATGGAGTTGCAAAAGAACATTAACTCTTTTGATTCTTGATCTTTAAATTTGATTTGCCAAAATCCTAATTTAGCATTGAATTTACTGAACCAGTGTTTATTTTGTAATTTCTTTAGTATACTTTCACAATTTGGAATGTGAAAATTGTCAAATTTAATATGTTTATTATTTTTTATAATATATTATCATCCTAACTTTTTCGTGTTTTTATTCTGAATATTTTCTTATCATGAATGCTGGTGATATATGTGGACTTGAACTTATTTGAATTAAATTCATTTATTTTAATTCTTTGATTTGTTTATGAAATTTTGTCGCATCTTCTTTGGAATAAACTTTAGGTTTAGTACGAAAATTCTTTTCTTTATTTTTGGTAATAATTCTATTTTACATTATGTTAGGTCTTATCAAATAGTTTTAAAGACTTTTCAGGAAACAATTCAACTAGACTATTTATCTATGTATTTTGAAAGTTTTCTTTAGATATCTTTATTGGTAGTATAAATATTTTTGGAACTATAAAATATCTAGAGACTGTTATTTTTCTTTCTTCTTTAGTAAGGGTACTGAACATTTTATTTATAATCAGAGGTGAGTACTTATTTATAAAATTATTTATTAATATCATATTTCTAATACCTTATTTAATAATATATATTTATGGAATAGTAATCTCTTCTTCAACTTCATTTTTATCTCTTCTTTGAAATTTTGGTATAGTTTACATCACCGGCTAGCCCACTAAATATTTGGAGTTTTGGTAATACTTCATTTTTTTTTGTATGGGCGAATATCGTTCTTCAACAATATTTTTTGTTGCTCCTGAATCTAATATAGAAAAAAGATTATAATTTTGCTTATTTTCTGATTTAATTTTTATGCATATTTTATTAATTTGTCTTGTGATTTTTCCATTAAATAAAATTATACACTTTTCTTATTATAAGATTTACTAATTTGTTCCTTTTTTAATTCTAATATTAAAGGTTTTTTCAAAAATTTTATTATTATTATTATTTCTCACTATATGATTTGTAGGTCTACATTTTTAGGTCTTATATGTGCCTTCTATTGTTCACAAAATATTTCTCACAAAATATTATTATTTGTGCCTTCTATGATTTGTAGGTTTACATTTTTAAACATCCATTCTTACCATTTATTGTTCCATAATATTCTTCTAGAATCATAAAACCTAAATTAGTGTATATTATTTTTATTTTTGTTGTCTGAAGAATTACGTCTTCCTTAGAAAAAAGTATGAAACATATTTTGGATTTCTCTGACCGTTCTACATTTTTATCATATCATATTTAATAACATAAAGTTTATAATCTTTATATAAATATTCTTTTACTTCTCTATTTAATGGCCTTTTCATTTTAATCATGTTAGATGATTTAGTTATAATGATTTATTGTTATAGAATTATATTGATTTAAGATATTGTTTTCTAAAATTAAGGCAGCTACATCGGGAGAATTTTAAAGAGTTTTACATTCTATATTATGCATTTCTTCATTGACGTCTTCTATTTTTAGCTTGCTTACTTTTGCAATTTGATCAAATATAACCATATATATTGCCATTAAATATTATGTATTGCTCTATCTGATTAGATCTTTCAATATTACTTTTTATTAGTTTGCTATTTATATGTGATATAGATGCCCTGCGTCTATAACAATGTTTAACCATATGAATTTTATTGCATTATTTTTACTTGAATTTTAGCCATTGTTAAATCAGGGTAAGTTTTCTTAACTATTGTCATTATTTCATTTTGATCATTTTTAAGTATTTATCAATACAATAGAAAATTTTTGGTTGTTCAATTTCTTCATCATCTATATCTTTTATTGTTAGTAGAGGGGTATTCTAGGTTTCTTAATCTTATCATTTTATTACTAATAATTAATTCTATGCTTATTTATATTATAAAACATGAGTTAAAACATTATTGTTTAAATCATATTTAAACATTATTATTCTATTAAAACAGACCTGTTGTTCATTTATCTTTTATTTTTTCTTAGAGGGTTGCTTTGCTGCTTTAGTTTTTCAATGTGTACGTTGTGCTTGACTCCCACAGATTCTACTTTTCTCCGCTGCACGATTTATTTATAAGGTGCTTGGTTGAACAAAAAAAAATGTTTTGCAATTAGGGGTGCAAACCAACCAATCAAGCCGAGTGAGTACTATGTTCAAACTCGACTCATTTATTTTACACGATTCGAGGACATTCTCGAGCTCTCGTAATAAGCTGAACCATTGTTCAAACTTGGTTCACTAATTAATTGAGTTGAGCTTGAGTTGGAAATCAAATAATAGATCACGTCAAGCTTAGTCCACATTTAAGCTCAAGCTCAATATGAATTAGTCTATAAAACTCAAAATCAATCAAAAGTTATTTGCAATGCTCTTACTTTAACTAATTTATAACACTCGATATAAGTTTAGAATCAAATCAAATTTTGTTTCAACTTATTTCACATAGTTAAGTTACGACGAATAATTATTATTATTTACAATTTATTCTTTTAAATAAATATTCAATCGAGTATTTAGTTGAGTTACTCGTAGATTTATTAAGTCGATTATGAATCTATTCAAGTTCGACTCGTTTAATGAATCGAGTTTTATTTTTTGTTCATTTAACATGATAAACCAGTGCGTTAAAATTTTATCAAGTCAAGTTTCGAGTAATGTACCGATTTTTTTGCACCCCATTTACAATCATTTAGGCAGTTATATCCTTATATAATTTTTCTCTACTAAAAAGGTAAGATTTCTTGCTTTTTTCTATCTTGTAGTCTCCCACTTTATATTCATAAACTACATAAATTCGTTTATATCTGATTTTGATATGTTATTTATTGTAAAAACATATAAGATTTTATAACAACCAAACCTGCCAAAAAGTTTTTGGCCTTGGTTAGAGTATCAAAATTTTGGTATTGATATTTTCGGAGGATGGAGCATCCATTTCAAAGATGACGGTATCAAACCCCTTAGATGATTGATAATCCTATATCGCCATTAAAATTATTTTTTTAAGTGTGCGGTGGTAACACTAAATCAATATCAAAATCATTAGATACATGAATGATCATAAAGTCGAAACTATTTTCAACATCAAAATATAGCAAAACAAAACACGGCTGATATTAAGACACATTATCGAAAATATAAAAAATGTCAATGATATTTATAAAAATTGTGATATTGCAAAAATGAAGAACAAGTAATCTTGCAACAGGAAGCCCCCCCACAAATTGCTATGTACGGGTGACCGGCGGTGTGGTAAGACGAATTAAAATTAACCATAAAACTGAAAATGTTTGACTCGATAAATTTACAAGTAACTTGGATTAAATATTTAATTTTAAAATATAAATTATAACTATTAATAGTTACATACTATTATTTAAATATATTTAATAATTTAAAATTTAAAATTAAAATTAAATCAAATTTCATAAATAAACTAATTATGAATTTTAACGAATCATTTTTTATTGATTTTGAATTTTATAAACGAATTTGTATATAACTTAAGCGAAAATATGGATCGAATCCTATTTCAACTACTACTTAAGTTTAAACTTGACTTAACTCGATTAATAAACGGGTGAAACTCAAACAAAATTTAGTGTACTCGTTTAAACTCGACATCGAACTCAAATTTGCACAAAATAAACGAGTCGGACTTAAACACTATGTTACTTAACTCAACTACATTCGACTCGCTTGCGTGCACAGTGGAGGTGAGAGACAAATTATGGGGAAGCACGAAGGGTGATCAAGTTGATGATCAAGAATGGGACAGACTCCGATAGGGCAATGTCGGAAGAGTTTGCGTGCACGGCGACAGAGTAGTACATCCTAGTGCCATTGGACAACATCGAACACCATGGCGGCAACATCAAGTAGGTGAGACCAACCGGTTCCATGGGGAGCTCAGCCCGCAGATAGGGGTGCAAACGAGCTGAGCAGAGCCGAGTAATATGGTGTTCAAGCTCTGCTCGTTTATTTTACACGAGTTCGAATTCGAACTCGAGTTTTAACGAATATGTGAAATCCTTGTTCAAACTTGATTCATTTATTAATCGAGTTGAGTCAAGCTCGAACTCGAATAGTAGTTAGACTAAAATTCAATTCACATTCAAACTTAAGCTATAAACAAACACGTTTATAAACTCAAAATAAGTGAAAAATCATTTGTGAAACTCAAGATTTAGCTCATTTATGAAACTTAATCTAAATTTAAACTTAAATTTTAAATTATTTAATATATTTAAATGACAATATATAATTATTAATACTTAAAATTTAATTTTTTAAAAATAAATATATAATATAATATTTAATCGAACTACTCGTAAGTTTATCTAACCGAGCAAGAGTCTATTCAAGCTCGACTTATTTAATGAGTCGAATTTTATTTTTTGTTCAAATTTATTCATTTAACATAATAAATGAACCGAATCAAATTTTTATTAAACTGAGCTTTGAGTTATTTGTCGAGTGTATTGGTTCGTTTGCACCCCTACCCGGAGAGAGAAGACGCCGCGAAGGAGCTCGCCTCAAAACTAGGGTTTGACGGGACAATATTATTTTTAATACAGGCCCGGCATTCTATCGATTGTGTATCATTAATTTTAAAAGTAATACCGATAGCCATACATCTATACTTGTGTATCAATACCAGTCATAAAACTAATACTCATACTGGTGCTTAATACTAATAAAACAAATAGATGACTAGAAGTATTTTTTTTCATGAATTGTTAATATTTACTTTCAACAATAAAATACAAAGATAAAAATGATCACATAGGTTGAAGCATTGTCTGACCCCCTTGATTAGGCTGGGGCCAAACGTTTCGTTATCAAAGTCGCGTGCCACCTTTCCGAAGAAGATATGGCTCTGTGTGGCACGTTGGACTTAAAGTGGAACGTTTTTTTTTTTTTTGATTTTATTCTGCATTTTCATAATCCGGAAGATAAATAAATACATCCTGGTATCAATTGATATAAGCTAGATCTCTTGTTTATGTCTACAATTGTTAAATTTTTATGTCGTAATTTCAAAGATTTACCGATTACATTGCTCTTGCTTTATCTGTAGCTGTTTTCGATATTAATTTTAAAGGCACAAAATAAGGAGTAAAATCAGATACAGACGTATATAGGCTCGTACTGACGCTGATGCAAGGGATCGACCCACCCAGAATCCGATTGTTATTGGCTGATGCTGATGCTGCCTTACCCTGGTTAGGTCTCCTTGTTGCACTTGCTGCAGAATGATCATCTTGCTCTGCTGGTCCAAATGCCCTTCTCCAGTGCTCAGTCGTGGGATTGGGAGGCACCATGGCAGTCCCTAGAAAACAGGGCCAACAGAATGCTGCTAATCAACAAGCT